>JAAFCF010005748.1:2890550-3221295 GCA_013389785.1 Helicorthomorpha holstii
ATGTAACTAAAACAAGCCAACATGTACTAAAAAATGTAACTAAAATAGCCAATATGTATTAAATATCAATATTGACTAAAACAAGTCAAAATGAACGAAAAACTGTCTAAAATAAGACAAGATGAACTAAGAAATAGACTAAAATGAGCCATAATACACTAGAAAACTAATATTGACTAATGGAAGACCAAGATGTACTCCGAACTAATAAAAATACTGTAAGCCAACTGTATGTAAAAATAATAGCACAAAAAATGAATGAAAACAAATTGAAAGTTAGTCAACAAATTGAAAGTTAGTCTACAAATTAAAATATTTTAAACAACACGCTAAAAACTTTTTATTTATAGATTTTAAGATATAAATGAAAAATAACACCATAACGAGCTTCTTCTAAATTATATACTCGTTGTCCAATCCGTCTGACCACTTAAATATACGACAAAATACAGTATTTCTGACCTCCCAGACAAAAATAGCAATTTGCTAGAGTAAAGAACTAAGTCAAACCCAAACCCTATTGTCGTAATTCACGTTTTAGTAAAAGAAATTATAATTTCCTGTCAATGGATGAAAAGCCCAATAATAAAAGCTAATTTCTTACATGTCCAAAGCACTTTGTATCTACAAATCTAAATGTTCGATTCATTTAAAAGTAACAAGAAACAAAGTAATTGACTTTTGTTATCATCCAGACGGTTACCAGAGCTGATAAATGTTGTACACGCAACTCGTAACTCCCAAGCCACTATTGGATGTCAGAAATATCTCTTATGAACGACTAGAAAAATGAGATAGAGAGGAGTAAGGGTGGTAGTAGGAGTGGGGGGGGGGGGGGGAAAGGAATCTAATAAAACGGTTTTAAGATCACTACAACAGGGCCATAAAATCAGTCGGAGAAGATAGATGAAAAGAATTGCACACGTACAGAACAGGAGGAGAAACGAGTTAAGACCAAAATCAAATTAAAGAAAAGGAGGTGAAAGCACCCGTGAACTTATTTCCAATTAAACAGGATGTTTCTAGTGGTAAAGCTCACAGTTGATAATGCCCAAAAACAAAAACCAATGAAGCAAAATGCTGTACTGAAACACACATTTCATGCTAAGCGTTTAATATAGCAATACCCCCAAGTAAATAGCATTAAAAAAGTAAAGAGACGAAAACAAGCGGAAAAGAAATATTTTTTTAAGCATCAACGAAATCAAACTTGCGTGTTAAAACGACATTAATGCTTACTGAAATGAAATGGGGAAATACATTTTAGAAAATTATTCACTTCAGATCTTCTTCTTCCCCCTATCTCAACTTCTATTTTCTTGGTTTTAACAGTCCCTCAGTTTCTCTTTTACAAGTGGGCGGATAAAACGTTTTATCTTTCAATTTCATGAAGCATTTTGATGGCTTATAATATTAAATACAAAAAAGAAATACTTCTTAGCAGTTCTATATAGACGACATACCAAAGATTGTCTGAAACTTCAAAGAATGATAATTTGATTTTTTTTTTTACCTAAATACTAAACTTCATTCCAAAAAATACAGACCCAGTGAAGAACAATTTCTTTTAAAAATTCTGGAAGGACACTCGTCGAATAGTGTCACTAATTTAGTCATTTATAACACAGTACATACATCACATCCTGCAAAATACAGCGTGGAATTTCAATGTTATGACAAGACTTTTGCTTTTGTCTTAAGGTGAATAGGTTAATTCGTCTGATGAAATTTTCACCTCACGCTCAGGTATTTTTGGGTGTTTCCTACTAAACAATTCAACAGATGACGACGAGTCGACCTAAATCTTAAAAAGTTAAAAAGCATTTCAGACAAATTAGATTTGTGATCTTTTGAAAACTCTTTCCCTAACAGCATCAAGTACCTCTTACTAAATTACACAAGTTTCCAAATACTTAAGGGCATTAAACTGTCTGGTGACTCTCGTCCTGTAATAATGTTACATTAAACAAAACGATAAAATATTGGCCAAATTTAGTTACTAACCCCTTCTCAATATCTTTATACCGTATATAAAAAATTCAAAAAAAAGAAACTGAGTACATTCTCGTTTCCTGTTCATAACAAACTCAAAACGTGATTTAGTAATGTTACTGTAACTGTAGATTTGGAATAAAGTCAAAAGCGTAAATCCCTAATCTCGACGATGAATGAGTATTCTTACAAAATAAGGTGCTCTTATCGATTGGAAGAATAAATTTGAGTAAAACAGTCAGGATAAAGAGTGAGAGAGAGAAACACAAGAGTTGGAGAAATACACACACCCACACAGTATATAGAGGTGGTGGAAGAGTAGGGGTAATAAAAGTGTTGAAGCTGAATAAAAATTCAAAGCACGCCTTTCGGAAAAACTCTTCATCCAAAATCCAATGCGAAAACAACACACTTCCGTTAGAATGAAAATGAGAAAAGCCCATTGCGAACCCTGTGGCGATAAGTTGCAAGGGGGTAGTACCGCACTGTGTTGTACTGTACTGTATAGCTAGTAGTAGCTGACGCATTAAGTCTCAAAACCACATCGCATTTTCTCTCACAATCCTTCATATGTATATAAACTATACACATATACAATATATGAAGAGAAAGAATGTTTATAGAGATAGATGGATGGTCTAGAGGAGAACTTCTGCATCATTAAAGAGATTCACTGCGCCTGTATCTCTTCCATTATTTATGGATCTAGAATTGACCATTCCATTTTCTAAGTGCCTAAGCACACAACGGCCTCGATACATCTAACGAACCTCCATAATATACTTGCACATACACACATAAAGCCGAGGCTTTTCACTCCTCTTTTTCCTGGGTTCCACCACCACCAAATCCACCTAGATCAAATTCAGCTAATCAACCGCCCCCTTCTCTCTCTCCCCATACCTTAACACGCATTTTTCTATCTATACTCTCACACTACATAATACATTGCCTTCAAATGCGATTCCTATAATATGCCAAAACAAAAACTTTTCTGTCACGATTCATGTATATTTATTTTTCTCTCGATATTTCGGCTTCCCAAGTCCCAACCCACTCACGTTTATCTTTTACTTATTTATACAGAAAAATACATGGACCACCTTGGATACTTTGCTGTGGATTTCTATCCTCGCTGGACAAATAAGTCGTTTGCTAATAGTAAAACATCACTTTCAGCTTTTAATCGCAGTTAGCACGCTAAGCTTTTCAACTTTTACCAAATTAGAAATAAGAAAAAAACCACTTAGCATTTGTTGTATTATGCCGTTCATTCTGAACGACCTTGTCAAACCCAATTATGCATTATGAATTGAAACATATACCAGAGAAAAAGTGCAAGATGATAATGAGAATGTGCATTTCCTGTGCAAATATATGTGCCTTAACTGAACTGACGAACTTCCATAGATAATAAAACACGCTTTAAGGGCCTAAAAACACGTATAATTTGATGTTTTGGTGAAATACTGTATGCACCTACATTAAGACGCCGAATCTGCAATCACGAAATGTAAACAAACAGCATCAACACTCAAAAACACACAAAATTCTTGTTTTTATCATTGAAATCGTTTATATTATTAGTTACAGGTCCTTTTCGATCTGCAAAAAAAGATTAATAGGCATTTTTGACAGAGAATGACACACCCAATTTGGCAAAACGCTGTCATCAAACTACTGATAAAATGTTAAGCTGGTGCTGTGACTCTGTGAGAGAGACCAGTTGTTCGGTAAACTGTAAACATACAAGTCAAAATTACTATTTCGTCATTTAACAAACACGATACACAATAATTTTCAACAACATAAGTTATGCCAATATTAACACAACTTATTCTAATCACGAATGTTTTCGTGACTGACTAATCAGTGATCACGTAATCCTCAGCCCTACACACGAATATTGTAATTTTTAGTGGTTTACCATTTTAACTTGCATTATCATTTATAATGTATTTTAAAATACTTATAAATAAACCGCAGTCTTAATTCTTTTAAGATTACCGTATCGTAATTTAAGGTCAAGACTGCCCACTCCTTTTTACATACTGTACACGCACACATACAACAAAAATGAAGGCGTGAAAAATGGGGTCTCTTCTCATTATCATAGTTGCTCAACCACTTAATTACTTTATCACGCAACCATTTCTCCTTTCTGGGTCCAAACCGTATCATTTTCAGCATTATCTTTTTGTAATTTACTAACCTTTGTAGCTGTCCTATTCTTGTCTTGGCTGGCTAACACATAATCGATTGATTAAATATGTATCTGGTTCATAATGCATGACATAACCGTCATCGCGTCTCCTGTCTTGTTGTTTTTAGGCAGCCATTACATTTAGAACGTTTTCGCGTCCTTCTCGATCTTTCCCTCTCTTCCTACCTGCACATCTCAGCAAGCACACTCAAATTCAATCATATAATACAACTTTCACTTTGATTTTAACTGTTTTTAACACGGAGTTTCACACCGAAAATAGCAATCGAATTTCATGGCGTTACCTTTAGCCTATATTCACTTATTTTGATCTTTTTAACTACAGTTCAAAGACCTCTTCATAACGCCATTATTGTAACTACTAAGCCTTGTCCTTGAAATCAAAACAACGTAAATAGCTGACGGACCGGTACCGTTACGTATGCGGGAAGTAACAAACTTCTCAAAGGTCACTGGGTTGTTTCAACATGTAATCGTTATTGCTCTGCTCCACTTTCACAATCTACTTGATTATTAAAAAGGTGCAGCTGATTGTGTCAGATTCTTTTTTTTATCAATTTTAAGTACTGTAAGTAAATAATAATAATGGTATGGTTTAATTTTGTGGTATATTTTTTCTTTAAGGAAAGAAAATGTAACGGTCAATAATGTCAGATACTGTAAGGTCGACAGCTGGTTACCTAATTTCATACTGGCAAAATAAAAACCTTTGAAATAATCGATATGATTATTTTAAACACGTTTTTGTGAAATAGTAATTGTAAAATCGTCGACTTCTTAAGAAAATACAGTACTGTAACTAAGCAAATCTACATTAACACGTCTTTCAAAACAATAAATAAACGAGACAAATTTACATTGCAACCAATGCAGTTTCTTCTCGTTTCTTTATTGACTTATGGTATTAAAGTTAAGACGTTTTCTTGTGAAACCGAAGAAATGATTTTAGGTTACTCTAAAATAAACTAATACTTGTAATTTCATATGGGAATTTTAAAAAGTATTCGATTGCGTTTGAATGCAACCTCATGATAAATCTTAATCTAAATTTTCTATGTTATTTTCTTTTGCAGAACTGGAAATGCTTCCTTATTTAGATGTTTTATCTATTTAGCTGTTTGGAAAATTTACCTGCAAGTTTTCGCTGATCCAGTTGTAACTCCTGTAAGTGGATAATTATGATTCAAGTGCAAGCTACAGAAATGTTTGTATATAAATTCATGATAATGATGTTCTTGAATTTGATCAAGTATTTAACTGTGTTTATTTGCTTACTCTATAGAAGGCATAGATGTTGATATCCAACGATTTCATCTGGCACAAATCGATTTTCAGAAGAAACTGCGTTTTGTGTGGAAAAGTGAAGCGGATCGTCATTCAAAAGTCTCTGCAAATTGATTTTCAGGTTCAGTTTTTAAGCTGGAATACCACCGGTATCCCTCAACAAATTGTATCGCTTATTTTTATTAAACAGAACACAAACAGATAACTTAAAATATACAATGTATCGATGTGATCATTTCTTTCATCGTATAATTTTTTTTTTGTTTTTTTCTTATATGTGTAACGAGAAAACCCATCAAACATCGAAGAGATAACGAAGACTAGCACATCCAATAAATTACACTACCTACACTATATCAAGATTCTTTTGAGTTAATAATTTTAGTAGTGCGATGATGAAAAATGCGACATTTTTTAAAATTGAAATTAGGACGTAATTGGAGGAGAGATCGAGCAAAAAAAGAAAAAAAGACCATGGCTTTTTTTTTTGGTGTTTTTCATTTTTTCCATGTTTAACATTATAAGAGATATTTAAATGTGGACAGTTAAAAATCGATTGTTATAACTTAACCGGGTGACGCTCAGTGATAAAATAACGAGAGTAAGTCTTTGCAATAAAGAAATGAGACGAAATCTTCAGTTTCAACAGAGATCTGTCTCGTTTCTTTCTTCACAATGTAAAACTTAATCCAATTTAGATTTATCATCCGGTATAAGAAAAAGAGTTAGGGTAGTACATAACCATCAATAATTAACGTCCAAAAAGCTTTGATTTTTTTTTAGTTTTTTTTTCTCAGTGGACATTGTATAAAGACACGTTGGTGAAGATGAGTTTTCATTGTCACGCCTATACAATAATTAAATAGGAAATTATTTTAGCGCATCGATTTCACTCTGTACAGTGTCAAAAGTCAGATTTGTAAGTTTATAACGACACATTTGCAAAATTGCATGCAAATTAGTTTTCGTTTTGGAAATGGAGAAACAAGAAAAGATTATACAATAACCATATGTTAATTAGAAAAAACATTAAAATCAAAACAGTAGTTAGTAATCAATAACGGTGTTAACATTGCACATTCATTTGAAAGAAATTAAAATGTTAATGAAACCCAAAGACCAAATTATTTTTAAGATACACCATTTAAGATGTGTAAAACAAAAAAAAAGCATCCCGAGATATTCATTAATTACATTTTTTTTTGTTTACAAATGGGCGTGTTCGTTTTATGTGTACACCACTTAAAAACATCCATTATTACACTTAATTAAAAATTAAATTTAGTATATTTATATACCCCTTAGGAATTTCATACCGTGTGAGACACAAAGCCAAACTTATATTAACAGGTTCAGTACTAAACTACATACAGTATATATGCATCACTACTACTGAGTTTCTCTTACTTTTTTTTAATTAATTGGGAGTTCATAAGTTAAAACGCACACATTCAAGCACACGACGTTATTAATAGTAACAATATTCAAAAACACAAAAGCAAAAAAGAAGTTACGGTTGTGTACTTTTGTTATTGCACAATGTTTTAAAAAACACACTTTTATAATATGAAATTATTATTCACAATGATGTGTACTTTAGTTGTACTCTTTTTTTTATTATTACCAGGCTTATAAATTTATAATACCGCTGATAATATTAAAACATCACGTTTTTTGGTTAAATTTTAAGATTTGATATAGTTGCCCCAGGTTAATTAACTTGATACACTTACTATTAATAATGGAAACAGTAAACACTTTCACGACACCAATTTATCACACGGTTTTTAATAAATGTTGCCAGTGCCAGGACTTTCTAGAAGAATGAATTTGAAAGTGACATTTGAGACAAGCAGGAAACTTTAAGGTATTAAACACTTCAGACCATCATTTTGTGAACATCAGAGTCGATGTAATTTCAATATCAATAAAGATACCGAGACAAAATCACGTTAGTTACAATGGATAAATGTCTCGTTTATTTATTATTCTTGAAATACGTCGATTCTCTTGTTCACTAAATGTTGATCTAAAATTAAAGAACCACAGAAAACAGGAAGAGTGTCAGTTTGGAAGAGTTACCGTATTTAATTATGGTTATTTCTACAAATTGATGATACTTTTTTTATCTGTTTAAGTAATGTCACTACCAATATTCATCCTCCAACGGTTCCATATCCACTTAAGTCCTTCATATTTACTTCTCAGGCAGCTACATAAAAAACCGTGTGATTAATAAAAATACACTTATCAGTAACTTAACATAATACAGAACACGCCCAATTGCAATTACAGTACAAGTTTGTATTTTTTCGTTAAAAATATCAAGTCACTTTTATACACAAAGATCCTTTTAGATCTTTTTTTACCTTTTGGCTTGAGTAAGTTTTTAAGATAACACCTTTGTCAAAGTGTGGGTTTGTTTTTATTTACTTTTTTTTTTATCTTTATAGGACGATTTCAGACCAAAATGATGTTTTTTTCTCCTTAATGCTGCGTAATCACGACTTGTCAGCGTGGATCACAAATAAACACACCATGTGTAACGACTATTAGCTAAAATTGAAGAATAAAGATGTATATTATATTTAAATATAATAGTATATAATTATGTACATATACATGATATCAGGAAATGAGTACTCGTGGAGCATAGAAAATGGGACGTGTCGACAGAACCCTGAACGCTATTAAATTAGAGAGCTGCACTTTGGAGTAACAGTGCAAAAAAAGAATCAAAAATTGATCGATATTTTCACACAAACCATATCAACATTTTCTTTTCTTTTTCATTCGTATTATAATTTAGTCAGTGATGGAGTGAAACAAAACGGATCGGTGACGCCGACAGTCATAACGAAACCTTCAAGAAAACAAAACATGAAATTCGCAATATAATGTTATAAAATTCGGTAACCACACAAATCTTTTTTAACAGATGTTCATTTTATACATTCAGCAAAACAAAAAAAAAATAATGATCGAGTGAAATCGATGATTAAAAAAAATTAGTATTTCGGTTCAACATTTTCGGGTAAAGAAAAAGATAAACGATAATTTACCGTGATCGAATCCGCGTGCATGTGTACATCCTATTATACAATAAAATACAAGAAATGTTTTACATCATTGTATGTGTGTATAAGAAATTCATAATATTTCTCAGGAAAAACAGAAAAAAAAACAAGAATTTTAGTTTTTTTTTTCTCTTCCTACGAAAAAACAAACCCCTTCCTCCCAAAAAAACAAACAAAAAAAATAAGATAAAAAAAAATAACAAATGAAATTGATGCATGACATTTCGATCATGGATTCATGGGTCCTTTTACACAATAATAATTATACTGTATGTCGATGCATTCGCAATGGATTTTTTTGTCATCTCTAGGCGTGAGCAAAAAAGTATTGGGCGCTGTTTTTTTAATTACACTAATGATCAACACATTCACAAACGATTACAATTGGCTTTTTTTTTGTTAACATGGTTTTTTATCTGTTAACGAGTCTGAAAATTAAAACAAACAAAAGGGCTTATTTATTTACTGGTGCACACAGTTTTACACATAAAGACGAATAAGATGAGACCACAAGAGATCATTCCCCTCCCATTGTTTTGGGCCAAATAGGCGGCGGTTTCCATTTTTTTTTCTTTTTATATATATAATACAAGAAACGTCTTATTTCTTTGCGTATATTAAAGTGGCATAATACGTAGGAGATATACAAATGCAAATTTTTCTACAGGTAAATTTTTTTACGTCATGTGTTTTTTTCAGCCTTTGGTTACGTCACGACGGCGGTTAATTCATAATCATCATCATCATCACCACACAAAAAAAATTTTTTTTTTAAAAACTGGGGTATTTTTTTCTTCTTATATCTTAAGAAACACACTCAAAAAATCATATTCACTTTACGTAATGTACAAGTATGTATACAGGTACAGGCACCCAAACCACTCTCCATCATTTTTAAGATACGTATATCGATCGCATTATTTTTTATTATTTTTTTTTAAAGATAAAAATTTTAAAAAAATTAGTTTTACGTCCATGTAATACATCCAAGCCAGCACACATGTACATATTACACAGTAGAATATGTAAATTAAAAAAAAAAAAACACCGAGAAGAGAGATCATGCTGGGTGGCTTGTTATTTTGTCTTGTGAAATTGTGTTTTACAAAAATGATGGTGGGAAAATGCCATTAAATAACATGAAAACTAACAATGAAAAAAATACAAAATAATAAAAATAAAATGTCGTTGCTATATTTGATATCTAAACGTTTTACATTGTACTTTTTAAACTTAAAAATTTAACAAGATGCCCTATTGTCCTCAATTACACTTTAATCCGATCCTATTCAAAACGAAACTCGTAGGGATAATGGGAAGCTTAGTTGTGTTTCTATGTAAACTTAACAACAAACTTACAAAAGCAATTTTTAATATAGAGAAGAAAAAAAAACAATTTTTTTAGAAGTTCTTTCAGAACTACTTTTTTATCTGGACAGTCAGTCAATTTGTGCAAAATAGATGTATGGCGTGATCAACAATACCGATAAGACCTCTACGAGTCTATAGGTTGACCTAATCTATATACTTTTTAGTTTTTGTTTGTTTGTTTTTTTTTGTGTCTCTTATGACGGCGCCAACTGCCTTAAGATTAATAACAGATGTCACTTCCAATCACGCTGTGCATTTGCTCTTCATCTAACTGTTTTGACCACGGAGGTGAGGTTTCACTTTAAAATAAAAACACAGGCAAACGATTAACATCTTCGACTAAAAAAACAACAAAAAAAAAAGTGTAAAATTTAAAATCATAAAATTGTTAAAATTGTTGCTGTGCAAAATGTGCAATTAAACTCAAAGAGTAATAGTAAGTTATTACATCATTATTTTTCTTTATAAGCTAAAATGGTACTGAATAGGAAGGAAACATCCACGTACATTTCCATAACCATTCTCTCTGTTCGGTACCCCTTCAAAATTATAGCCCTAGTAAAATTACCACAAGCTTTTCAAAAAATGAGTGGCAAGATTTACTTGGATTATCAGGCTCTGACTCTCAACAATGCAATTTTAAAATATCACAGAATGCAAAAGAGCATCCTTTCTACACAGTACTAGTATGCATCTAACTGCATCAAACTAAACCTAAATGAGCAAACAATAATTGAGTTAAAATTTTTGGTATTTAGCTGACAGTATGTAGAAACTTAAGTGACCAATGTGCCCAGTGGCTTAAACTTCTGAAAAAAAAAGTGCCCATGTTAAGGCTACAAATTCACTGCCTAAAAACATAACTAAATCATGAAATTTTTTGTTTTTTAAACTTATTTAAAGGCTGTCATAGCTTATACTTTGGGACAACTGATAAACGACCTTACAGCGAAATGGATTTCAAATAAGAATTTGAATGCAATTGCGCGTCATAGATTTCACGGTCGCCTATAACATGTTCCAGAGTATAGATTTGCCACTGGATGTGCAAAAGATGAATTCACGTTTTGTATAATCGATTCCAATGGTTTATGCACTCGCAAGATTGCAGATTTTCGATGTAAGAGGGAGATATAGAGGGCTATTTAAATGTAAATTTCGCATTTTTTTAAAAAATTTCCATTATGCTTTTTTCAAAGTGTGTATATGGATGTTGGATAGATAGACTGTAATGAAAAAACAGAAACAAGGGACTTGTGGAGGAAATGAAGAAAACAGAGTGAGGGTGTGGCTATGTATGCATTTGTTGCACCTCAAACAAATGCATACAAAAATCCCATTGGCCTTCTTCTTTCTACGTGAATGATTCGATTATTATGGCCGCTCACTTGGCGTTTGCAACCGATAAACACCCAACCATCGCTGCTTCTGCCTCGGATCTTTCTTGGCACAAAGACGCTAAGGGGAAAGATAATACACACACACAACACAAGAAAGTGTTCAGTAAAGAAAATATTATATAAAGAATAAGAAAAAAAAAAGGTCAAACTATAACTGACATCCAGGATCTACTAATCGATGTATTTTTGTAACAAATTATTATTTTTTTGGTTGCGATTAAATTGTACGAATTTTTAGTTGCATATTAGTTGCCATTCTGAAACTTCCTTATCAAACATTACATTACGTCATTTTGAGAAGACATATAATAATTATGTATGTCATGGTTTTTTTTTTTTTAAATTTAAGATATAACTGTAAATATTATACGAGTCACCTTTTTCATTATTATATTCTTACAGCAATACTAAAGCCCGAATATTACGCACTGACAGCAAATACAGCGAGAACACCCAACGTCAAGGATTATTTTTAGAGCTACATCCACACATTATATCGATTAATGCACAAGATGTCTACAAAATGATGCTTCATTAACATCTACTGTATACTGTAACCGTGTGTTTTAAACACCTAAAATAAAAAGCAAATTAATTCCATTTTTCAACGTTAAAAAAAATTTCAAAACAAACGCTAGAAATGAAAAACACATCCAGTACCGTATTTCATCAAATTTTACGTCTTAAAATTTACCAGGAAAAACCTCCGTATTTATATGCTTTTTAGAATAAAATTTGGCTTCCATGAATATCAATTTCTCTTAAATCCTGAATCACAATGGTAAATACGGCACTGAAAATGTTTTCCTTTTGCTTTGTAAAATTATATCGTGTGTTGCTTGTCTTAAAAACCGCTGATCTTCGATTAACTTCTTGAAAATCATCGCTGTAAAATATAAATATTTGTCATGTTAATATGGCATCATTTTATAGGCGAAATATACACATTTCAGGTCCTTTAGAATTCAGATACGTATAATTTGCATTCAATATGGTGACACTGGCAGCAATCGTCACTATGAAAGACAGCTTTTCAACATCAATTTTTTATCTTTTTTTTAAAGTTAGTCACAAAACAACACCATCCATCTATTTACATACAGTAAACTTAGAATTTCAATAACCAATAATTATTATTACACGAAAATTCAATTTTAGCCAATACCCACTTGACTCGTTAATAATTAATTCATAATGAACTAAATTCTAATTAGCCAAGTAATGGTAGAAAAAAATTTCTGTTGGGCTCTTTAGCACGCAATACATAATAATAATTAATCACTTTAGTCATTTTGGCAATTCGATTAAGCTAATACTTTTTTCATTTAAATAAAAAATGTTCATCCTATTCATAGCAAGTACAATAACCTCAACATCTCTTCTTTCTAAAAGAAAAAAGCAATCGATTATAATAACAAAAAATTAATTAAATCTGCATATTATAATCAAATTTCAAGACATGTGTTGGACTTTTCAACTTATCACCCTTGAACACGTATACTCCGTTTCAATTACTTAATTAACGTTGATCAAAACCATATTTTTTGGACCTAAAAGGTCACAAGAGATACCCTAACCAACTCTTCCATTTTTAATTACGATTTAAAACTAACCTTGCATATCTAAAAAAAATTGGCATATCAAAAAAAATGTTACTAAAGAAAAAAAAAAACATTGCTTGCTGTACATTTACTATTAGCATTAACTGATTAACTGTAAATTTGTTTTTTTTTTACGATTTTTCTTTTGAGATCTTAATTTCACAAATGAATCAAAAATGCCTTTAAAAAAAAGTTAAACTAAATTTCTTTTAAACGTTTTACAATTTTGTTATTACTTTCTATTTTACATAAAGTAAAACCTGTTGCAAAAAACTAAGTTTGCTTTTCACTTTCTTCCGATATTAAAAATGACTATATAATATTATATAGGTTTCCACGTATTATACAAATACAAAAAAGTTCAATTACGTATATCCATTCGTCTCACTTTGCACAACAAAATGTTTTTATCGTCAGTTGTTGTTGCTTTTTTTGTTTGTTTGTTTCTTCCATCCCATTTCTACTGTATTTGATGCTAAACACCATCATCATCATCATGTTTTAAGAGATAATTTCCAAAGAAAAAACATATTTACAGACTATGTAATAAACACAATACTCACAAAAATGTGACACTCAAAAAGCTAAGCTTTTGCTATACAGCCAGAATAGTGACTTTCTATCCGTTCGTTACCCTTGGCATTTTCAACATAATTAAAATTTAATATAACATACACACAAAATTCTCTTCCTTTTTTTTCACTAAAACTTTATCTTCTTTCTTACCCTACAACACACACCATCTTAACACAGCCAAAAACTTGATAAAACCATGGATTACACTCAACAAACTCTTTTCACATAAATTTCAGCTAAAAAGTAAAAACAAAAAAGTCTATTAAATTAAAAATTAAACCGAAAATTAAAACAAGTTGAACTTATACTTGTTAAGCCCTAATTTAGAAATAAACAATTTGAACAAGTGAATCCATTCTTTCTCTATACAAGCGTATACACAATACCACAATTTTTAAGGCCCTTTAATCTTCCTATCCTATTCACTGTATACTAAACCCTTTCACGCTTTTACATTTCCTATAAGTAAAAGTGAAAAAAAATAACAAAAATGTAAACATTTGGCAGCCACTGATTGTCAAATTCAGACATAACTGCAACTCAATTATAATATCACAATACGAGGCTTTTCCTATTTCCTACCTTTAACATAACATTACATGACACCAGCAACACAGTCTAAATATCGATTGTTTTTAAACCCGAAAAGTGCTTCTTAAAGCCCATGAGAAATGGGGATCATGCCATTCAGTTTTTCCGAAGCTATAATGATGATTTACATTATGTAATGGCATTATTGTAATTGACTCGTTCAATGGCGTATCTAAACTTACTGCGAACAAAATAACTTAAGTGGCAATCACTGAAATTATGCTACAGTTCCAATGGCGAATCCTAAATGACTAATTTAGCTTATCAAGACACAAAATTTAGTCAATAAGGAAATTCATTCGATGCTCCTAAAGCCAAAATCGGAGCTGGCAAATAGTCAGATTTAACATAAAAGCCAAATTTTGCGTCTTCCATCGTCCATTTCAAATTAAACATTATCAATACCGAATTTAGCGTTTCCAAAACCGAATTAAAGAGCCTCCAAAGCAATATTTAGTATATGATGTTTATCCAACGCCAAATTAAGTGTCTTCAGACTCCAACGCCAACTCTGATGTCTCCAAAGCCAATTTTAGTGTTTCCATTGTCAAATTTAATGTCTTCAACGCCAATTTTAGCATTTTAAAATCTAAAAAAAAATATCAAGTACTAAACTTAATTATTAATGACCAAATTTTGTGTCCTAAAAAGTTAAAAACCACAATTAGTTCCTCACAAAGCTGGCTTATTTTGGTAGCCCCAACACTTTAAGAACCACTAAACGAGAACAGCTATTAAAAAACCCAAATTTGTTGTCTATTTAAACAAAATGGCAGTGCATTTTGAGTTATGGTACTATTACCATCCCATTTTGGCGTACATTTGCCTCGAAAAACTAAACTAAATCAGACTAAGTAAACGTACCAATTTCCAACAATTCTTGCTACTTATCAAAACTTCATCACCGAATACTTCTACAGCTACCACCTCTAACACAACGCTAGTTTTAACCAAAGTCCTTACTCAATACTCAATCAAAGGTTAAGGTCACATATTTGTGATATCCAATAATGTGAACGATGTTTGTTAATTAATGATAATTATTATGGGTTCATCGTTGTAATCATACGCATTAAGCACACATCAATGCTTCACAAAGAGATATTAGCGGCGTTTTTATCAATTTGATTAAATCGACTACACATTTTTTTGATAAGGAAAAAGAGGGAGGGGGAAGGAAAAGTAGGCGGGGGAAGATATTATTTGATAGCATGAAGCAAAAAAGCAGCTTTTAAAATTTGTAAATTGACGTTAAAAGCATACGAGATTTAAGGCAAGGGGAGAGGAAGGACAGGATGGAAAGAGACAGGTGGAATACTGTATAAGTTACTGCAAAAATGACTTTCAATGTTTAATTTCTCATTAAAATAAAAACATTGGACAATTTGCAGATTTTATATTAAGTAGTCTGTTGTGTTAACGACATTTCTTGACAAACGCCTTATATATAGCAATGTTAAGGCTTTGTGATTGTGTATATAAGTTTATATCGGTTTTATTTATTGTTTTATATACATATACATATTATATGTATTTTTATTTATAGGCTATTGAGAGATTATCATACTGTAAAAGTTAATACAGTATAATAATGAGAGTTATGTTGTGTAAAAACAAAAATTCGATCTTTTCCCATATTCTATTTTTGAAATTGAAAATTGATAAGCTGATGAACGTGTCGAATGTGATACTGATACTGTACTAAAATTCTAAACACTTGGAATTTGTTTTTGGCAGAGAAATATTTACAAGATTACTTTATAAGGCCAAACTTTTATCTTCTCGAGAGATATTGGGCCAAAAAGTGGACAGAAATTCTATGTATTATGATTGGCCAAAGCAAACTTAAAAGTCACGCATGAATAAAAATAAAATAAAAATTACCCATGAAAAAATCCCATCGATTTATAATTTTATAAAGATAAAAACCCAATAGCAACCACTTATTTTTGCGACTACTGTACAATCATTTATACTTTTGAGGTTAAGAAATTTGTAATCATACAAAATTAATAATATTTGAAGACCACAAACTTGAATTAACCTCCTAAAAATTAAATTTCCTCTCCTAGATAAAAAAAAAAGAAAATTATATAAAATATTCATGCGTGTCAAAAAAGTTGCAATTGACCAATTTATGATTATTCCAACTTTTTAATATTTTTCTTTTTGTGTCTATTTCTTTTATGATTATTACGGTGATACAACTTTTATACGAGTGTCTATTTAACCGATGAGTGTCTGCACATTAACAGTAACATAATTATGTATGTGTAATTTTTTTTCTTATATTAGAAGATGAGGAAATATTAAGAAATAGAGACATTATAATGACTTGGACAACACATATACACACCGCATTATATCATCATCCTCAATAATTAACTTGTTTTATGTATATTATCAAATATGATCCAAATTAAACCCCTTAATCTGGTTAATTTTCAGAACAGACATTAAAAATAGTTGTTTTAAATTAAAAAAAGGTCAAAAAGAGCTATTTCTTCATGATTCCCACCTAATTCATAAGATACTGTATATACAAGGGGACCAAAAAAAAATAAACTTTTTTCCATGTTTGACCGCCCATAAACTTTTGTTTTTAAATAAAAAAAACCTACCAAATCCCACACACGACAACAGTAACGACAAATGACATCAATTATATCCACTCGCTGACCTCATTTTCTATGAAATTTCCTTGCAATAATATATACAATGTTTATGGAAAAATTTCATTTTTTTTGCTGTTTTCGTTGACCAAAACGGTAAAAACGGAGAGATTCTACTTTATTATTTTTGTAACGTGTAACTTTGAAACTCATTTAAAATTCGATATACTTTTTAAACAAGCATAAAGCTATAAGTTTATAATCATTTTTGAATTGAAAATGATGTAATAAAAGAATACCCAATACTCCTAAACCCCAAATAAAAATTCACCTATAGTTTCCCCTAAAAAACAATTTTTTTGGGGAAATTATTTTGAAACTAGAAAAAAATATATATCATCATAATATAATAGAAAAAATTCAACAACACCAACATAATATTTAAAAACAACGAAAGGCTTATTACACATATTAATGTACATACTGTATAATAACCGTACTGTATATACATTTTATAATGCCAAGTTAATGTATGTACAATTAAAAAAAATCAAAAAGTATATGTAATGACCTCTCCTGGAATATTTTCAACTTTTAAAATTTTAACCCTTTCAATAATAATTAGTGCAAGTGACCAGGTATTTTAGCAGTTCATAATTTTTTTTTTGATATATAACAAGATCAGCCCCACCCTTTTCCTCATTGATTTTGTATATCAAAGTCGTCCACTGTGTTTCGTTTTCTGAATTTCAGACATTAGAAAAAAATAACAAAAAACGGTTGTTTTTGTTGGACAAACAAATAAATTTGACAAGGTACGAATAGAGAGATTGATAGACATGAGATAGAAAATAAAAAGATAAAGAGATATAGATCGAGAGATAGAGAGAAAAAATAAGCATAATTAATAATAATAATTAATATATAAATATAATTTACGTCGGAGTCTTGATTTTTGTTGGATCGGACAATGGATCTAGGACGAGCTTTGGTGCTGCTGAATGATGATGAATTTGTGACGAAGAATGATGATGGTGGTGATGCTGTTGCTGCTGATGTTGGTGCTGATCCGCTTTCACCTGGGCTGAATTATGGCCGACACCCTGTTGATGCTGTTGTTGATGGTGATGAGACGTTTGTTTAGTCTCATGGTCTTGGCGAATTCGTTCCTTCTCGGCGGCCTCTCTCCTGGCTTGTTCGTTGATCTCCTTCACCGCCCTCAACTCTTTCTTCAGCTTCATCCTCCGATTCTGAAACCAGATTTTAATTTGACGTTCGGTTAAGCACAGAGCGTGAGCTATTTCGATCCTTCTTCTCCTAGTTAAATAGTGGTTAAAGTGGAATTCCTTTTCCAGTTCCAGCGTCTGGAACCTGGTGTAAGTCTGACGCCCTCGACGACGAGGACAACCATTGGGACCTTTGAAAAAAAAAAAAGCAACAAAACATTAGTAATGTTAACTTTCAATTCAAAAACATGGGATTTTCATGAATAAAAAGATTTGAAGTTTGCTATTCAAATAAGCAGCTGGCACTCTTTAAAAAGTTAGTCTAATATGAATTGCGCATTGGCAGTACCGATTACAATAAGTTTTTCAGCGATTGTCAACCTTCTTTAAACCACGGGTCACACAATATTAACAAAAAATGACATATACAGTGGAATCCGGTTAATACAAACTCGCTTAATACTAAAATTTATTTAATACAAAATAACACTGCGGTTCCGAACTAAAGTATAGGCATTTCCATAAGTTTTTATAATTGCATTGTTTTTACTTAAAATGCATGCTTGCATACGTATGCACAAAATGCATAATATTTTGAAATGTAAATAGTATATCTAATATGGTGTAAATAGTGATTTTAATATGATGTACTTTAAGAACTGTTATTTTAGTGAGAATATCTTTTGTTGTTGTATCTTTCAACACGGCCATTTCGTCTTAAACGGATTCCACTGTAACTAAAATCTGTACTTTAGTCACAACTCCCAATCTGTCACGTTGATACCCAACTTTGAGATACTGTTGATTTTGTCTAAAAAAAAGGACGATACCCCCTCTATTTTGAGTATAGATTTAAAAGGATATAAGACTACCCCCATCTCTTTTATGTACTGTATGTAGTTCACGCCATAAATAATCCCAACAAAGCAGCTTCTTCTCTCACTACAGAAAAATAAGAGACAGAGGGAAAAAATGGAAGAAATTCGTAATATTGCAGATGCACACATAAATAACAATGCACTAAGTTATATCCTCTGTGTATTAATGCCCTTTTTATCCGCCTTATTACCAAAATTATTTCATCCAAGATGGGATGTTAGACGTTAATAAGATCTCATGGGAAACAACAAACACACAGTTTTTGCTAAAAATAGTAAAAATAAAATAAATGAAATCTCTTTCAGGATTTTGCGTTCAATCAACTTACATAGTTGACAGTTTCAGAGATAATGATAAAGCTATGCATCATAAAGTCACATTTACTAAACATGAATGCAAATTTTTCTATGGTAATTGTTTAAAAACACCACCGATTTCACTAGACAATCGCCCCATAAAGTTTAAAGTAAGTCGTTGGAAATTACTTGAACTGTTTCAAAATAAATAAAATTCAAATGTTTTTGAGAAGGTCAACGATTACTTTGTGGCATTTAAGATAGTTAAAAAAGTTTTGAATATAATGCAAAAACAGACTGGCTTCATTATGCATGTTTCTCAAGATAATTTTATTGCTATTTAATTGATGTTTGCAAATTCTTGCAAAAACATAAAATAAACCCAGACAGTCGCATTGTTCAAATACAAAGCGGTTTATGGCGCACAAACACCGACAAAAATTTACATGCAGGCGATTTAACATATGTAAAATCAGCTAGATTTATCACCAAGTTTTTAACAAGCAAAATTTGCATATAATGTTTAGTGAAATCTTTGGAAAAACAAACTTTTTACCACTAACTGTACAATCCCTAAAATATCTAAAGCTCAATGCGGCGTAAAAATCAGCGTTTTCTGACACTTGAATGAATTTACAAAATAAACCAAAATTAAAATGCATATTTGTAAAATTTCTTTGCAGGCTCAAATTTTGTTTGTGCTTTTAAATTGAACTTACAAAATGATTCATAGCTTTTAAGAAATTGCAGAGCACTTAAATAAAAACTTCCCACAATAATGCAGTAATAACTCCCATGATAATCTTAATTGCACGACAAAAATCTACTCTAAAATATCTGTCATCATTCGCATAACAAATTATAAACATATGGTGTGTTAATGGATTTTTTAAATTTTGATCAAAGGCATCATCAATTGACAAGGCTATTTATTCAATAGGAGATAAGAGAGAGGCACTTTTTAAGTTTCAATCAATAAAATATAAATGCTTATTTTTTAATATCTAAACTGAAGAGTAAATTTAAACGCACTTTTAGCATTGACTCTACTATACTGTACTTCACAGTCGCATACAGTATAATTAGCTTTTAAAAATTGCTCATTATATTGTGATCGATCTACTATGTTATTCAATTATTCAGTTGTTTTGATAAAAACAATCCAAACAGTGCCAAAAAATATAACAAAAAAACTTTCATAGTCTAATGATTGACTATAATTTCCAAGTTAACAGTGCAAAATTAAAGTGGAGCTTAATCTTATTAATTTAAATCACGACACAAAAAAATTATTTTTTCATTTATTTTAACAGACATCTTTTAGATTAAGTTCAAATGGTTATTAAAATCTTCTCCAGAGGGCGCCAGAAGGTCTGAATTGTTTGGAGGAAATAGTGAACCGGTTTCGGCAGTTGGCCAACCCCCACACGCGCCACCCTTGCTATCGACCTCCCTCGGTCCTCTCCTTCATATACACCAGGAGATTATAATCGAATTTTAAACATTTTTTTAAAAAGGCTAAAAAATTAAGACTTAAAAAACATTTCAATTTTACATGTAAACAACATAAAAGTTAAAAGCGCACAAAACAAAAAAAAACCACAAATGTGCATGTAAATTCACGGTATTTTTTCATTGTATACCTTAAGACAGTGCTAGCATTTGTAATTTTATTATTAAAAAAAAAAGAACTAAGATTGTTCATTGACTTGGAACTGTAATTAAATTTATTTGACTCCCCTGTTAGTCAAACGGAAATCGATAATTAAATTTAGACTTAATGATGATTACATTGGTTTTAGCTTTAAATCCAAAAACCTCTTAAAATAGCACAAAAAAATACAATAACTAAAATTGCAATTTTTAATTATACAAATTTGCTTACTACTGTATTTTTGATTATAATTGACAAAAATATCATTATTTTTCTAACAGTTACTGAGTTTTTTATAGTTTAATTTTCTTAAAAGTAACTAAAAAATTGTACTAAACGTACTAAAAAATTGCAATAATAAAAAAATGACTTAATAAATTGTTAAAAACTGCCAACATAGTGCAAAACAGTACTAAAATTAGACAAACAAGACTTAACACTTACTAAAAGCGTTTCAAACATGCGTTAAAATAAACTAAAAACCAACCAACCAAATAAAATAAAAATATTAATAAAAATCTCAAATGATATACTGTAGTGTAAAAGATGCAAAATACGGGTACTAAAATATAACAGAAAAGCATCATACAATACTAAAATTACTAAAATCTTAATGGAAAAGCTAAGCTAAATGGTTTATTTTGGAAATCTTTAAAAAATGCTGAACAAGATCTAAAATCAAAATTAGAGTTACAACAATTCAAAATAAAAATCAAAGTTAGTTATAATACAATTTTGAAATGTAATACTAAATTCTGGTAAAAATTATACTAATACAGTAGTATAAAAAATTAATAAATTTAAAAAAACCAGTATTCTAAAACTAACATAATTTTGGATTAAATCTTTATAAAAATATCGAAATTGCTTTCTCAAATTGACACAGATTTCAAACATTTACTCAAACAACTACTGTTATCATTGAAGTGTGAAGTGTTTTTCAAACGTGAATATAATTTGATTAAACTAAGTAAAAAGTTTTATCACTATATCAATCAAATGACCAAAACTAAATTATAATTATAATCCCACGATATCTGCAAAAAAATTACTTTTAACTTAGTCACGCAATACTGTAACTTCAATCTAATACGCTATAGTACAGTACATTATTATAAGAGTTCTGCACATTGAGTACAACTACTGTATGAAATATAAAACATAAAAAATAAGCTACAGCATCTTCTGTCACTGTACTAATTTAAGTTTTGTTCAGATATAAAATAACAAGGGCAATAACAACAACAATAAGCAGCAACAGTAAACGGTGATAACAAAGGGTTATCATCATAACATGCTCATTCCGCTGTCAAATAAATTGTAAAAATATACGCATGCATATCGTCATTATCCAATGCAAAACAATGTTAAACTTTAAAAAAAAAATAATGAAAATAAAAAAGAGTGCACAGTATGAATAAAGTGAATGAACTTTTTTCTACTCAACGCTAACTTAATTATTTAGCATAAAACGTTGAACACCATCGTTTACAGTTAGATATGTAAATACGATTTACTTCGTATTATTACAGGGTGATCATAAGATACGTATTCACATACACATGACTGGCATAAATTTCACATTTCTTTAAAGACAAAATAAATTAATAAAGAAACGGGAATAGATTGCATAGATAACTATAGATATTAGTCTCGTTTCTTTACTGGCAAAAAAACACCAATAAAGAAATGGGAATAAATTTCATATTTAAACATAGCTTTTAATCTCGATACTATATTGTAAGTACTGTATGTATAACTGAACATATACTGTATAATATGATCACCCTGTATAGCAAAGCAAAATAATACGTTTCCAATGTACAAAAAAGATGAAATTTACATATCCTGCTGTTGTGGTTGTCAAATTATTATGCAAGCGTATAGCGTAATCGATAATTTAATAGCTTTACCTTAATGATATCGTACAATGATAATGTTTAATTGTATTAACAGTCATACATTCGCTAAATTATGAACGTTTAGCTGTGAATGATTTGTACATACAGTTACAGTGTGTATACTGTATAGATTCACTATAGAAAATAAAAAAATGTACATGTTTTCTTTTTTTGTTTGGGGGTTATGTGAATGGATGTAATAACAATTGGCCAGCAAAACAATACACACACAACGTCGCATTTACTACTTCAATTACTTTAACAACCATTTATTATAATTCAAGTACCGTAAATTAACATAGCGTGGGTGGTACTAAATAACACTGTAGTTCATCTTCATAATTCATTTCCGTCATACGATACTGTCTGACACCCAGAAAATAAAATATAAAAAATGTTATGCTAATTAATAGTCGTATTACAAAATGATAATACGGACATCACGTCTTCAGCGAATTATAAATTATCATAGTTTTTGGAAACAAATTGTTTAAAAAGTAAGTTGCAGTAAGTAAAATATTATCCTAATTATAAAGATAAGACAGAATTCGAAAATAAAAATCTTGAGCAACATACAGTATGCTGTAAATTTTTTTTTAAATAAATTCAAACTTTGTTTACTTAAGTCTAAATACACAAAGGTAGATTACAGTAAATGACTCCAAATTAAATAGTGTAAAGAAATGAAAAAACTTGTTTAGTGAACAAGATTTAGTTTTTAAATCGCAAAATAAGTGCAATTGCAAGTAAAAAAAAACTAAACTAGCCTTGTTATCGCATAAAAATATATCTTTATAAACACATAACTATATAGAGAGTGAATTTTAGGAGTCAAATTGTCCATTTTGAATAAGAAACTTGCATGTTCAAGATACTGTACATAATTTGGGTTCTTTCAAATTAGTACTAATTTGAATTTTTCGGCGAGAAATAATGTTTTAACGTTCAAAAAGTAACTCGGTATATAAGTTTATTATTTAAAGCACTGAATTGGCTTGTTTATAAGTTCATATTTTGATTGATGGATTATAGTTGTTACCAAAATTACTTCTAGAAGAAACTTGGAAAGTTACTAATCTCGGATATTCATGATTAAAATAAAATACGACTGACAGAACATATGCCTAAATTAAAATCAAGATTGCATGAAGCGGAATTTGAGGCTCCAAATCACCTTAGGCAACGATGTCAACAAACCATTCTAATTAAAATTTTATAAATTATTGGCTGAATAAAATTATTATAATACTGTGCAAAACTGGTTCAAATCAACAAGCAATCGAAAAACAAACTACAGCAATACTATACAATCGCAACATTTATGTCTTCAAAAAACCAAACGAAATTTTGTGTCTTAATAAAATTCTCAAAATTATTTAAATGTATTTCAGTGCTTTAAAAGCTTCATCTGTCTACGCGAAAAAAACAAACACGGCTGAAGAATCAAACAACTTTATAATTTAATATCAAAAAATCAGATAATAATCGGTTAAGATAATCGCAGGGAGTTTACCTATCCCGTTGCATGCACAATGAGTATATCGAGATCGTCTGATTAAAAGTATACGATTTTAAACAAAAAAAAACAATTCATACTGTATAATAAATTACTAAATTTTAAATTGAGAAATCAAACGCTAAAATGCATCTAGTATTTTTTTAAAAATTAACACCGAATATTACAAAAGCGGCAATTCATTCTGCAGCCGTGTAAAAAATTAAATTAATAAAGAGAATAATCTCTGCTAACTTATTTTTTAATTTTTTAATCTTTTTTGCAAGCAAAATGCAGAACTGCCGTAAATTCAAAAATGTAACGTATACAACGTTAAATTTAACATCTTATAACTTCACTAGTCACATTAAGCAACTTCTGTGATACAAATTTAAAAGTTGCAACATATAAAATGTAAATCAAAATAATCCTCTTATTAATACCGACAGTAAGAAAAGTTTCAGTTTTATAACGGATTTGATATAACGTAATCTGAAATGCAATTGTTTAACGGTAACCCTCATACGTCATCCAAATATTCGATATAAAATTACATTTATATGTAACTGTATATCATATAAAAAAAAGTAGGACAAAATTATTACCCTGAATCATTGTTAATAACTAAGTAACGGCGAATTATGTTGCAATCTCGTGCACCTAAAGTGTTTAATTTCAATGCGTAATGAACACTACAAATTATTATTAAAACTTGTTAAAGCTAATTTGCATTGGCGACAAAAGTACCGGTTATTCAAATCTGGAAATAACATTATTTTTGATCTATGTTAATTTTTCAATTCGCGCATAAACTATTAATCGCTTTCAAACTCAATCGTACAAATAAATGACAAAATACGTTATGTACTAATCCTCGTAAACGTATTTGGCATCGATTCTTAAAATTACTTAAGACTTTACACAATTCCCTAGCTATTAACCTACACAAAACATTTTATGGTACTTACATAATAATTACTGGCAACAAGTTAATCCCATTTTCAACAATCATCATCAAATCTCAAACGATAATAACTAAGTAACGTACTTTGATCTTAAAAAATCGAGTTGGTGACTAGTTTTAACCGAGAATAATAATACAAAAAATTTCCATAGCGCTCCTTATCCCAACTCCTACAAATCAGTTAGGACCACTTTTACAAAGCTGATCCAAATTAAGCTCCAAAAGCCCATAAGTTGCTAACCCCCAAAAATAGTAAAATCCAAGCCATTAAAGAACTTCTATTATTAACAAGTTTGTTGACCTGTGAGTTGGCATTGAAAAACATTTTAAGAAAGTTCAATTACAACAAAAAAAAAGTCGAAGAAAAAAAAGAAACTCATTTATAGCTAGGGATCCCATCTGAGGTTATATGGCCCTATTTACTCCCAGCTCGAACAATAAAGGACCTTTATGGTTCTCTCAAGATGCCATACTGCATTGCTTACGTAATGTTAGAGACACAAGACTTATCTAAGAAGTTAAATAAGCACACAAAGAAAGTTCTTTGAAATGAGCAGAACAAAAACGAAAAAACCCCAATGAAGTTTTGCAATTTGATGAATTTCGCTTTAGGCCCCTTGTTAAGGTATAGTAAAGAAGGGAATAGACAAAAAAAGGCACGCACCCATATATACTCTCGTCTATATACTATAGGTAAAAGTGCAAAGGCTTATGTAAGGTCCAGTGTAATAAAAAGTCCCTTCCAAAAATAATAAAACCTAATTCCACAAATTCTAGCAGCGCATTTAATTGCTGTCAACAGCTAAAATTAGGTTGTGAAACACTTTGCAGTTCGGTAAAGAAGAAAAGAAATATAATATAAAAGTTTGTAAAAGAAAAACTAGTTACAAAAAAAAAACTTTTCTATTACTCAACCCACTGTTGCCAAGTGAGAGTGGAAACTTCTATATAAAACTCGTGCCATTACGTCACTTTAGGGAAAAATTTTATGAGGTGCTATATAAGGATCGTAAAAGATTTGTTAAACAACATGCATACATACAAGTAGACATTTAGACGAAAAAATAAAGAAAAAAAATCTTAGAAGAAAAACAGTAAACTAATAAATATGCATGCACGTACGAGTACATTTTTTGCCTATTTACTTTTTATAAAGCATCAACCAAAGAAAAAATATTTCATGGAAATTCGAAGTAGACTGACATTTTGAAATCATAATCAGAACATAAGTTTCAAAATATTTTATCGTACCGGTAATTCAGTGGTACTAAAATTTTCTGGCATCCTGCAACATTTTTGAAACTCCAGATACTACATTTTGATTGAATACAAATTAATTTAAATTTATTCCAACTTAACTGCTTATCATTCAAAGCCACAATTTCAATCTGTTATTTTGTCAACAATTTTCCGTTAATTGATTATAAGTTACTTTACTTTCTTTTGTGCATTAATTCTTAAAAAGAACTTGAAAGAGTTGAAGCTCAACATGAACATTACTAAACCATCGGTAAAAACACATGTTAAATTTCTATTATTCATATAGTGAAGTCCTATACTCAATAAAAAATCATTACAAAAAACAGTAATTAAGTTACCACTCACGACTACTGCTCATATAAATTTTCTCTGGGGAATTAAATAACTTAATAATTAAGCAAGCCCGTTGAAAAGCTGATAATAGACGACCTTTACACGTACTAATTAAAAGAAAGCAAAAACACCAGACCAACTAACAAAATTAGGTCGATAAATTAAAATCGATATCTTGATTATTATTTGTTATGCATGACATACAGTACGTATAACTTATATTTAATCAATACAATATAAGCTTAATATGCCAATTCAGTAACTTAAATACAAAAATAAAATTTGATTGCGCAGTGATCTTTTTGCAATGTGTTAAAAATTACTAAAGAATATTTTAAGAATTTCGTAAAAATGGCTTGTAAACGGTGTAATAGACGAGTCTCAGAGCAAATTCTTCAGCAGCCATTGCGAAATTTTCTAAATATTTTGGTAGCCAAATATGGGAAGTTCTTAACCGCACGTGTCGTAATGCTAAATGCAATACTCTTCTATCACTTTAAAATTAAGTCAAAAGATATTAAAATACAGCATTGGATAATTAAAACAGCCGCTCCTATCACGTTACGTAATAAAAACGACATTTTTATCAACTAAGGTGCTTTCCTATGTTAGCAAATACAATATTTAATAATTATGTTTCCTAATACAATAAATGATGTTAAATGTATTGCATTATATTTATAAATATTCTTTAATAAAAATTAAATATTCATTTGCTTTCTATATTGCTCTGATTATAAAAAAAACTCTAAAAAAATATACGTTTTATTATTTCAAAGACATTGAAGCTATAAAGTTAAACAATATAAAATTACAGAATTTAAAGGAATAACTTGGTTAAACAATAATTAATGCATTAAATTGTTAAATTATATTTAATTTCGAAATTTCCCCAATTGCTAATTTACTCGTAATCACTAAACATTTATTTTTTAGTCATTTTTTTACTACTGGTTTCATTGCATAAGTCCTTAATAATTTCCATTCAAAAAATCAATGAATAATTACATTTCAATAAATAATATTTTTAAGCAGTAATGTTGTTTAGCCATTAAATCTTAAAATTTTTGTGTTAAGCTTCTCAACCTGATAAGATGTCGATTTTGCATTTCAGAAAATGCTTTTAAAATTGCATTAGATTTTCTAAGTTTACATCCCATTAAAAAACCAAAATTATGTTAAAGAAAATTTAAAATAAGTTTTTACAGCAGCTTGAATTTCGTATAAACACTAAATTTCAACAATGTAATGATAATCTATACACAAGTGAATACTGTAGCAATTTATGTCAAATCAAAAATTCACGCAAATGCGTTTCCAAAATTAAAAACTAATCACTAATACATTTTCCATTACTTGTTTACAACATTAAAAACCTTGAATTTTCATATTTGAATTTGAACCGTACTTGCTACTTTTGTATAAATTAATAATGCATAAACACTCCTCTAAGAAGAAACTAGTAGTTTACTTACATGTAACATGCACAAACCATTTATTATTTAAAATTTAAAAAGCAAACAAGATTCTAAGATCCTGTAAATCTAAATCGTCATAAATGTCATGCTCATATAAGACTAAGTTATTAATAATTTACTTAAACAGAATATGTAAGTTAGAATTAATGGTTTAATATTTTACAGCAGTGCCATCCTATTCAATTGAACATTAAATTTAAACGCAACAAATTCAGTCTGTGAGAGCTATTATTACGAGATACACGTAAATAAATGATGTCGTTTTCTTTTTAAATGTATAAAAGACAATAAACTAGACCGTGCAACATCTTACATGTAAAGATGCAAAAAAAAAAAATTATGAACAAAAGCACGCGAATGAATGTAAAACCTTAATAAAAATAAAAGTAATACAAAGTGAAAAGAATAGAAAAACGACAGACGAAATCCACTTCTCCCCCACCCCCCGCTGACCATCACCCACAATTCAATGTCTTCTCCCATTATAACTTCAAAATGTATTAAATATAAAAACGAATGGACATTACGAGTTTATGACTCGACCACCATGACAAATTTACAGCCCACACAGAACAGTATTCAAAATTTAAAAATTAAATTATTAAAAAAAAGTGTTTGAAAACTAGATCATTGCTTCAATAATATTAAGAAAACTTAAAAAAATACTTTAATTTACCGTATTGTATATCAAAAAAAAAAACAACCTTGCAATATCCCCAACCAAAGAGTCGATTGTGCAAAATGCAATTAAAATAGCAATTGAATTCCACTGCATGAGTAATTAACAACTTAAATCAAAGCACAGTAAAAACATTTGCCATAAATGTTGAAAATTTGGTTAAAAGTAATTTCTCTTTAAAAGGGGCACTTTTCCATAATCATTAAGACATGCCCTTAAGCCATAATTTTTCTAACCAAAAAATAATGAAAAACTTAACATGATAATTTCTTTTGTTCATTAAAATTTTGTTAAAAAATGTATTAGACTTGTAAGTTGCAGCATATGCAATATTTTTTAATTTTTTTCTTAAATAAAAGGTCCCTCACTCTTTTTTTTTTTTAGATTTTTTCTGTATACATCTACCCCTCCCTCTTCCTATCAGGTACTTTTAAACAAAAATGTATATACATGAGAACCGTTTTAATTTGGAAAAAAGCAAAAATTCTCGCTTCTTAACGTCAAATAAATTTGCCAAAGATGATCATAAACATGTTTAAAGGAGAAGGAGGTGGAAAGGGCAAAGCTAAAATATGCAATATATACGAAAATAACTAACACGAAGTTTTAACATCGAATAGAAACTTAACCAACATAAACGAATGTCTTTTGATTTACGTTGGCATCGGCCACCATGTTGCGTTTTTAACTTTTTAAGCAGGGCCAATCACCTTCTTCTCTTTAACTTTAAAAAAAAAAAAATAACAAAACAAAAAAAAAAATGCTTCTCATCCCTTTGGCTAATAAGTCAAAAGTCAAACTGACCTAAACGTATATATTTTTAATAAATATACGGCAAAGTGCACATAATGCATATCCATAACATATTTACAGTTTGAGTAAATTATTAGAACCGGTTTTTTTTTCTTTCGTTTTTCTCTCTTGCATTATTTACACCAAATCCCAATCTCAGGTTTTGCTTTTGAGTATGTTCCTCTCCCCCAAAAACATCACAACTACCCCTCATTGGTCGAAAAAAATGTGGAAAACCAGGCAAAGTTAATCTATTTTTCATTTTCTTTTACGTGGATTAGTGCACATAGCGTAGACATGAATCTTACATCAAAAAATGTAGCCAAAAAAGTATACAAATTTCTATCAAACACGATCAAAATTTTTAAAATGATGGCCAGTAAAAGCAGTTTAAAAAGTGGCTAGGTGACTTGCCAACTCCCAATTACTGAACGAATAAACATTTATTTAAAATTACCACAACGACGTTATATTAATATTCATAACTGGAAAAGCAAACAAACAAAAAGCAGTCGAAAACCGTCAAAAAAGAATCAGCTGAACTAAACAATAAAAAGAATTAAAAAGGAAATGAAATTGATTTACTGCTGCTGAATAATCAATTACTGACGTTAATACCTTTAAAAAATACTTGAAAGTATCAAATAAAATACTGTAGTAACCAATGCAACCTTTCTATTATACAGTTCAGAGTGCTTAATGAACTTTTACACTTAAAAGATACATTATAAACTTTCTTACTAGTGGATATACTAGCAATAAATCAATCATTATTTTAAACTTACAATAGAAAACATGTACATTTTAAATTGCAACGTAAATTATTAAAAGGGTAGAAAATTCACAAAGAATTCTAAACTGCAACTCAAATTGGGATTTATAATACAAATCATTTCCTTCACAATGTGATTCTTACGACACAGTGGTGCGAAGAAAGACGTATTAAGAATAATTCTAGCTTAATGAGTAACAAAATTCTGTTAAACTAAATGGTACTAAAATTTGAAATAAAATATACTGTTCTTAAATGGATACTAAAATTTTACTTGTAAAATGTACTTAAACGTGTCTTTAAAATGCACGGTACTTAAATGGGTACTAAAACTATATATAAATATGTCTTAACTGTCTTAATGGTAAAAATGTACATAAATAGCTTTATAAATGGCAAAAATGTACACAAATGTCTTAAGTAATGGCAAAAATGTACACAAATGTCTTAAGTAATGGCAAAAATGTACACAAATGTCTTAAGCAATGATAAAAAACGTACACAACTGTCTTAAGAAATGACAAAAAATGTGCATAAATGTCTTATACAGTAAAAAAAATGTACAAGAACTAATGTTTTAAGAACTTAAGCAAAAGCAATGGCAAAAATTAACTCAAATTTCCAAAGCAAATGCAAAAAATAAGTGTAATAACGTACCATAGTCTGAAGATGAAACAATATGTATTAAAAGTTTACTAAATATAGTTAAAGAAAGTACTAAACTAACATTAGTTTAAAAGTGCAATAATATAAATTCAGATCCTCTACAAGACCATGCTTAACTTCTGATCAATCCTAATTTAACAAAAACTTATGCTTTTCAAATTTGTCTAAGTTCGACACTGATGGGTTGTTAAGGTTTAATAAGCTGATTTGACATTGCATATTTACATAAACACATATTGATAAGCATTCCCCAGCAATATTAACAACGTTAATTAAACAAATAATAATGATAAATGTTGCTTACCTAACAAATATGCTTCCACACCATTGGTCCATGAAGTTGAGGTTCTTCGGTCGGCTGCAATAAAATAAATAACAAACAATGTTAATAATGTTATCTTTTTTTTTACCATCGTTATTAAATAACTGGGTTACACATAAAGTAGCAGACGCTGAACAGTAAAAACAACGATTTTATGATGTCATTAACAACTTTAATGAACACGATAAAGCACTTTATCAGCGCCATACGCAAAATTATCAACCGTTTAAACAGTCAATAAATGTGTCATAAAATTAAAAACCTGCTGAGATTACAATTTAAAAACAAAATTAAAAAAAAAACACAAATATTTTGCATATCAAGCTTTCATTCATTTATTCTTTACAAGTTAATAATCTCATATACAACGACGTAAACACATCTGGCATTTTACATGTTTATTTACAACTTCTAAACGTAATTCAGAAATAAGGTGGATGGGTGGAATAGTAAAAGCATCGTAGTCAGAATGTACAACTTTATTGTACCGACGTAAATTATCTGTTAAACCACCCACAGCCCCATACTAAAAGGTCCCAACTTTGCCAATTTCGATAACTCAACTTGTAACAAGTCCCTACTAAAAAGAAAGAAAAAACTTTTGGTGTTTTATTATTTCCTGGACGAATTTAGAGCCCGTAAGCAGTCGAATTTTTTCCCCCAATAATAAACTCTTTCAATTTTAAACTGGACTCCTCAAAAATAAAATTAAAAGAGAAAGTAAGATGCAATTGAAGAACAAAAATATAACATAAAAAGCAAAAGGTCACTGATCCCTATGTGGTATCACTTTTAGCCGCATCCCAAAAAGGTCATCTGCCTTTCTTTCCCCTTTAAACTACAACAAAAGTGACCATTGTTGTTGCGTAGAGCCCAGTTTGAATTCCTTTAAATTAACGGGTGCTAAGAAGTCCCAAGATGGTGACGACACAGTGTTAACACTAGCAAGCAAGGCTTAAGCAATTCTAGTCAATTGATGTAACGACTCTCCCTGCAGCTCTTTCGGTCAATGGCCTTCTCTATTCATTGTGTGCATTGAAATTGATACAGACGTTAACAAGTGCAAGCTTCAACTGATACAATAATACTTTTCAAAAGTCTTCAAAATCCCAAAATAACTAAACTGTATTGTGTAATGCTTTCAGGAAATTGACCATTTTCACATAACGGTTATACTACGGTCAAGTACCCCGAACTTTACTTATTTTTGAGCAATTTAGCTGCTTACAATCTATTTATAAAAGTTAGTTAAAAATTCGGGAAAGCACTTTAAGTCAAATCCGTTGTCTGAAAAATTCCAGTACGAATTTAAATGATGTGAAAATAATGTAAAACTAACAACTTCAATAAAAAAAAAAATCTCTTTTGTTATATTTCTGCCAAAAATTGTAACAGCAAAGAGAAAAAATCAGCTACATTGTAGAAAATACTTTGACAGGAGCATTAAATTTAACACGTTCCTTTAATCAATGTAAAGCGGATCTGTTTAAGACATTTTTGTAATTTGTGGCAAACTTTTAAAACATTTCGATATAAATAAATTTTTTTGATGTAAATCCACCAAAGATTTACGAACTAGCAGATGACGGTTACGACTTTTAGATGGAATTTTTTCTTCACTCTTAAAGTTTACGGGGATTATATTTTTCTACGCACATAACACGATATGTTGTTTTCTCTCAATTTTTTTTTTTTTTTTTGATCTATTACAGTATATGCAGTAGAAAATAGTTGACGACCAAATACTTTCTTTTTGGCATCTTGTTCAAAATTTCAGTTTCATAAATACATTTTTACTGCATCTTCCAGTAGTAAGTTAGTAAATCCATACATATATTTTCTATTATAAATTATAAGACGTTGTCGGCGTATATTTTGTAATGGATTTAGCTGGCTACCTTCAATGAACATAGATAGACTCAAAGCAAGAGAGTATACATGATACTGCATCTCCTGCTATAATTCCTTAAGGTCGTAAAAACAACTTTTTTTCAGGGCCCCTAAGCGAGTTAAATATGAAAGAGAGCTAGTTTTTTATGTCCTGTCACCACAATGATATAAATAAATAAAAATCTAAGCAGGATAAAAATGCTTTTAAAGCTTTTGCTAGTCCCAACGTTCTGGGCACAAAATGCATTTTGCAAAAAAAAAAAAGAAAGTAAACTGTACTTTATTATATGCAACTTACTCAGCATGTTCAAAGTAAAAAATGTGTATAATCTATGTGGCACTATATCCATGTACTTATTTTTTCTGCCTTTTAGACCTTATCTATAGTGATTTTTTTTAGTATATGGATCGCTGTTAAGAACATTGAGACGTTTAATAAAGGACTTCATGTTTATTGCTACAACAAAAAAAATAACAAGTAAAAAAATAAAATAAAATGCAAAACATTAGACAGTTAAGCTAATTTCTAACTTGAAAGTTGTTTTCACTTTCAAATCGGTTATTTTTAACATACAGTACTACATTTAGTAAAGTAGCATAATTTAACTTTTTAAAACTGTGAATTTTAAAGAGTGAATTTTTTAAGGAGGGATACACTTTGATATCGTGTTAACTGTCTTTTTCATTTGTTTTTGGCAGCTGACAGGTTTTTCTCTAAGTATTCAACTTTTTTTTTGTAAATATTTGTTTTGGCTACACACTCGTAAATGGCGTTACAACTAAGTTTAATAATAGTTATAGCTTGCAGATCAAACCATCAAGACAGACTTATAAATTTAATGGCTTACCACTATTCCTAATGTTTAAAAAAGTTAAAAAGTGTCTTCGTACTACATCAAAAGACACAGTAGTTTTGCTTTGACATTTTTGTTTACACGTTTGGAGTCACAACAATATCTTTTCAAATTAATCACAAAATATTTTGACTTAGATATTTAGCTTTTACGAATTCGATTTTTAATAACCGTATCTTCACAAAAGGAACGTCTAGTCTCGCTTAATAGGAATCATTTGTAAACCATTAAAATGTCAAAGATATAACAGTTCCGTCAATGCAAATTTTATGTAAATTACTAAAAAAAACCGAAAACAATAATTAAACAGGTTTACTAAAACTACTGATTACAACTACTGTACAAAAAAAAACGTAATTATTTTGCTCAGACCATTTAAATTTTCCATTCCACAATAATATTCTCGAATTAAAAATTGGCAAAAACCTATTATTCTAAACATGCAGTGAAAAACATTTCTAAAAATGTGTTCACACTAGTAATCATCAAAATGGCAACATGTATTATTCTCTAGTCAAAATTCACCGATGGCAACAACTACGATCATTTAACTTTGACTGATCATCCTTCATTTTGCGGTGGGAGGATCCCAACCACAACCGCAAAACAACAGAAACAAAAAAACAACAACTAAACTGAACTAAATCAAAGTAGATTTCACATAAGTCAGCATTTTCAGCTCTGACAAACTAGAAAAACGCAGCATACAGTTAGCCTATAATAATGATGATAAGCATAACGAAGGGACCCACCATTGAGATTGTCTGTACTTTCGAAATTAAAGGTTAGCTCTCGTTTCACTATCTCATTCGCATTTTTTTACCCCCTGATAAATTTCAAAATTTCTGACTATCTATCCACCCCAAAGGCAAAAGCAAAGCCAACCAAAACCCCCCTTATATCATAAAATAACCTTCCCAAAGTCAAAAAGTGAAAAAAAAACCCTCACATGCAACATCAAATTTTCCATGGCGTTTCCGCTGCTGCATATTAGCCTATAGAAAAGCGTACTTTTTAAATAGAACTGCTGTCTGGTCCTTTTCATTAAATTACGCTATAATAATAAAGCCCGCTTACTTTTTCCGTTTTCCAAAAAGAAAAAAAAAAACAAAAGTAAAACCCCCACCCACTCTTTCATATACAATGTGGTGCCTCATGCGAATTGTACAGCACCTATGAAGGATGAGCTAGAAAAATTAAGGGGCCTGTTTATGGTAAGGAACGAAGTGTGGTTGGAAAAAGGTCCCAAATTACATGTATGGACTCCTATTACGCAATGGGATGAGCATAATAGTCCCCCTCTTTTGTTCTTTTATTCTCTCTTTCTCACTATTTTAGCTCCAACTAACGGTACATTGGCCAGCAACATTCAAATTATGAATTTTGAGCCGATTCAGTTCCGTTAGTTTTAATTCCGTAAAGTTTACAGGATAGATTGAATCTACTGGTGGTTATATGTGCTAGAAATTTTAATTAAAATGGATAAACAACTTAATAAGATAAAGGTAAGAATCTCATTCAAATTATTTACATAAAATTTAATGTGTCCATGATCGTCAATATCAAAAAAGTGGCTGCCTTGTTCGAAATTTAAATTTCAAAAAAATAAGTGAATGAATGAATGAAATGCGGTTATAAACATCTTGATTCAGTTTTAACCGAAAAAAACCTAAGGTCAGACATCATTTTTGATTATCAAGTTTTAAATCTTTTTCTTCTAGCAATAAACGTTCTTGCATAAATCTATTAAATCAGCCATCTTAATTTTTCTTACAAGGTTAAGAATTTTTTTAGCTTTTGAAATCCAGTAGGTGTTACCATTTTTTATTTTGAAAGTTGAACATTCACGTAGACATAAAATAAAAATAAAAAAAAATTATTCTGAAAATTAGATCTGCTATAATTACAATCATTTACTGCCAAAAAAAATAATTGTACAGGAAATAACCCAAGTGCAAATTATTACAAGTCAATGCCACTGAATGGAATTATTATATTAACTGAAAATTTAAACGCTGACATTGTTTAATGAACAATTTATTGTTAGATTCGTTCATCGAATCAAAGTAAGTTGTACGTATTTTACAAAATCATACATAATTTTTTTTTGCATTCCCTTCCCCCTAGTAGTGACTAATTTACAACATGAAGAAGTTTGCTAAGATAATCTTTAAATTTTAATGAAGAGAAAATTATAAGACATAATTTATCTTTCTAACAGATGTTGAGAATGTAATTGAACAATTAATAGAAGTTATTTTGTTAAGAGCAAAAATGAGTAAGAAATAAGCTGAATTTTAAACTAAAATTGCAAAATATTATTTCTCTTGCAGAAATTACTTTCAAAATTAATACAATATTTTCAATCTTCATAAACAACAAGTAATTGGTTCTCAAAACAGTTCTGGCTAATTTAAGTGCATGGATTAATGCAAAAATGTAACCACAAATTACCAAACTAATTAAAAAATATGATTATATGTATTAAAAAACAAATATCTCTTTAAAAGATTAACCAAAAGCAACATTCTGTCAATAACTTACTCTTTCAAAGTGGTAATGTTCTATAAGAAGCAATACATCGAGTAATTTTCAATTTTCCTCCACGGCAAAGATACAACGGGACAAATTACCATTAGAACAAATACCATTTAGTCTCATTTATTTATTGGCACTGTAAGAAATAGTGTTTCAATGTTAACATTTCTCAACTTTTTGCCAAGCACTGTTTTAAAGCATCCGTAAAATTCCTCTCAAAAATGGAAAAATAATCGCATCATTTTAAGTCAATCATGTACAGTAACTAATATATTATCAGTTTATCACTGATTAAAAACATTATCACTTAAAATGAAATTCGTTCACTTAAATGGCCTCACTAACTCAAGTTGATTGTTTATGGAATTACATTTGACAAAAAAAAGAAGAAAAAAATTTAAGTAAACTTAACACCCTCTTCGTGAAAAAAAGAAACCAATTTATAAACACAGATCGAGGGCACATGGTATTAGCTGTCGACATAGTTATCGACTATGCCCACCCAACCCAACACCCTCGCAACATCCTTCGTAAACTTCACACTTGCTCTATGTAACGTTACAATGTCCCAGGCGGCATTTTTTTTCTTCGACTTTAAACAGTTTTGGAAAGGAAGAAAAAAAACTTCCCACTTTTATAAGAACATTTCCAAGAAAAGTGTCAGTGAAAACGTTACAAAGTATCGTGTGGATGGTTGGTTATGGGTTTTGGGGTAAAACGAATACACATAGACATCCAGCACAAGTACATAAAAAAACGGAACTTAACATTAGTGACAAACGTTTCCACATATGGAATCTCTTAAAAACTTTAAGGAAGTCTCAATATATTAGTGCAAAAGGATGCTATCTTTTTACATAAAAACACCGTCTTTTTCTCCACCAAAATCCCCTCATCATTTAATTTCTATCTCTTTTTTTTTCTTCTTTCCTGAAGTTGGACAAAATGTGACACCTGACTATGTTCCCCAAAACCTATAAGAGAGATTTTAGTGGATAACTTTGAGTAATCCTATATTCCCCTTCACTTTAAACGAAATAAAGCCGCCATCGGTTCCTCAAATAATCGGGCAAAATGAATCTGTTTATAAACAAATTTCCAATCTTTACCCCCTACATGATTTTTGGGAAAATAGTGAAAACAGATGTCCCCACTATTAGCAAAAAACACAAACTAAACACGTAGATGTGTGTTTCGAAAGCTCATCTTCAATCTATCTCAACCACCTCCTCACCCCCTCTATTTTCCTTAAATACATGTAACCGGCTTCTAATATTATTCAGTATCAGTACAACCCCACGCTTTTTTTAGGAGTATATCAGTAAAACACATGTAATAAGTTCATCACAAAAAAAAAAAAAAGCGTCAATTTTAGCATCACTGTATCGGTAGATTTCATGTAGTCGTCACTAGGACAGTTTGTTTCAACAATGATTAGAATATGTGGCATGTCTTTATCAACTTTCTAATGTGACAGTTTTCCAAAGTGGACTATTTCTAAAATAGCGCTGTATAATAATGTGACTTCATGATAGACTTATTATTACGGTAAGAAATATTTTCCATATTGTTTCTTATACATCAGTTAGCCATAAAAACCATAAAGTGAAAAAACCACTTAATTTCGGTATATACTTTACACGTCAGTTAGATTTTAGTGCATTTAAAAAAACATTTTCGGCCAATGCTACTATTTTATATTAAAATAATTTTTTGTAAACTATTTTAGAAACAAACTGACAATTTAGAAATAGTTGCATAAGTCCGTTCGTTTTTGTCTCATTGAAACACGAAAATGTATTGAAGAAATAACCGAACGAACATATGCAACAGTCTAAAATAACATTTAATAATTATGCATACATTTTAAATATCTTTTAAAAATTTGAGAATCGTTTTTGTAGAATTTACAAAATTGTTGTTACCCTTCATCAGTAATAGTAAGCTTTTCTGTGATTTTGGTAATTCTTAAAAACTTTATTTTTTCACAAGAATGATAGATATCAAGAAGTTTTTCAATCGAAACAACCCTTCTTTTCATTTCACTAAAGCCTAAGATAATTTTTTGTTCTTTTATAAAATGATTATTAAATTAATATCCTTAAGTTTAATACTTGGATAACTAATTTAGTTATTATGAATGTTACATTAGTATGCTAATTAGAGTTTGTAGATTTCTGCTTAATCCGGTACTGCTCACTGTACTAATAAGTATCGCTATCGTCAACACCCAAGTATAGTGTAAGGCCATTAAACGTATCATTTAACACATTTGCAAATTTATTAGAGTGGATTTTAACAGATCTCTTGCAATGGAGGTCACTTGTGTGCATCTTCGTTTTATTTTAAAAAAAAACGCCGAATCAGACTGAAACGTAATTTATGTATGTTGCACAGCTCATATCTTTCACGCTTTTAAAAATAATTTTGTTTGATGTCCGACACAAGCCGAATTCATTAAATAAGAAAAATGGTCAAGATTTGTTTGTTTTTTTTAAAATCAGATGCCCTCAAATGTTTACATTTTAAAACATTGACGAAGAGTCTCATTATGCGCAGTTGAAACTTCCTAATTTAGCATAACTAACGAAGATAATTTACAATTATGCAAACATAACAGGCAAAACCACACACACGCATACACAATTATTCAAAATGACAAAAAAAAAATACATACAACATAAATGGGCAATATAAGCAAACATATTCATACATTCAAACTAAACATAAAATGATAATAAAGTAAATTAAAAGTAAAAATAAATAAAAAAATGAGCCTACCAAAATTAGCACCCTTGTAGTCAAGGCTTAGCTGTTTCCTTGCCATCGCCTCATGCATAGCTAGAATAATAAATGATACGAAAAAAAACAAAATTAAAAAAATGATCTTTGCACATCTTAATTAAAACTTGGTCATAATAAATAAAAAATATATTGGTACACAAAGCATAATATACGTACAGTACATACAGTAAAATACCCACACAACCATTATTTTCAATAGAAATACGTTGAAAAATGAATACTAATCAACTTTTGCATTAATAAGTTAAGTTAAAGCAGTTTTTTAAGTATAATAAATCAATACTATTGCCATGATCATAAAGATATGATGGACACGTAGATTCAGAAGTGGAAATAATTAGCAAAATAAGATGGGGATTGACAAATACAGAAAGAATAAAAAATTGCATGTCTTTCTAATTGAGTTTTAAATATTTAAAAAAGTCATTTTAAGTACATAAACCCCCGTTATCCTGAAATATTTTGGCCAGAAAGAAATACCATCTCATTAATAATGATAACAAACAAAAAAATAAATAAGAGATCAAACACATTACTGCGGTCAAAACAAGTTTCCTGTCCAAAAAATAAATAAAACAATGTTGTGTAACAATACAACAGCAATGTCAAGTAGTGCAAAGTACTAAATACTCGAAAAAAAAGTAAATAAACAACAGATGATTCTCGTTGAACCAATTTCTTCAAGCTTTAATGGGAGAGGACTAACTTAAAATAACCAAATCTAATCCCAAAGTCACTGTGTCCTTTTAACAAAATGTGTAATTCCCATCAACATAGTTATTCAGTGTGTCAATAAAGTGACGCAACCCAATGCGTTCCTGTATTCTCCGTATGGGTGCGTCACTTTACAAACACATTGCATAATAATTCAGTTTAACCCATTCACGTTGTGTGTCTACTTTTTACAATCTTTTCACCGTTAACCAAATGTAGGTTTTGCAAGCATTTATTTAGTCATAAAGACTGAGGCTATTACTTCTCCCCATTTTTACAAGCCATAACAATAACAATAAACGATTTGATTCTATTTTTAAAAATATATAAACCATTTTACGTGGTGATAAACCGGTCCCCCCCACCCACAGTCATAACAATTTTGAAGTAAAATAAAAAAGTTATGATGGGACGTTAACTTTCCCTCCTCACTTTCTCCCGCCGCCGTATAACATCAAATAACTAATAACAATACGCCATTTTAACGTTAGTGTAGATTTAATTTGACGACGGTGTTTTTACACGCCCATTACAATGGTTTGAGAGCAACGATAAAGTTTTTACTACTTGTATAATATTGATGGCTGGTTGGTGGCATCTTTAATTCTCCTTCCCAGCCCCCCAAACCCTCCTTTCTGCCCATTATGGGAAACCAACAAACGTTAAACACAAGAGAGCGAGAGATGGTGGGGTTTATGAATCGTCAATAGAAATTTATTAGCGATTAAAATGCCATTATTGCCAATTAAATGCCACTATCAACAATCATTACCAATCTCTTTCGTCAATGGCATCAAACACAAGTAGTTGCGCGCCAAAACGATAAAAATGATGGAGAGAGAGATGAAAATCCTGGAGAATGCAAGCGCAAACGCAAAATGGGCACTAAATAGCGCCGTAATGTAAGGAAATGGCCAATTTAAAAGATGTGGGCCAACGTCCTCGTCGTACAACGTCTTTCCCAATATAGACACCCTATCACTTTTGTTTTTCTTTCCCCCTATCACATACAAATACATCTCCACTCACAGTTTCTATATTTATTTCTATTATACATACATGTATGCAACAATCAAGTTTATGTAGACGCGGAAATGGTCTATCAAATGTTTATAACTTGACGTTTTCGCAGCTTCAATTGCAGACAAAACGACACATAAACTGACTTTTCCAAAAGCAATTTTCAAGTATATTGCGTAAAGAAAACTGTAATACCACATGATATAACTTTGAAAAGCACCAAATAAAAAAGAAATATATAAGAGAGATACTGTATGAGTTGGGGAGAACAGTATGGAAGAAGTGTGTTTCACATTTCGACCTCCATCAAAATTATTACTACTTTAGGTTGGTAAATATTGCTTAAAAGAAAAAAAATACGTCTAGACTTCATGAACATCAGAAACCTTTACGTACTATCAAGTATTTAACATTACATCGAATGAATGCAATAAGGGAATAGCAAAAATAAAAAAACACATACACCGTTTTTTAAGTTACTGTATTCACTTTAACAAATTTCTACATACAACTTACAAGTATACAATGCAACGTCGTTTTTTTAACTCTCTCGTTGCAACTTCAAAAATGTAATAGCGGATCAAACAACACCATAAAGTTATAAACGATCACTTGGCACACGATTCTGCTACAAACATAAAACTTACGGTACAACGTTATAAAAAGTTTAAGGTCGACAGTAAAAAAAATTCATTCTCGTACAGTATGAAATTTGATAGCTACTTAAAAAGACACTTTTTTTTAAGCATACCGTAATACAGTATGTGTGCTACGCAATAAAACTAATAACAAACATTTCCTTAACGATAAACTAACTTCTATAACTTGATCTGTATAATAAGATTAAGTGGTAACCTCATAATAAAAATTAACTACAGTCGAGATTTCTAGGTTAAGTGAAACTGAATGTTATACGGTAACAGTCTAATAGATGAAGTAGACCAGGAGGGGTGACAGGGAAAGTGCCCTTCAGACAGCGTTTAGTGGTGGTTATAAAATTTTTTATGAGAACCAGAAATGGGGGATGGGGAAGAGGCAGGCGTCGCTTTTATAGCACTTGACCTTGCCTAATAAAAATTAATAGTTTTCCCTATATAACTAGCATTGTTTACGTAGGTAATGTAACATTGCCCTTAAACTTTCGAAAGTAAGTTACTTAGCTAAATTTAATCGTAGGCAAACTCAATTCATTTAACTAAAATTCAAAAAAATGGCACTATAAACTTAAAAGGAACACCACGAATAGCAAATTTACTGATCAAATCTGCCTAAAAAGCTAAATTCTTATCATAATTAGTCGATTTAGCATCTTAAAAAATTGAAATTTTTATCAAATCCTCAATACAGTTTGTGACCATTAGTTAAATCCTGTTGAGATTGCAAAACCAACTTTACCAGCGGTTAAATGCCTGGTACAAATCGATTTAGAAATTTCTATAATAGAGGAAATGTAATTTATTTGATGACTTAACCGCAGTATTTTAGTAGGCAACACTGGCAAGCTTTTTAATCATTATGTTTATCACTGTGGTTATACGGTGTCAATGCATCACCACAACAGGAGTAAGGGATTTGGGAAGAAAGGGCATTTCACTGTCTTCCAACTTTGTTTTTACTGGCAAATTTTCTTATGGTAAAAATAATAATATTAAGTTTCAACGTAGTTCTTTTCATTGATCGTTTAACCAAGATCCGATTACATTTTCTATTACATCGAAGCTCTCATTTCATTTTCTATCTTATAATTTCACAGCAAACTAATCTCTTTTGATTCCCTTTAGACATAGCCTATCATGGCTCTAAAGGGATTTCATGTAGCAACGATAACCACGTGTCGTTGCTACGAAATGAAAATGTAAATTGACAATGAAGAGAAAAATAAGGTTGATGAACGACAACCAATTGGTTTACGAGAGACATCGACCTGAAATAAATAAGGGTTAGCCCTTATACATTTGGCCTTTTACAAAGTCAAATCTAATTTTCAACAAATATATTCAAAACGGCTAAAGCTAACCTAAAAATCAAGAAAACCAACTTCAATCCTATAATACTAAATAAAAGTCCATAGATAAAAGCGCAATAGTCCATAACACTGTATAATATTCCTCTCATCCTTATCCGTTCAAAAGACCCTCCTTACATCACAAAAACTGCCAAGTCCAAAAATAATTTTTACACGTTAGCGCCACCTAGCCGATAACTAATGCAACAGTAAAAGATGAAAAACACTTGAAAAAATATTAAACCAAGAAAATCACATTCTGCGCTTCTTTAAATAAATAAAACACAAACATGGGATGAAAAATACAAGCAAGTAACATTTCTTAGGAAATTTCCCCCCCAAATAATCAAGCCATATTCATAAACCAACCAATTATAATAACCAGTTACGCAAAAATAACTACTGTATATAAAATCACAAGAAAATTCGGTAGGACACTATTACTAAAAAATCGTAAATTAATTACCGGTACCAGCGTTAAACCAATCATTCCCATTATAAAATAATCACATAGAACTGAATTAGAAGCTTTTAATGGCGAAAATAGAATCAGAGAAAACATAAAAAAAATTGGAATGCTGACTAGATAAGTCATAAGGGAAATAGAGAGAGGGATAATCCACAAAGATAGAGTTTGAATGGAAAGGGATGGGGGAAAGGGGGAGAAGCAAAATAAAAAGCAAAGGGTGTGAAAAGAGTGATGGGGGAGAGAGATGATGCGAAATGGATGATCGAATCGATTTAAGAATAAAAGAGTGAGAGTTAGAGGAGGTAACACACACATATACACACATGGAAAGATATTAGTATATGGCAAGGGTGTGTGTTTAAGAGGCTGAATGGGTAGGAGGGAGATAGAAAAAGACAAGGATAAAAATCACATAATATACACACACGCATGAGTTTGTGTGCAATAAGTTTTATTTAGCTTACCCAAAGCAGAGGCATTTGCAAAGGTCTGTTGAATTGTAGGGAGCACGTAGGATGTAGCTGCAGCAGCAACATAAGGCTGAGACATTTCTCACTGTATTCTTGTTTTGAATTATTAATTGTAAAATGATAATATTCAGAGCGGCATACAGCAATCGCACATACACTAAAACACAATGAGGAAAAAAAAATGTGGGGGGATTTTTTTTCCACACACAACTCACAACACACTACACTATAACACTATCTCTCTCTTTTCTTTCTTATTTGTCTATATACTAATCAAATGATGATGACGTATACAATTTACAGAGCCCAGCGTTAAATTGGTTTTAACTGCGACTCCTTTCACGCCAATCAGATGACGTTTCCCAATGGAGACGCATAAAAAAACAATGCCAGACAAAAATGTGAGTGAAATACGTCGCCATCGCCATCCGATGGGTTTTTAGTAAAAAGTTGCTGTTGTTGCTGCTGCTGCTGACTGGTGCTCTAGCGTTGGCGTTGATATTGGCGGCGGCGGCGATGCTCACCAGCTTCTACTCTGCTCTGCTTTCTCAGCACAAGCAGCCGAATTTCCACACACAACTAACATTGATACTGCGTGTGAGATTAAACAAAAGCCTCTCACTTGCTCTCGCCTTTAGCATCTAATCTACACCAGCATCTAGATATACAATTTAGACTATAAAAAACTAATCAATATACCAGTTAATTACTCCGGTAAGGTAAAAAAAAAATAAACCGGATTTGTAGCAACACCTTTACTTGCTTCAACAAAAAAGCTATAAATAATTAGGCATCTAACTATCAATATCTGCCCACCAAAATTAAAAAAAATGCAAATAACAAATTTAATTAGTAATTAACTATGCTAAAATAATTCACATTGTAAAATTTTATATCATTATTTTTTTTCCTTTTTATTTATTTAAGAATAATATAAATTTTTGGCACAACTTTGGACTCTTTAGTCGTTCTGGGGAATTTTGTGGCACCAACTAACAACTGAACGACTCATGCCATTGCCCAAACCGATCGATAATTTTTGTTGAATTATTCAAAAGGGAAAGTTGATTCACCCTGATGCCATGTACAAAAATTAGAGCGCTTAGTTAGGTCTAATCAAACTGCCGCTAGATGGTAGCACTGCTGATATTTTAGCATCATTCTCCCAACAAAGCGATTTTCCGCTACAAACGCAGCACTGCTTCAAATGCATAATAGTAATACGCTTCCCTCAATTAAATAGGTCCCAACTTTAAAGTCACCTAAAAACTTTTACGCCCGTCTTTTCACTAATCTATTGTCATAATTTACACTGATCAATGGATTAGAATTTTTCTTTTTTATAAAATTGTAATGACAAGCTGTTATCGATTTGCGGTGGCTACAAAGCTCTGCTTAAACAATGCATAGTCAGTGGTATTAATCCGCCATTCAGCACCCCGCCTTCCTTGTAGATGGCGCTGAATAAACATGATTTTCAATTGGGATAAGCGCCCAGCCAACCAAGAAGGTCACAATAGCTAACCAACCATAATACAGCAAAACGACAGCCATTTATGACGTAGTAAGGAAGCCATCTTTGCAAAAGTAAACACAACAGAAATCACAAAACTGAAATTTCTGTTGCTTTTTTTCTTACATACAGTATGCACAAAAAAAATAATAATAACAAACCTTGAAAATAAAAACAAATTGTGTGAAACCATTTCTTCCCCCATCTTAAAAAATTTACTACGCAATATAATGTACACATAAGCCATCTGTGCACAGAATTTACAAAAAATGTATTTAAATTGATAGGATATCTAGCAATACCATTTTAAAACTACATTTACATTGATATCCTTGAAAATTAGTTATGACAATTAAAAGTCACTATTTAAATCAGCATGATACTTTTAACTAATTTTTTTCCTCTAAAAATTACAATTATAAAATAATAAATCGTTATTGTACTTCCTTTTTAAATTCTTAGCTTTTGTTGTTCATTGGGCATTTTTTATGACATGCAAAAAACAAGTTGGGGAAAACTTCCATTATTTTTATATCTCTCTTTTTTAAATAAACTTAGGAAATAATAATTGCATGGAAAATGTATGATCGTATCACACGCTAAAATCCATTCAAATACAGATTATCATTTAAAAAATTATTATAAGTATACTGCATTATGCGTTTTAAATTTCACTTGTGTGTTATTTTAGCTATTAACAAACGTAATAAATATTATATGACCAAATAGCTAGTTTAATCGGCAACACAAGTGTGCAAATAATCATAAACATAAAGTATCAATGATTTTCACAAATAAAAATGAATCATAAAAAATTTCAAATTGGGCCGTAACGATTTTAATGGTAGTTTTAATATGACGAATTTAACAGTTTAATTAATTATAATTGTAATAACATTCAGAGGGATTTTTGCACAACCGCTTGACATTGGTTATACAATTTAATAATACAAATTCATTAATAGTGATTTTCTTAAATAATAATAATGAAAAATAAATTTCTGCATGGAGATATTCAAATTAAAATAGTCTTCGCTTTTAAGCCTAATTCAAAGAATACTACATAATTTTTTACACGAGATTGCGTTTAACAAAGCTAATTTTGTTCATTCACAACTACAATTAAAGCTATTAATTTAATGTATCAATTTAATATCGCTAATTAAGAGGAAAACCACTGAAAATTTGCATAAAATCGATTACGCGCATATTAAACTAAACGTCTTTTTCCGAAGGACCATTGATAAGCCTTTTCTGCTGCTTACCATACGGTAATACGCAATACATGAAACCTTCACCTTTTCTAATTTTACAATAACACAACTTTTAAACAGAATTTAAAAATATATTATTTATAAAAAAAAACAACCTAAAAACAAAATTTAAAAATTTCTAAAACTTATCATTTCTGATTTCCCCTTTGACACAACAATACAAAATTAAAATGAAATAAAAAGACTTAAGAATTTAACGCTTAAATCGATTAATAAAATGCGTCACACATCAAACAACATTGACGCGTAATCGATTAAGCATGCAAATGACTTTTTACTCAATTTTTTTTCTTCCATTAAAGAATATCATTTATGTAGAAAATTCTCAAAAACGAATTCAGGACATTATATACATGAAAAAATCTATGTAACCTTAAATTTCTTCCTCCGCAAAACCTGACTTTATAGCAACGAATAAAAGGCTTAAGTGTTTGATACGTACACCTAATGATATATCAAGAAATTGAGAATTAAAATAACCCTCCACTTTCTCAACATAATAATATTCTTCCTTTCGACGGGAAAAATTGTTACAAGTAAAGGCAAATAACCAGATTAAAAATCATCTTAGTTCACTTCTCTCAACGTGTTACATAAATAAGTCAACGAAATTTCCGACTGCCATTTCTTTTAGCTCGGGGAAGTAAAGCCTCTACTGCTTAAAGGGCGAAATTACATTTCCTCAACAAAAAAAAACTACAAAAAATCCCACATTAAAATTTTCCTCTTTTTTCTTAAGATTTCTTTTTTGAATAGGTATACTCAACTACCAGTAAAGTACCGGTACATTAACAAATTCCACTAAAATTACTAAGAAACAAAAAATAATTTTAAATATTTAAAAAACCTAATAACTAATCATACTGTTGCTACGAGTATATTGTAAACCAATTTACTTAAATACTTTATATATTAATCATGATAATTTTCACGTTATCCAGAAATGTATCGGTTGGTTACTCAAACTTGATGTTTCTAAAATCGAAGATGAAAACTGAATTTCATTCAACATTAGTAATACATTTCACACTCCAATAATCAAATATTTGCATAATTATTGTTTAAAACTGTTTGTAAACCTCATTATCAATATAGTTCAATGCTGACATAATTTTAACTATGTTTGTTGGTAACGTTATTATTTGGCATTAACGTAGCTTAACAAAACTGATTTTCATAAGCATTGAATGACATTTTAAAGCAAAAGAAAATCAATAAATTGCAATTTTATTGTGTTTGAAATTTATTATGTACACAGTGTCAATTAAATGCTTCCATTATTTTAAGTTTATCTTATTGTTTTATTAATGAGAAAAAAACTAAATATTGCGGTTTTCTGACATATTAGCGTATTATTAATTTAATTATACAAGATACAGAACAGTATACGGCTGCAAATTCACACTATTAATTTAATTAAAATAAACTTAATTTACAATACTGAACTTGCATAATTTTTTTCATGGTTAAAATTCAAAAACGCAAGCAGAAGATGTAGTACTGTAAACGTCTAACACGTTTTTCCCTAATTAAAAAATTTTGCTTCAAGAAGCATTTTTTTACATTAAAACTATACAAAAACTACTGTACAAGATCTGTATAAATAGAATTTTTAATTTTTTATTCAAAAGAAAAAAAAAAACCGACAAAACTCGAGAGAGAAAAATTACCAAATAAATTCAACGATTTCTCAATTTCAACAGCCAGTAATTTAAGCAAGCTCGCCGACTTTTCAACGACAATATAAAAAAATGCTTCAACAAAATTATAAAACACGAAAAAAAAAAAATTATTTTTCTTCTCTCTTAATAACATCTTCAAGCATTTTTTAACAAAAAAAAAAACTGCATAAGATTAGCTTAAATTCAACTCGGTATAATGTTTGCTTTCAAAAGCACGCACACACATAGCATTAACTAAAAATCCATAAATGCAAAATAATTTACCGCTATTTTTTTCTTTGCATTTTAGCAAACAGTGCACAATTTCTAATCGGTTAAAAAAATACTAAACTAACATCTCTTTTACCCTCAAAAATAATTTTCTCTTTTCTAGTTACAATAATCAAACACCACAATAATGAATATTAATAACTAAAACAATTACTATCATTTTTACACATTTCAAATCGGCTTATTTTAAAACAAAAGGAAAAACAAAACAAACTATAAAAATCATTTTTATAGACGTTAATGCTAAAATATTATACTGTAAATGATTCAAATTATAACGTTGATGTAACAGTGCATACCGGTATATCCTTAATTCCTTATTAATTCAGGTTAACTGTCTTTTAAATATTTAAATTATTAAATACAAAAAAAAAATAACAAAACTGTGTTGATAACTAATAAGTCATGGCCTTGTGGTCTAAAAATACAATATAATATCCCACTATAGATTGCTCAACGCAGTAAAATATACTGTACATACACAATGGACGCCAACGAATAATAACAATATAAAAGCAACAAAAAAGAAACTAGACTCTCCCCAATAAAATTAACTCCACTAACTAAAATCACTTAATTTCATACAAACAACCGCGTTTGTCACGTACAATTTTCATATATGAGCACATTGAAAATGTAAACAATACAGACTAAAATGATTTCAATTTTGTAATATGTGCACCGGTAATACGCAAAGTCAGCATTAACTATTATTACATTGACCAAAATGGTTACAGTATACGGTGTTTGAGTTTGAAGTCAACAAGCTTTCTATTATGCATTTATTTTTCTTCTCATGTTTAAATATATACGAGGGTTCATTATTAAAGATGCTACATAAAATACGAAAGGTTAACTGTGTGTATATGTGGCGTGCAATGGGGAGATGAGCAGAAAAATACGAGACAAAAATTATTAAAAGCCAAAAAGTGTAACAGCTGGAAATACTGAAAATCTGCATTCGTGAAAAGGTCTTGTAAATACTATATCAACAACACACATACTGTAAGAAAGAAAAAAAATTAATAAAAAAATACATTTTTCTCATGCGTTAATAGCAAATTCCACGTCGTCTTCAGGTTAATATTAAAAGCACACAAATTTGCTCCAAAAAATTAACACAAAAATAAATCTATAGTAGCAATAAAAACTCGAAATTTGTTACGTAATATTAAATATGAACTTAAAAAGTATCCAAAGTTTTCGTAGAGTAAAATTCAATTTTTTTAAAAAAAAAGTAATAGTAATCCAATGTCAGCTTTTATTTTTTTTTTCTTTTTGATATTAAAGAGTAAGTGAGAGGGGGCAGTGGAAAGTGTATGGCAGCCACGCGTGACCAAATTATACTCATAAAAAGATAAAAGGTAATATAATTTTATGAGGTCATTATCAATGTAGAACAAGCCAGCAATATTCAAGCTGTGTGTACTGTATTTATCGGGAAAGGTTAGGTTAGACATAAACTGAGCACTGAACAGACACCACTACTGTACTTGTACTCTTCAATGTTTGTCCATAAACTCATCACTACCTCCTATAAACGCTGTTTGATCACTTATAAAATCGATATAAACTCATTTCCATGATTCACCCCACCTTCAACCAAATTATCATACCAGTACGGCGTTTTTGCTCCATGAATGAAATTCCAATGCAAATACACAGTCGGTATTTTACGCATTTTCTAATAGAGAAGAAGAAGAAAAACATAGGCAAAAATGCAAGTGAAAAATAAAAAGCCGACGTATTTAAGACAAATAAAACTCCGGTTGAGTTTATGAGAATATTGAGCCTCCGAATCCAAGATTAAGAGGTCCGTCAACCCCTAAAAAACCCCGAGGTACATAACCTAGCTTGCTAACTCCCCTTCCATCATCATCAACATCTACACTGTATTTCTCCCTCAACCCCCAAACCCCCCCTCCCCCACATACCCCAACCTAAACCAATATTCTCGTCCACGATTTTGGTTGGGGTCTTCGTTTGTCGTCTATGTACCTAAGGCTATACGTAAGAGCAACACCATATCGTATGGGGGAAAAATATATGGAAGTTTTCTGTATATACTCATATACGACGAATTTACGATTTCAATTCCGTCTCTACGTTTATGGGTCGTAAAACGTAACTGCATGCGAAGTAGTAAACTGGGTTCACTCTCTACTCTGTGTGTACAGTGTGCACTGTATACCAAAGCAACACACAACATCCAGAAAACGCTATAGTTTGCTTTTCTTTGTTCAAACTTCATCAGCTAATATTGCTTGAAAACGTAGAAAAAGCCTCCCAGTTTGATTAAACAGGTACCCAGTGTATGCAATATAATCAAACAATATCCTAAAATGGCACACTTGCTACTTTACTTCGAAGGTCATTTTGCCATCGACTAAAAAATAACACTCAAAGACAATATTAATGAGGATGCAACATGGTATTACACCACTATTTTAATCCACCCAAGGATAACTTGGCAAAAAAACAGCACACGCAATTTTAATAAAAATTTGATGTAAAAAAAATATAAATTATTATTTTCGGGTACCTGAATTGTTTGCAGAAAAAAAAAATACATGTAAATAATCAATTATTCATGCAAATTCAAATATGCGTGGCAGCGGCATCATTAACTCAGACAACTTGCAAAATAATTGATAGCAAAAAAAAAATGTATATTTTGAAATAAAATAACTGTGTAATAATTTTCACATTTGACTCATGTTGTCTAACAATAAAAATTCTTTTTAAAATTGAAGAAAGTTTTCATTAATAATTGAAATGTCATTATTATTGCACTGTAAATTAGAAAGAAGAAAAAAAAACTACACAGTAATCATTATAATTATGTAGCCAAGCAATTTCCTTAAATGTCTATTAATCAGCCGTAATAACTCAACGTGAGATTTACTCAAGATGCAAATAAGTTAAATTAAAAACAAAAAATTACATTAATGAGTCATTTATCAACCATTATTTTATCATAATAAGATATTAATCTGGATGCATGAATGTACAGTACATACTATAGATATATGGCTGAAAAGTCATTAAGTAAATGGGAGATCATAAAAATAAATTATGGCCCTTCACACCTATGCTGAGAGTAACAGTAGTGATTACTTTGAAACAACTACCCTGGCCTTACCTCATGCTTCACTTGTTACCTAATGAACTCAGCTCATAAAGACGATACCGACAATAGAAATGGCATTCGTCTTTACCACTTCAAACACCCCCTTCAACCCCCTCCTCCCCTAAAAACAAAAACAGCCAAAGTGCTCAATTTAATGCTACTTATTATCAAACGACACAAACATGGACAGTACCAAACATGAACCCATACATTTACATACAAACTCGTATTAATTGGCCAATTTTGTCACATATGGTTACATTGACTATTGGATATATTTATACACGATTCGAAATTTCCACAAAAAATAAAAAAGCGTTGCCTCGCCTCCCTAATTACACAAAAATGTAATTATTATGAAACAACGTCACCAACGAGTATGCAAGACCCAATATTTGGCTCATTCAATTTGTGTACACGGCAGACACAGCACACACATATTTTACTCCCATTTTTCAGCTGATCAAAATATTTTTTTTGGCGAAAGAAAGAGAATTTTAATGTCAACACATTTTTATTTAGCATTAAAACGGGTTATGTTTATACGTCCATAAAGGTTGGTTGAAAAAGACACATATAAAATGACGCGTGCAGTTTACGAGCATCAAGGAGTTGAGTTGCCCATTCCTACAAGTATAAGCCATACGAGTGTGTTTATATGGTGCTTTGGGGTTGGTTATGTGATGGAGGGGGGGGGGAACTTAGACGGAGGAGGGGGATAGTAATTGTTTGTGTATGAAGAGATGGAGTAAGCACATGAAGGGAGACAAGTAGTAAAAAAATAAGAGATGGGGGGGGGAGATGAAGAGACACATACACATAGGAAGGGGGAAGAGAATGTGAAATAAAAGCGGTAAATAGGGGGTTAATAACGATCAATGGCGAAGCAAACAAAACCACGTGGCTTTAAACACAACTGGTTAAAAACCAACAATTTTGGATGGTAAAAATGTTTTCTGTTAATGGATGTTTGATATCATAAAAGTTTAGGTATGGTGTGGGGAAGGGGGGAGGGAGATGATTAACTCACCGGTGATGGACATCCAAGGGTAGCGAGGAATGTCAGGTGCAGTGCTGGCCGGACTCTGCGAACACGCGTTTAAAGAATTGGACACTGGATCCGAACCCGGATGTCCTGGATGATAAAACTGATGAGAAGCCGGTGACACCATATTGGCGGTGTTGGCGGCCGAACAGTTTTGTAAATTTAACGAATAATTGGCAGCGGCCGCAGCTGCAGCAGCCGCCGCCGCTGCCGCAGAAACACCACCGTCCGTCGTCGTTGTATCACCACTTGCACCACTAGCAGTACCTCCTCCTGCTCCACCGCCGCCACTACCACCACCACCAACACCACCGGTCGTTGCTGATGAGGCCGAAAATCGACAAGATTTAGCCAGTTCAGGATTTGAGCAATAAGGAGGAACACAACCGGCCGCTGCAGCAGCCGCCGCCGCCGCCGCACTCACGCTACTCTGGTGTGGGACGCTTACGTAGGGATACATTCGAGGTGCGTTGTGATGCGCTGCTGATGCTGCAGCATTATAACCAGTACTGCAGCCTACACCACCACTGCTGCCACCTCCATTACCACCATTACCAGTGCTGCCACCACCTCCTCCACTGCTTTCAATCGATGACTGATATTTAGGTAGCATGTCAATAAAATGAATACTCATTTCCAATTAACCATTATTTCATCAAAAGAAACACAATTATTAGAAGCCCAAAGAAAAAAAAGTTCAAAAATTTGGTCTTAATTTCAATAGCACAAAATCAAATTCAACAAAGTTGAAAAAGAAACATTTCAAAAATAAAGTCGATATCTATATATTCAAAAAAAATTTTTTTTATTAAGTTAAGTTTTTCTTTTATCTAAATTTCTTTTTCTTTGAGGAAGAAGTAAAAACTTCACCACTTGCAAAAAAAAAATAAAAAACTAGGGAGGAAGAGAGAGTGAACTGCAGCAGTCTTAGTGGCAGTTAGTGGTAGTTATAATAATAATAATCATAAAAATGGTCCACCGTAGGGTCGTGCAAGCGTTTTTACACAACAACACGTTGCTGCCATGGCCACAAAATATCGATGTTGTTGCTTTTGTCTGCGAGCTGTAAAACAGCTATATAGTAAACAACTCGAACCAATGACGCCGACGTCTGAGAGCTCGGCAGCCAATCGGGCAACTCCTCCCGTCCCGAATAAATTATAATTCTCGATGAGTTTTTACTACAAGTTTCACGTGGACTTGTATATTATTATGCACACACACATAGACAGTGCACAGCACACATACTACACATTCAATTATACAATACACAAAAGCACAAGAAGAAAACTCCCAACTTCTTTCTTCCACACGTCTAATCGATATTGAAGGAAAACACACAAAAAGACTTGTATTCAAAGTTGTGCGTTGGAGTGGAAGTGGAAGTGTAGCATCAAATTGATATTTCAATAACTGACCACTAGCACCACAACCACTGATATTGAAAATCTTTTCTTGTATAAAGAAATGAGGCTGTTCAGTTACGATGTTATCGATTTAACACACAAAAAAAAGTTTATCGAAAAGCATATAATTTTTATACACATGTATTTATCTCCTGGATTTATTTTTATTCCTAAAATATCGTAAATTACGTCGGTACTCACGCAGGACTTCAAATCCCTTGCCAAATCCCAACACGCACAAACCAAAAAAAGTCACTTCACAAAATACACAGATACAGTAGATAGGATTTTACATATCAAATTGTACTTCACACCAACTTTTTTTTAAATAAAAAAAAAAAAAAGAAAATCATTACACATCAATCACACTATGTAATGATCGTAATAAAACTGCGCTGTGTGCAATGTGTAGTTAACCGATTTTCCTTAAAGGAAAAAAAATAAGAGGACCAATGACGTTATATTATTTAATCAAGTTGCATTAAGCCCCACACATCGTCGCCATCTAGCGGTTATAAAAAGCGTCGTCAAAGACAAAAAAAAATAAAAAACGTTTAAAGATAAATACAAAAGTTTGAAAATCCTCAAGTTCATCACACAGGTTGAATAGAGAGGAAACACGCAAGAAAACTATACGAAACACACGCACCGACCTTCTCAACTTTTTACAATGTAAACACACATGAATTTCAATAATGAGATTCTTCCACTTCAGGATCAATTGTTAATAATGATTGAAAGTTGAATAATATTGCAGTACAGTAGTGTATAGCCAACAGCAGCAGCAGAAGCAATAATAACAGCAGCTTTGGACTATTATAATAATAATAATGCCCCCCTCCTCGTCCTACGAGCAGACATACATAGTCTTTTTCATTTCAACCCTTTCGCCACTCCTCTTCCTTCCAACACCACTAAGACTACTACTACTGTAATACTAAATCCTTGTCTAACTAATATTTTTTTAGTGCGCATGTGTCGACGCCATCGAATTCTCGACTTGCTTTTGCTGTTTGCATACAACATTTTTGCCAATCCCCCATCCACAATGACCCCCCCTACATACACCAACAGCCAATTCACGACCACCCAGACGCTTAACAACACTTAACTACTTGATAGTATATTAATTTAAAAGCTGTTTTTACACCATCACATGTCAATAGATGAATTGACTAATTTCTGCTAATTGCAAGGCCGTATTACTAAACTTTTAAAGTCAATTGCTGTTCTAAATTTTCAAAAAATAAAAAACTAATCTACAGAATCCCTAAAAATATTAACAAAAAGAGTTATTTTAATTTTCAGTAATCTTTTAAGTTTTAAACGTCTTAACATTAAATTAAGACGTCAACGTTAATTGCTCAAAAAAAAAAAATTTAAACCTTCCATCGAAATCATTAAGAACTTGATAAATTAAAGTTTCCGTCTCGTAAATGCCGAGATACATTGCATCAAATTTCAAGTTATGCAATCACTGCAATTATTTATGGTCTAAAACTATTACCGATTTTTTTACTCATCAATAATACTAATTATTGAGAGTAATTACAACTTATTTTCAGATATATCGATTTCAAAAAACCGCTTTATGCAAATTTAATTTCAAGAAATAACTTCTGCAACTTTAATTAAATGCAAATTGCTTGTTTGAATTTAAAGCCGTCTTTTTTTCTAGCCATTTTCCTTTTTTGCATGTTTCGAAAAAATGTTTTTAGCATAGTAAAATTATGTCAAGCGTCTACACGGTATTACCTCATAAGCATAAAAATGAAGAAACACAAACATTTACATTGATAATTCAAAGCATTTTTTGAATAACAATTAACTTTAAATTTAAAACGTTAAAAATAAAAACCATTTATTTGATTGTTTTCTTTAAACAAACACAACATTTTACTTAAAAAGAATGCAAAAATGAGAAGAAAAAGAGAGGTTATTGTTCACATTATCGCTCCACTCTATAGCATGTCATTAAAATTATGCATATTATGATTACTTGTGTGTGTGTTTTAATATTTTAATTAACCAGCAAGACATTGGCCATGCAAACTCTTACACTTTACTACCGTCTTCCTGAATAAAATGTAAAAAAAAATCTCTCATCAACTACAACCTCTGTCAATGTAAAAATGTAATGCTCAGGCAGGCGAATCCAGATTTAAACGATCAAAAACAAATGAAAATTAACTTAATCACCAACAAAAAAATTAATAATAATTAAAACGTGTAGCTACTAATTATAGTAATTCACTTGCTTAATAGCTAAATAATTGTCACGAATGTATAATAACCAATTATTATAAAAATGCTGCTGAATGTCAATTAATCGATAAATCTCCATGAGCATTTATTACCACCGTATCATAAACTATTGATTTTTGTGCACTCCACAATGTTAATTATAACTGTCGATTTGTTTACAATTCAGATTGCAATTGTTGGCAACTTAGTAAGGTTTGTTCTCAGCAAGTTACTCACTGCTTAAATTTACACAAATTCCAATATTAAACAGTAAGCACAGTTAAAAGTTGTTTACTTCTTTCATTTTACATTGATTTTTTAACAAACTAACACCAATAAAAAACTTTAAATCATTTAAACTTCTAGAGTTTGTGAATAACTTAAGCTAAAAAAAACTTATAAGTTACAGTAGTTACAGAAGTGCCACAAAAAGACAACATTAATAGTTTCTAAAGTGTTTTGCTAGACACAATGTCACGTAAATCAGCATTGTTAAGATATGTGATTCCTGGCCAATTTTTTAAGCTGTTGCAAAAAACATTGTTACAAAACATGAGCCTGTGTTCATTAAAGTTGGTTAAACTTTAAATAGTCATATACTGTAAATAAGATTGCATAATTACATGCAAACACGATAAAAAAAGTTAAGTCAGCTTGAAAATACCTCCTGATTAAATACAACTGCTTAAATATGTACAGTATATCTAAATTTAACTAGATTTGCCAATAACAATTATTATACTAATATGGCACACCGTGGCCTTCATCGCTACAGTATACTGTACTGTATTTCCATAGTACCGATGTGGTAATGCTAAATTATGAATCAAATGTAAAGCCTTAAGCAGTACACAATCTTATTTACATTGATGTGAATATGAATAATCTCAATATCATAATAAGATACTGGTACGGTACTATTCGATATAGAACAAGTACAGTACTTGCTGCATTGCAACAAGGTAAACTTTTTACACGATTGAAAATTTCAACACAAGGAATGTATATTTGTAAAGGACACAAAACTACACCTTGCCAGATTTCTATCAGTCGACAACCAGAGACTGTTAATATAAACTTGCACCATGAATACCGTATACGTACCGATTACGTAATCTCGACTAGCTTTTAAAAAAATGTTTGTTTTCTTAATGTCACCAATTTAAACAACTTTTATAGCCAAATATACACACAAAAAAAAGAAAGTACTGAGGATAATAAAGTGTTAAATTTCGCAGCACGAAGCTATACTGTATGTATAACACACATATATACAACCTTGATACAGACACGTCGTAAATTAGCCATTGACATTTTTATATTATTATAACTAAAAACAGAAAAAATAAACACTAGCATATACACACATGCAAACAACATTTAAACTCCCACATACGAATAATATGCACTTTATACTAAATTTTAGAGCCTGGTATAAAGCAAAATCCGTTCAAAAATAAATAGAAAAAAATGTTGAAATTTTATTCACTTACCAAAATGATCATTTTTATCCTGGATTCGACCATATTTCATTCAGGATGGTCCAAAACTGTGCCATAACTCCCACCTAATACAAAAAGAAAAACACAATTAATTACCAATACACACTTTATTATTACACGCTATTAAAATTAATGTCTGTTTATGTCATTGGAAATAACAATTGCAGTGCCATATAATATCCGCATACATTGTATGACAAATAAGACATTTTAAGCACACAGTGTATTTATAAATCCCAATAGAAAAACATCCATGTCCTTTCATACGTAAATTTGATGTTTTACGAGCAAAAATAATTCAATGTATTGAAAATAAGTCACCAGAGAGACACAGAGTCACTCACTTTCTAAAAACAATATATTATTTTTCTCTCTCAAAGTACTAACTTATCTAACAGATAGAATTCATACAGTATATCACTTCACGTTGTCTATAACTCCATATAATACACTTGTTTTATTTCGACTCATTAATCTTAGTTAATAGTTTATGGCAACAATATATTCATGGCCCTATACACACACACAACTAATAAAACACCGTTCGGGAACAAAAATGTTGTTAATGCCCGATAAAAAAAATAAATTTAAGCGGCAAAGATAGACAGATAAAGATGCAGGGAAAAGACGAATTTAATAGCAACAACTCCCTTTAGTATTCATATATTTTTATCAAGTGTCTATGGTAATACAGTACAGTACCAACAGTATACAGCAGATAAGAAATGAGATGGAGATGGATAGACGACAGAGGAAGAAAAAAAAAAGTGACGATATCCTATAATGAAATTCGCTCATTTTAATTTATGAACTAAAAACGATAAAACAGTTTGTCCACATATATAGCATTATAAGACGTACAGAATAATATAAAACGCACAAGTCGCTTATGTATTTGTATAATAAAAGTCGTCCATGTATAATATATGTAAATATAAAGTGTACAAATAAGCTATACCGACTACTTGTTAAGCATGAGGGGTGCCTCTATGTTTCTATACATATTTATAATAATAATTTAGCACTATAGCAACACCAATTTAAACTGCTAAGAAATTTCATCGCCTGTTTTGTATTGTATATTGCGTCGTCCAGGGACCCAAAAATATATTATTGCTACACTTATTTTCGACACTTAACGAAAACTTTCATATATCAGCCGGCTTTTTACATTATGAGAGTTCACTTCAGCAATTTTTATACACGTTGTTTTGTATTGTGCATAATAAAAAATAAAATTATTGTTAAGCGAAACAAACACACACAGCACAGACGTCTATTTGCTTTTAAAAAGTTTCATTTGCCTTACAATGTGTGGTTTTACATGATATTAAACCTGCAAATGAAATATTTTTCTAAAAGCAATATAAACAACACCGTGTTAAATTACAATGTTCAAAAGCAATGTAATTTCTTCTACGCAACACAAAAGTAAAACAATTACCAAGTTAAATAACTTAGATAAACCCAGTTAAAACAATGCAATTAACCACAATCATTACTGTTGAATTACAAAATAAAGTGTGAATGCTGCTTGTGTATAAAAAAGTTTTATTAATTACGAATATAATTTGGTTTATTAGCCTTACATAACTCCTTAAAAACATTGTAATTATAACTTATACAGACAACACAAACATCCTTTTTTTAATACGCCCTAATTTAACATTACCAGTCGAATTAAACAATAATGATACAAGAAAAGAAAATTAATCTAAATTACTAACGATTGTTAAATGCAACTAAATTACATTTGTCAATTAAAATAACGACTCAACTATCATAATAATGCCATTAGAAACAACAAAATCGTTTAAAAAAACCAACATTAAAATGGAAAAATTATTGGCAAATTAAAATTAAATTTGTCAAGAAATGCAGAGCTTATCACAGTGTTATTATAAAACTAAATTAGTTTATCTTAATCGCAGATAATAACTCTGCAATCCAAAACAGCATGCACGTTTTCTTTTACCAATTTACAGTATGCACAATTATACAGCAAAAAAATGATTACAAAATTCCAAACTGTTTTTAAATTAATTTTTTATATTCAATTTACTTCAGTTGTCACAGTTTTCGTTTAACTCTTTTAAGTATCTATTTACTGTTAGAACAACCAGTCTGATAACAAGAGAAAAAGCAATAAAGTTAATCAAATTATTTGACCCCTCAAAACCATAAAAACATTTTTAAAAAAAATCTAATCACCTGTCATTCTACCACAATATAATAGCGATATCGTATTGGTCATGAGTGCAGATTGTTATCTCACCTATATAAAAACAAAGCGAAAGAACCAAAAAAAAAAAAAAACGTTAAACAAAGCTCTTAAAAAAATCTTAAAATTTATGTTTAGTGCATGTAGAAATTCCTATCTATGCATTATTAACATTCCTTTTGGTTTTTTTTTTTTTTGTTTTAAGTTTGGTCACAAGGAGTCTTTATGTCCATTAAACGCTTATATATTTTTGCGCCTACCTTTTCGCATTTATTAAACGAAATCGACAAACACGTACATATTATACAGTTTGTTTCCTTCTTTTATATTCTTCCGGTACACAATAATAAAATTTGTTTTATTGGCACTCGTATGATTGCTCTTTCTCTTTAGTATTTTTATGTGAATTCTTATATACAGTTTGCTGCCATCCTCCTGACTCACAACACATGCACTACTTGTTGAGGAGGCGAAAAAGAAAACATCAATTTTAGATAGACAGCAAAACGGCGACTTTATATTGCCCCTTTAAACAAATAATATTACTGCCACAAACCACTCGAATTTAAGGGACAGAAAGCACGTAAAAATAAAATCGTCATAACCTTTTCCCTCCAAAAAAAAAAAAAAAAATGTTTAAAACCCCTTCAATTTTTTTATATAAACATAAATTCTTCACCCGTCACTTAATAACGACAAAGGAGTAAAAAGTAAAACACCACTCAAAGAGTTTTAACTTTAAAAAAAAATAAAGAAAACGTGCAAGTAAAACGGTTACACTCTTAAAAATACCCAAATAAAACCTCAGTTTAGTGGTGATTACCCCTCTTTTTACGATTACTCAAGTGTATAGAAAAAGTGCAAGTAGTAATAGTAAAATTTTATATAATAAATAAACGACATGTCCTTTACTGTGTCTACATAGCACATGACAGATACTGTGATACCCTTAATCTGTGATTCTCACACGGTGGTACGTTGACAATGTGGTGGTCGTGGTACCATAGTTTGAAACCACAATGAACAACTCACTGTAATTCCCTATAACTAAATTATACAAATAAACAAATTTAATATAAGTTGCAATAAAATACAAGTGTCTTTGTTATGAAATATTAAGTGGAATTTCCAGACGTTAAGAGTTTGAGAAACTCCTCCGTAATATTATAGACTATATAGCCAATATATTTTTATGCCGATCACTAGATTATGCACGAGCAACAGGGAGAGAATTTCCTCAAAAGTTAGAAAGTCGTTTAAACATTTTATAGTCAAATTTTAAATTTATTACGTTATTTATATTTCAAATATATACTGTTTTATGATATACAGTGTGTATCCCCACCTACTACACACGCCATAACAAATAAACGTCCCATAAAAATTTCACAAAACCAATTCAATGCCCCTCAATTTTCCGCATTTAAAAATCATGAAACTTGTTCTAGAAATAAAACATTATCTCCTGTTAAGAGAACTTACTGTGTACGTTTACACAAGCAGGCTATAATACTAAAAAAAAATAAAAACCACAACAAAAGCGCTTAATTTGACGTAATACACATATTAAATTCTCAAAAACAAGTTTTCAAAATATTATAATTAATTAACTCCGCCAACACTAAATAAATACATAAAATGAAAAGTGTTGCCCTTAACCAATATAGTTTGTTTTCTCCTTCATTTTTATTTTCTCGTGTGTTGATCAACGGATAATAAATAATAACTGTAGATAATAATTAACGACTGACTAGGCTACTTTCTAAAATTAAAAATTAGATCTGTTAGAAAGAGATAAGTTACACCCAAAACCAAATAATTTCAGGTAGTATTACAGTATATGTGAATATATTGCCCCTCCCTATCCCATTGAAACTGTTGACAGCTGGTAAAAGTTATTTCAAAACCGTTTTAATCAATTACCAACACAATAAAATTCCTAAATTTTATAGTTAATAAAAAACGCATTAAATCTCCCTTCGTAAACTAGCGTAGAATTCTTCTCCAACCCAGGAAGTCATATAGGTTGAATTTAAAGTTAAGTTCTACTGTACAAGTGTGAGCAAGGATAGAACTAAAATCTAAAAAGAAAACACTAAAACAAATTCCACCTGCTACATTAATAGCTTTGCTGGTTAGTTAAATGCATTCTTGATCATGTTAAGAAGTTAAAACAAACAGCTAAACACGATCATAACTTCACACATTCAATTTAACAACAAAAAAACGCGATTCTTCAGTCCATATTAAAAACTTACTTAGAATTCATACTCAGTAAACCACAGTACATGGCCTGAATTTAACATACTCTAACTTTATGTACACATACCGTGTGATGTTCTAATTTGGAATCATTTTTTTGCCAGACAAGAATAGAACAGGAAAACCCCAATTTAGACCTGATAAGATTTAGTCCTGTTTCTTTATTGGCATAGTAAGAAATAGTGTTCCAATTTTACCGACATAACTTAGTTCTAAATGTGGAATTCGCACACGGTTGTGAATATTAATTTAAATTAATATTTTAGCAGCTATGGCTTTAAATTAACAATGATTTCACGAACTTATTAAGTATGCTTTAAAAATAATTATTTTTTCTAAAAGTTCAATGGACTAATATTTCGCTGTCTTTAACGTCACTGTATAATTACACGCTTGTAAATTGCGTCGAGCATCAAAAAGTCCAAACTTGAATTTTTCTTTTGAAAGAAGTTTTATAATACAAAGTATTAAAAAATTTTCATAACATGTACAGTAGGTATAAAAGTTTTTCAGCTACATTAACGATGTTTACCGTATATCTTAATGAAAAGTATAATGGCGGTGGAAGCCGTTTTCCAAGCGGTTTGGCAATAGAAACGCATTATACACAGAACAAACCATATAACATGGTGAATTTCCAGTAAAAAAAAAAAAAAGCCAACAGAAAAGCAATACGGTACTATGCCTTCAGGGTTTTCAGCTTTAAAAGCAACAACAAAAAAAAAACACGTAGCATTTGGTCATAAATTTGGGCAAGAATCTGACAAGGCAAAAAAGCTGGGCAGGTTGGTGATTTACCATGGTGATAAAACAACCCGCTGATTCCATATCTCTGTCGCTGTAGTATAGTATATGTGTACCGTACACACCAAATCTACACTACAGCATATACAGTATAGAAAAACAAGAAAAAAAAAATTAGGAAAAGGCAGGAAAGAAACACGATGTTACATTTACCCTATGTTGCCAGCAGATTCTAGAGTTGAAAAAACATTTCTTCCCCACTCCCACCCCTACACCTCAGCCATCACCCTCATGGACCCCGATAGGTTAAAATTCATTTAGTGAAGGTGTAGCCAAAACGTTTATCAATAAATTATCGCAACATGTTGTGTCTAAGGTTTTAGTTTATCACTAACATACTCTAAATACTGCGCAAAATCTCCCAAAAAAAAAAAAAATTTCTTATAACAAACCGTAAAAAATGTGACCTACAAAATGGCTAGCAAGGCAAAGGTCATATAAACACACAAATAATCGGTAGGAGTTTGAATTTTTTTTTAAAACTAAAATATTTTTATTTCTTCCTTTGAATTTCTGCTAACATTTTGGTGATTAGCAATCGTTCATTTGAATGTTTTTTTTGCTTGACCTACCGAATTACCTGTAACTTGACCTGGCAATTACCCTCTCCCAATCCACGCACACACGTAAAAACAAAGTATAAATAAAAATTAGCTCATTTAGTATTAATTGAAAATGCTTCTCTACTCCCTAAATTAACTTAACTGCATGGTTAATATTTAATAATAGAATAACAAAAACTAACTGTGAAAAAAAAGCGACGGCGAATGACAGGGGTGAGCCAACTGTGAATTTGTTATTACCAAAAATAATGGCGAGCTACCTAGCACAACACCAAAGCATGGCTGGTTTCTAATAGAAAAACTAACTTTTATACTAAATAATGGAATTTCTTCAAAATTTTAGGGTTCTTCTGTCTAACGATGTTATCTTTCCTTTTATTCAGTATCTTACAAACGCAAGACAATAAATTATTAAGTAGCACAATAAAAGCAACTTTACGATTTTGTAAAAAAAAATAATCAAAAATAAACAAGTTTGTACACATTTAAAATTTATGGCTGAAGAAAACAGGCAGAAAGACCACGTTAAACTTTATGAAAAAAAAAAGAGTTTTAAAAATGCCATTCTCAAAACTTTAATAGCCAAGATAAAATATTAATTAGTAATAGTGCAATAATTAATTACTTCAATTAGTTTTATTGCTAAAAACGTCATGAAAAACGTTTTTGCTTTACATTAATACAATAGCAATTTGTTATTGAATTAATATGTAACAACCAAATAAAGATAATAATTCTAAGCTTAAATTAAAATGATTTTGAAATATTTTATCAGGCAATTGAAGAAATAAAATACAAGAAAAACAGCAAAAAATACAGTAAATAACTGTTCAATAATCCTGTATAAAAATTAATAATTATCTCAAAAAAATATTTTAATCATCTAAAAATTAATCAGTAAAGTTGCTTTAATTTTCTGCAGGCTAAATGTACAGCACTGAAAACGTTTCCATGACCATATAAATTCCCAATCACAATAAATGTTTCTAAAACGTGTGGCTTTTGAAGAATTATTATCCCAACTTCATCCAGTCTTAGAATTTTCCTCTTTAAAAATAGTGAAACACCCGACGAGTCAATAAAAGTAATTAATCGTAACAATAGAGCCATTAGCAAACCCTTGAAAGTGCACAATAGAGAATATTCAGTATAAAAACAACCCTCCAACAAAAAATAAAAAACAACTCCTTATACTATAATGCTAAAAAAAAAAGTTAAATCATTGGGCAAATGGTTTTGTATGCATTGTAAATCAATAAAAGCCATTAGAAGTTTCACAATCAATGTAAGCAAAGTAAAAATAAAATTGCACCGAAACATGAAACAACTCGTGATTCATACGGTACAGTGAATCGATCCTGCTGTACTGTACATAATATGGTTGAAGTAATTATTGAAACGGAAACTTTAAGAGCCAGTTGATTAACGTTAACTTATGCTAACAATTGAATGCCCGTTAATAAAATTTGCGCACCAAAATGCATTTTCCCTCAGTCTTTTCCCATTAATTTAACTGTCACTGCACATCTATTAACGTCTTCGCAGTATTTACGGGATAGGAATAGAGGCGATTAGTAAGATAGTCTCGTAAAAGCAGACGACCAGACCAATAAAACTTCAAAGAAAATAACACAAGGTACATACAACATTTACAACTTCTACTGGCATACACTAAATATCTTTCTTCATCACTATTTTAAAATATCGATTTCATTTACTTCGGCAGTTAGGTTGCACATACGATGATAAAACGTGAGCAAATTACCAAAAATACTGTTTAAAAAATCTTAATTATTAAAATATTGGTTATGGTTTATTTTTCAGATACATTTTAAAAAAACATGGCAACAATACAATTACTTTACGGTTTTTTGAAAATGGAGCACTGTCACCTGAATTTGGTAAGAAATTTCAAATTTTGTCTTTAGGTAAAACCACTAAAAATCAACTAAAAGAAAGTTCAAAGTCCTAAATTGACTAAAAATAAAGTTTACTTATGATTTTAAGAACTGCAAAAGCATTTCGTTAAATTAATTTCACCAACAAAAAACTCATCTAATAATTGATTTAAAAAAATGTGTTTCTCAAAACTTATAAATGCAATAAAAACGACATGTCAATTTGGCCAGTTACGTTAACCAATAAACACAAAGGGTGATAATTTCATTTGAAGGAAAATAAACAACATCCAACATTGCACATGCACCACATGAGAGCCAGAGTTACCCCATAAAACTCCATATAAAAGTCATTTTCTTTTCCTTTTTTCTTAAAAAGAAAGTAAATTTGATGTTTTCTATTTACGCTATTAAAAAAAGAGAAAGATATATAGAGAAGAAAAGAGAAAATAGATAGAAGTAATTTTTTTCTTCATTTTCCTTTTCAAATGGCATAGTCATTATTCACACAGACGAAGACACAAACAAATGCATATACATTACACATAGCCTATATTCAACTCAATGCATTACAAGTGGGAGGAGTGGTTAGATGGTTTGCTGGAACAAAAACGGCGTCGAATTTATCTGTTCTTAGGGGTAATTTGTAGGATGTACGACTTGGGGGAGGGAAAAAAAGGAGAGAAAAAGTCATCAAAACAAAGTTGATTTATTTCTTCAAATTCTCGAGGCGAACTATATTATTCATTATTAATGCTGTTGCAGACTTGTATGGCCTCATATCCTGCACAAAACATCCCCTCCCTCTTTTTCTCATCTTCACAAAGTGGCTATGTGTGTGCTAGCTATAGGGTTGGCTGGCTTTGGGTATATCGTATACAACACTATAGGTCCATGCTAGAAAATAGAAAGAAAGGAGAAAGCCCCCACATACACTACATACAGTGAGAGGTTCCATGCACCATCACACAGAAAATCAAAAGGGAGATAAAAGTAGGCAAAAAAAAAAAAAAAAGAAAAGTTGCCCAATGAGAAAAAAGAGGGAGAAAAAAACAGAATTCAGGTTAACTAACGAAAAGCTGATTTTATTAAAAATACAAGCTCTTTTTTTCTCATAGATACTATTTTTATAGAAAAAAAGAATCGGGTGGAAAAAAATGCAGATGACAAGTGGGTTAATTTATTAGCCAATCTTTTTATTGTAGGCCTACAAAACATAATATATAACAGTAGACCTCCATATATATGTATTTTAACCCCCCAATTCTCCCCCTTTACTGAAATTGTACTCACAAAAGAGTCAATGAATTCATAGCTGGCGACATGTATTGGCCATATTATACAAGTGCAGTCAGGATTCAGGATACATTTCCATGTTTCATAAAATTATTTTTTTTGTGATATTTTCATTAATTTTCTATGGAACTTTTTTTTTTTTGTATTGTTAACAATGTAAAGCTTTTTGAGACCCTCCCATTACAACCCTAAATACAAGTTGAGGGCGTTACAAAGAAGCAAAAATACAAAAAAAAAAGTTCTCAACTACAAAGTATAAGAAAGAAAAATAATAAATAAAAAAACGACAAATCTATTAAACCACCTTGAAAAAGTCCAGTTGTTAATTTAAACTTGATTGACACTTTGTTGAGGGGTTAGAAACCTTAGCCTCGTATTCAACAAAATAGACGTTTTCGAGTAGGTACAAGCACTAAAAATACAGGTTTTAGTTAAAGGAAATATAATACTCAATAATAAGAAAAAAAACTGCTTTCTAATGGGTTACTCAGACGCTTTTTGTAGCAACTTCAATAGGTCAGACACTTCAGCATAAAAAGGATCAGCAGACATCACCTAATCTCAATTTCTAAATCCAATAGCCCATAAATCAATGAAGATACACACAAAAAAATCGTGTATGTATAACACATTTTAACCAGATAGCTAGTCAATATTCACAAATCCCTTCATATATATTGTTACAATTTACATAAAATGAGATTGAGATTCAACAACGCCCCATAAGGATGGTCACTGAAAATAAAATTTAAATATAAGCAGCTTGGACATGTACAACCTTTAAAAAAAGTGACTTAATAGCCATATATAAAGTTCCAGACTACTTTTGCACTTATTACAAAGATAGTATAGCTAAAAAATGGTAACTTTATTGTAATAATAACAATGCATATCTGACCATTTCTTATTGAAAGAACAACAATAATGGCGTAATGTAAAAAAATAAATAATATAATAAAGTGGCCAGACTGTATAAGTAAGTGTATGTGTGCTATAGTATATCCTACCTACCATTCACATTTTTTCCCCTACTTTTTACACCCACAAACTTTTCATATTTCAAAGCTACTGTTATAATTCAATTTTTACTACGCAATCTAAGTCAGAAAAAGCTCTCATAAAAATAGCCTATCGCATATACAGTGTAACCATAAAGTCGTTACCCGATTCACAAATATTTGGCCATGGTCAACATCTCTCAAAATTAAATGATAAATCATTAGCAATAAATAGTAATTAAATTTAGTTAAAATCGTATTTTTGTTTTGAAATGTGGCAAACTGACTATTACAACATAAAATCAAGAATAAACTAAACAAAAGACATCATAATGAATTGCACAAAAACAAAGAACGACCAGGGTCACATTTCGTTAATAACTATTTAATAAAAATTTTGATATTATCGGACATTAGTCACAACATAGCAATTATACTGTTAATTGGAGTCACTTTAATAATCACATGTTATCTCTGAAAAATCCCAAGATCAAATGCTCTCTGGTTTACATTTCACTTATTTTTGTTCATCTTATCTTCTAAATAATTTTTTCCAAATGATATCAAGATTCTATTTTCTCATACAAAAGAAATAAACATAGAATCAAAAACAACAAGTTTAATCATTCATGCAGTTGAATGATTGAAAAAGCATATAAAACAAACTTTCGTAGTTTTTCCGTTATCTACAGTATAGAACTCTTTTTTTTCCATTTAAAATTTAATAAAAAAGGATTTTATTTTCACCCTGTACGTTACTGTACACATACTATATCCTTATGAATTGAAAAGTTGAATTACAACTTGATGCAATTTCTTCAGTGTGTCTGGCAGTATGTTTTTAAATTAAAATTTGTGTTTATACAAGATCCATTCAAACGGGTACTGATACTATGCAAAGTAGGATGCTTTAAATCTCCATTAATCTTACTGATAGAATGTAAACTTAGATTACACTTGGGTTGATTTAAAATGCGGAATTTTTTTTACTTCACCGCATAATATACACCAAACAAAAAAAAAATATATTAAAAATAAGAAGAAATGAAAAGGGGGTGTGTGTGTTTGGGGTGGAGATTGTGAGTGTGTGAATAAGGTGGGGTGGGAAAAAACTTTAAAACAAAAAAGTCCAGTGAATAAGCAATAGAAAAGAAAAAGGTCATGGGTTCAGCATCGATTTATGAGAAGCAGTTGGGATCGATAAAACAACGAAACAAATGATAATGGCAACCTTTTTGCGGCCGCATCGATTTTTACTTGAAATTCTTTTCGTCTTTAATTAGGTTGCATAGCATCCAACATTTTGCTGGCTAAAAAGATAAAATAGGAAAATCAATATGAAAAAGCGGTTGAGAACCTAAAACTACTTGTACAATTAAGAAGAGCTTTTTCCATATATTAACACGCAGAGCACACTCGTAGAACTTGTTCCATTTGCGATGCGTGTTCATTTCAAAACATAGATTTAAATTAACACAATTAAGTTAGTAAAATTAATTTTAACTAATAAACTAGAGGCCAATGTTTCCACTAATAAATTTACTCGACAATATCACTCGCCTAATTTCCTTATTTTCGGCCACACTTTTTACTTTCGCTAAAATTATTCATTGAATTTAGTGCCAACATTTTCGACCTGAGCAATAAACGAGTACAAAATAAACATAAAACATAATTAAAAGTAAAAAAAAGAAAGAAATATACTCATGGAAGCTAATTGCAATGACAATTTAAATACAGTGTAAGCAGAATTTCAAGATAATTTTAGCAATTTATATGTTATAAACAATTTAGCAATTATCCATATCATCAGGATCGTCACCCAGTGCTAAGCGGGCCCGGAAATTAAATTTTTGCCGATGCTTCAGATATGTATTGAGATGGGAAAATATTTTAATTAAGTTTATTTCATTTACCGGTACTACTTTCAATATACAAGCTTATATTGAAAGTTGATACTTTTTTTTTTTTTGCAAATATTTGAAACACACTAATAATTTTTCCTCACGAGGCCATGCAAAACCTTCATCCGGTCCTGAGTATCATTCCTCCACCTCCCCCAAACCCCCTTCTTAAATGCTAAAATGTGCAAGTGAATGTTAATGACAAAAGTTGCAATTTAATGTTATATTCTGTATGAGTTAATGTAATTATTTAAATGCCAAAATTAATTAACATATTGATGAATTGATGATTAACTCGATAATTAGAGAACACACAGTTTTTTTTCCCAAGCAAATCATCACTTCTATTTATAAAACAATGATAAATTTGATAAAAATAAGCAAAACTTTAACAACAAGATGTCAATATTTACACAACAGTGTACTGTGTATCAATATAATCATACAGCACTTAAACGTAAACAGTAGTTAAGCAAAGTTGTTGACTCATTTCTATATCTTGAATTACAGTACCTAAATTAGAAATTTTTTTTATAGGAAATAATGCCATATAGAAATCATGATGCAGTACACAAAATAATTCAAAACGTTTTTGAATTCATAGAGTAAATTAGTAATGACAGTATTTCTAACTTAGATTTCAAAAGCAAACGCCTTCTTTTCTATAATTGCAAAATTTAAAAAGAAATCGTAATTTTATTACCGCTTCGTTATATATTTCTAATTTAAAAAAAATTGATATTTCTCTCAAGATTTTAAATCATTTTCATGGATTACTTTTACTGTTAAGTTCACGTTAAAGTCCAACCTATTATTTATCAATTTTAAAAGCAGTAGTTTATGAAGCTACAGTATAATAATTTACGTAAAATAATTTATAATCCATCTAATGACAAGTTGACCTTTTATCACGTCGACTACTTTTCAAATTTTTTTTCTAAAAAAAAAACAAAAAAAAAACTAATAATAATAAAAATGGCACTGATTGGCTAACTTTAAAGTCAAATGGAAAAGTAGGGAAAAAAAACCGTCAAAATGTGTGGATAAAAAAAGTAGAATAAAAAAACCACTACCTAGTCACCTACCCACCCTCTTCAAAAATATGAGAAATAATAATTAAAAGGAGCCGCACCAACCACCTGACAATCACAGTCCCTTCTGTTAAGAAAATAATCTCTCCTTCATATTCCCATCGTCCCTCCCCTTTCATATACAATTTTTTTTTTTATATATTCCCTTAAAAAATGACATGGAACTCATCATTAAATATAATGATGAATGCACTGGCCATAAATTCAGTCTCTCTCACTGTAAGGTGTCTTGTCACAATTGTTATAAGTTACGATTCGAGCAGCGATGCCTTCCAATCAGAAAGCAGCAAATGTCGTGGGTAAGATTAAACTTTGAAATACAATATATTGCAACAAAGATTGCTTAGTACACTTTTGGAAAAGAAAAAAGAATTTTTACTACACACCGTTTGAGAAAATCAATTTCAGACACCTTTTTTGACAAACTTACTGCCCCCCAATTCATGTTTTTTCACCTCAATGCTAAAAGGTTTATAATAAACTAATTCGATGTGGGTCTTAAAATCTCTTTTCAATGCATTCTGACTACATTTATTCAAAAAATAGACTTAAACCTGTCGAAAAGCTTAAACAGAACTACAGACAGTCTCTTGAAACGTGCAAGTTTCCTTATACAGTGGAACCCGTTTAACACGAAATAGTCGAGACCGACAAATTTCTTCGATTTAAAAGAATTTTGTCTTAAACGGAACATACAACAAAAAGATATTCTCAGTAAAATAACATTTCTTACAGTACATCATATTATAATCATTATTTACATCATAGTAAATAGACTACTTACATTTCAAAATATTGTGCATTTAAGAAAAAACGATGCAATTTTAATTTTTTTTTTATGAAAACAAAAAATGGTACTGATTTTTTAGTTGTTTTTATAAAAATTTAAATTTTCTATACATTTAGCCGATGTTATATGCAATTTTTCATCCAGAAAAGTGAAATGTTTTAGTGTTAAGCAGGTTTTGTTTCGTGTTAACAGGAAACAAATGCATGGAATTCCCTATAATTTAGTTTGGGACAGCAATGTTGTTTTATAATCAGCAAAGTTTTGTATTAAACGAGTTTGTGTTAACCTGATTCCACTGTATAATATTGTAAGAGACATTTACATCAGTAATACCGGTATAATACATAAAAAAAACACTACATTGTAATTGCAAATTAATGAACCCATTCTTCCATATGTAGCCTTAGTGTATTTACTATTTAGCATATAAAAAAATTAGCAACCAGCTAAAAATTAAACTGTAACGTAAAATGCATCATTAATACTTACAGTACTTAAAAAATCTCGCCATGCAAATAAACGTAGCACAAAAATATTAGAAATTTTATATCTACAAAATAATTTTTTAAAAAATTGTAAAACTAATGTATTACGGTTCACTTAACTAAATATTATAGCAACTTAAATGTTTCAAAAATTCGAAGTGTATTTAAAGAAAAAAATTGGAACTTCCGCCTTTTGTCATAATGCTGACCCTACATTATTATTACGATCACCGTATCTACTAAGTCATATCAAAAGAACGTCCAAGAAAAATACTTATAAAAAGTTAAATTTTATCAAAAAAATAAAGTCGGGTAACATTTCATTTTAATACAGTCTCAGTAAAAATGTAACCAAAAATAAAAAGTTATTTAAATAGTTACTGAAGCGTGTCATAGTCAAATGAGAAGACAAAATGTCCATTTTTAAATTCGTTGATGCGAATCAAAAAGATTACTTTTTTTATAAACTTTTTCGCTTTTCTCTCTTATCCTCATCCTCTTCTTCAGACCCACCTTCCCAATCCAATAAAATACCTAACGTTTGTAAGCAAATAAAAATAAACTTGTTCAGATATACTGAACATGACTGTGAAAAGACACTCAATGGAAAAGTGAATAAAATCCACAAATAAAATACATTCAGTACAATATTACATTACGAGAATATATAAACTAACGTGCAATTAAAATTAAACAAATGAACCTACAATATCTGACCTAAGAAAGTCAACTAAACTTCTAAAACACCAATACATTTTAACACGAGCACTGAACGAGACATTCAAATTAAAAATGTTGCTTTTAATACACAAAATTAACCAAGAAAGACGCAAGATATGACTTATCAAGATGCATACAGTCATCGACTCATTTTACAATGACCATATTTTATTCAGTTAACCTGTACTTTGAAGATAAATGGTCCAAATTTTAAATGAACACTGATGTCAGTATTCTTGACAAACAATGCAACTTAAGCCATTTGTCAAATAAATCAATCCAAAATCTTTCCATTAATTAAATAAATTTATGTTATACAGAAATCTGCATATCAAATCTTTCTCCATAAACCATCGTACATGCAAATGTAGCTACTGTATTTCAACTTGCTATTCGGTTAATAAATCAAACCGGTTCTTTTCAAATATTTAGCTAAAATCCCCATACCTTCATCTCACAAACACAACCATTCAAGTATCAATGACAAAAGCAAATGCCGGTATTTCTGGCATTCCATGTCCGATTTCAATGGTATTTTGTAGCATTAAAAGCTCCAGAAGAAATCGACAAATGTAATTACTCTGTGCAAACAACATGTTGCAACAAATTAGTAATTAAAACCGATAATATAGTTACTGTATTTATAATCAAAAACTTTATTTTTTGTAAACTGCTATTTATTTTGAATTAAATTTTAAATTCGTTGCATACAATACCAGTCAACATACCAATGTTAATGGTTTATATACGAATGTAGAAACTCATCAAATTATTTTGTAATCGTTAATGAAATTATTATTAACAAAGCATTTTAACGATCAATTAATTACGTAACAAAGTAATATGGATAATTATTCATAGTTGTAACCGTTAATCAATTGCTAATTTAACAGCATTAGTAAAGGTTCGATACCCATTTAAAATGCATTAATATCCTAAATTAGACAGATTAACGTTATAAGTATGGTAAAAACAAATTATTAAACAATAACTATTAAAACAAAAAAAAAATTAAATTAAAAAAACGACAAAATAAATTCTTAAAATTAGCATAGCATCGTACGACTCCATTAGAAGTTAATATGAAAATCACTAAAAACCTCATTTGTAAATATTTGTATTTATTTAATAATTTACATTAAATAAACTACAACTAACCGGAAATCAACTCTTTTATCATTCTAATTTGTTGACATTTCTGACATCATAAACTAAAACAATAAAATTATACTAAAATGACTTAATAATGACATACAGTAAATACTATTTTAACTAGTACATTTTATTTACAATTACTGTATTGCGTACTGTAATACAAAAAAAAACCTTAAATCTACATTATTTAAATTAGTGCATTAATTTCAATTTCATTAAGTGTCTTTTTTTTTAAATCTGCTTGTACGCATTAGTATGCTTATTTATACAGTACATTTCTCTTGAAACGTAACTCTAATTCTAAAAGTGAAAAATACTTAAGCAAGTAAAATGCATAGAAAGTGGAATGGGTGGTAGAAAGCCAATAGAAAGGCCACTTAAACCACATCTCTAGGCGTGTGAAACACTACAATTGTTGCACCATTTCTCCACCCCTTCGCTAACCACACGTCTTTCCAGGCAAAACGTATTCAATCCAATCCTATCATTTATCTTTCTCCCTTTCTTAACTCACCTCACCTCACCTACCCTGCTGCTGCTGTCCCTTGTATTTTCACCCACCCATCCCCAACCGTGCATCCAATCCATCCATCCACCTGCCTCCCAAAAAACTCATCGCCATATTTTTCTATTCTCTCTATCAACTCAGACTTTTTACTCCCACCTCCACTTCCTTCTCCATTATATTATACACCTGTGAGTACATCTATATGCATGAGAAACATTTCAAATTCCAACAAAAATAAAAAAAAAAAAGCCACTTTCTCTCTTTTACCTAACGCAAAAAAAATACAATGGGCCATTTTGAAAATTTTGACAAAAGCATTGGTATCCCTTTACTACAACTCGCTTGAGATTACTACTACCATTTTTGCAATACTAACATCAAACGGTTATGGAGAGTAAATCGTCATCATTTTTTTTTCTTTCCTATTTTACTCCTTCTCGCTCTGTATAACATAGCCGATGTCTTGTAAAATAATAAATAAGTTACTTGTGTGTAGTTGCCTATTACATTAACAATTCGATTAGAGATTTTTGGGGCCAACCAGCAGACACCAAAAAGATTCCCTCCATTATTCACAACAAAAAAACGTTAAGAGTTTGTTTTCTTTAAAACCGTTCATTTAATAAACTCAAAAAAAGCATTGATAAAATTTGTGATATGAATCATACGACTTTTACAAATAATAAAAAGATGAATCAACTCTCAATGGCAACATTACATCGATGCTACCGATATAACAATAAATTTCATCATGGATCATTGATTATTTTCACATTTGAAATGCCAGCTATCAAGATTTGGTTATTAAACTTGCAAGATCAATAAGTGTTTCAAATGGCGAAAAAGAAATTAACATTAAGAAAACATTAAAGAAATTACTTTAAAAGCTAAAAAAAAATGACATATAAAGTCATTTAAAAATAACTCTAAAATACACAAAACAAAATTGATCAACATTATCAAGTAGCTCCTATCTTGTTTTGCTACTAAAACAATTACATATAAAAAAATAAAACCAACAAAGAAAATAAATAATAATATAAAAAATATACATAGCATAAATAGCTGCATCCACTCTCTAATTATGCGCACACTTTGTATAATAATCGCCGGTGCTTTATAGAGATACTTAAACCAATAATAATAAACAATCTTATCTGATGAGAGTAAAGAAAATAAAAACACACAGGTCTTGGCAACTTTTACGTCATCAAAACACCTTAGCTAACTAACTAAAGTTGTTTTATAGCCTAATAATCCATAATTTTTTTTTCCTTTTTTCCTCTTCCACTCTCTACTTCTACACATACAGTGTGTATTTGCATTGTTACACTTTTACCTTTATACATGTACGTGTTGCGTTTATATCTAAAATGTATATAATATATATATATAAATAAGGCTGCTGCAAATAAAACTAGCAATGCATTTGAACACGGGAGCGTCATAAAATGGTCGGAGGGCGGTCATATTTAGAATGATTATGGTTTTACGGGCGATATGTTTTAACAGCAGGTAGCACTGCCATTGCACGCTCGCAGCGCCACCACCAACTCAGTACCTTCACCACTACCAACTTACTAACCACCACACACGTGAAATTGCCATACAAGACGACGGTTACGGTAATAAAAGCCTATAAAGATCATTCTTCAACGTTAGATTTACATTATCTATCATTTATTAGTTCAGTAAGACCAAAGCTAATAGAGCCACTTTATACACTGTAACGCTAAGCCACGCCCCCTTATACTTTTACTTATTAAGCCTATTGTTCACACTTCAATATTATTACAGTCTTCTCTCTTTTATTGTTATTATTTTCTTTATTTCTCTTTTTGAGTGGAAGACAATAATTTCCAACTTTGACAACAAAAAAAAAAATAAAATCTGGTTCCATTTACTTTAACGTTGACTCATTTTCTTTAACCTTCAAAAACTGCTTCAAAGTGTTCGATGACGTCAAGTACAGCTAATACGTGACTTCCGGGTATGCACTTACCCGTCTATGCATAATAAAGCTATGCATAGGTAAAAATAAGTTAAGACGGTTTATGTTTTCAATAAAAGCGAATGAACAACCCATTTGGAAGTGGCGCTCAAATTTATGGCGCAATAAACACGCCATATAAAATGGAAACGTGATAACTCTTTTGTCCATTATTTTCAAATGGCCATTGGACATCGACAACACACATTCACATGCATTGAATATAAATACACACAAAAAAATAATAACAATAATAAAAAAAAATAAGTCAATGAAGACGACACGAACATTCAATTTCATATCCACCCCCAAACTCTCACCCCATTAAGTGTACTTGAAACAGTCATGGCAGCCACTCATGTTCTGAATAAAAAAGCATCAACATAAATCAGTCATTCATTTAAATTTATTCAAGTCGTACATTCAAAAAAATAAAAAATCGGAATAAAATCGTTATAATTTCGAAATAAAAACATTAAACTCACTGCACACTATATTCATATTAATCAATAACAAATATACGGTATGCTCACACATAGTTAAAACCAAAGATACTTTTTTTAATACAGTGATCATAAGATATGTTTATGTGATAATGCAATTATATCTTATGATCACCTTGTATTACATGTCAAAAGTATTAAAGTTTTCAAAAAAAAAAGTATTACCAAATAACTAAAAAAATACTAAATCTTATAATATAATTTCCTAAACAACTGTCCAAACTTATTTCTATTAACTGTCAGTAATAATAACGACTGAGCAGTTTGGGTCAAGTGGACACACCTTCCAGGAGAAAATGCATTAACCTGAAATCTTATTTTTCTAAGAAATTTTTTGTGTTTTATTCCCTTCTCAAAGTTATCAGCATCAGAAATCGCTTTAACTGGTGTCTTGTTAAAACCCTGGAGAGAAGTTGGCTACGAGTCCGTACATCATAACCCGGAACTTTACATGAACACTGAACATGTACAAAATAGCCTACATGGTACACCGTAAAAGTACAAAAAAGTTTGCCACTTTAGATTTTTATCACATGAGAAAATGCGCTTACTTGTTATATATATTTTGTCTAAAATATAATTTTACATTTTGTCGTTTGAAATATTTAAAGAGGAAGAAGAAGCAGAAGAAAAAAAAAAAACTTCTTCAAATTGTTTCTGAAATTTGAAACTGCAGCATATCAGAGAGACCCCCTCATTAGTTAATAATATAAATAAAAATACCGGTTTCAATCAAATAACTGCATTTTAAATTCTTATGTTTTTGTTATCCATTGATTCTGATCATGTATGCAGGTCACTTTAATTTTAACATAATCAGCTATCTCTCATTTTTGAGTCTCAAGATTCCACTCACCCCCAAGGCACTGTTCTCTCAGCTCTCTTAACTTAAGAGATGGAAAAGCCCTGATTTTAAACTTTATAATAAGTGAAATGGTCTTTTGGATATAATAACAGCGGCTTTAATGACTTCATATATCGATTTTACACTAATTGCTTCAAACCTACATCGTTAAGAGAGCATTCCCTCCCACCCAAAAACCTTAACTCCAAATATACGAGTTCAAGTCCATCAACACGAATACCAGTATGAATTAAAAATATTAACCACTTTTTTTTATTTTTACTAAATGTCCTTTTTGAGGTCGACAGCAGTCTAATTGAAAAGCTCCGACATTATATCAGTTGTTGTTTTTTCTTCTCTTTTTTTTTTTTTTTAACTAGTTATCCTTTAAAATTAAAACAAAAAATAGTTGTCGTTTTATACATAAAGCTAGCTAAAAAGTTAAAAACTAAATGTTTAAAAGATTCGTTTTAACAAAAATAAATAAATAAAAGAAAATGTGAAGAGGTAGAAAACCAACATTTGAAAGGTTTTCTGATAGTGGTTAACTTACGACCACTGCAATCACATCATTTTAAATCTAACAAGTGAAAACAACAAAAAAAATATCTAAAAATTCCAAAGTTAAAATTGGAAAACACGGTAGAGAACCATAACATAAAAGTAGCTGTAAATTTGTTATATACAATGATACTCGTTATAACTGAGACTGACTGAGCATACAAGTGTTTGGATCCGACAATCTTAAACTAATTCATGATTGTTGTTCACATAATATTCAAATGGCATTAATAGCAACATTCCATTACCATTAATAGGTAATAATATATTGCTACAATTAGCAGGTTTTTGTCCAAGATTACTTCAAAAACAAAAATTAAGGTTAATCCAATAGACAAATGACTAAATTAGAATACAGGTTAAAGTCAAATTAAGCAAGACAACTCAGTAAAAAAATCAAATTACAAGCGAAAATTTAAATAACAAATTTCTTTATGAAAAACGCCGACACACATTCAATTAAATCGCTAAATATCCACTGATATATTAATTAAAATCAAATATTGAGCCTTAAAAGCCCAAATTATGTTTTAAAATAAGCTAGTTTAATGTAAACTATTTCAACTGCAAATGACTAAACCAAAAGGGGAAAAATAAGCATTCCAGAACTGATTTAAAATCTTCTAATTTTGACCTTTCTGTTTATATTCAGATAGCAATCAGCCATGGATAGCTAAGTAATAAGCAATGGATACCAATGCAAAGGTTTATCATGGATCAAAGTGGAGAGTTTGAAGAAATTTAAAGAAGCGCTTAAGAATGGGGCAGAAGTCCAAAATATGTTATTGGTAACGTAAAATGGCGGCCATCATTATTGTAAAGATATCAGCCAATCAAACGACTTGTTATTTTTATTGTAGTTGTTACAAGGACCTAACTCCAATCCATCTTTGAAGCGCCATCTATCTGACCAAAGACGAAATCCACACCAAAAATAAAAAATAAAGCCCCTCTGAAACATTTTGCTGGCAGAAGCGCCACCAAACAGGTACCAAAGGTACTTCTTAAGCTCCTCTGCGATTGGTCGAATTCTTTACCCTTCGGATTTCACGTTTACGCACGAGTACAATCCGCCATTATTGCAGAAGGGGAACTGTTTAATGGCGAATGAGGGAGACCCAAAACTGGCAAGGAAATGAACATGTGGAGGGGGAAAGAAATAGAGATAGAATAGCATAGAAAAAGACACACAAAATAAAATTCATTACAAACAAAAATGTTTATTGCATATTACAAGACCCTCTTATACGGCGGCCATCATTATTCCAGTCCCGTAAGGAAAAACGAAAGAAAGAACTTTATCCCTATGCTTATTCCAACTGGGCGCATTATGCTCATCCAACTTTGCATAAGTGGCTATATGTACTGAAAACATTGATGGGTTCAAACTTAATACTCATAAATCTCCGTTAAAACATGGATTAAGTTTAGCCATCTCCTCCCCCCCTCCATTAACAAAAAAAAAAGTTTTATTTATGCTAATTTTTACCAGAAAAAATCCCATTTTCTTCTCTTAAAATTTACTTCCAGTTTTGAAGAAAACTGCCACTTCCTACAACCTAAAAATCTGTAAAAGTGGTTAGGAACAGTATACCCACTATAGAGTGCGCGTGTATTGTTAATGTCAAAACCTCAAGTAAATTTTTAATTTTCCTGTTTAACTAGTATCCATTTGTTTTATTTCAAGACGGTGAAGTCCACGATTAAAAGCATTTTTATGTGGCTGATAAGAAAATGTTTGAACAAGACATTTTAGACACTTCACTTCCTCCTCCACATAAACATCTTCAATACTTAACTACGGAAAAAATAATAAACACACAGTGTGGGAGAGCTAAACTACTCAACTTCTTTTTTTTTGGGTTAAAAATTAAGAAAATTGAACATTAACATCAATCATGATGTCATGGTGAAACAAGTAAAAACTTCAAATTGCTAAAACTCATTGCAAGAATTTACACTTGGTGTGGGCTTAGGCTGGACTAACTGAACACTTTAACAGGCCACACCGAGTCTTGGCTATTAAAAACGCTAAAGACACCAAATTTAGATGTTTAATCCATAAAATTAAGATTTCCAATACATATTATTTCGATTTTAAACCTTCACTAAAACTATTAGTCACTGCAGTAGTTTTATTTTAACCTTTATAACTAAGTTCATATTTATAAACATGTTTTTCATCTACAAAATCATAAAATCATCCCTACCAATTACAAAATAGCGGATCAAATGTTTAATCAAATTTTGCTGATAATTGCTTTATGATTTCAGCAATATTACACGATGTACACATTACCACAGCCGTTGCAAATTCAGCAAAAATTAAAGCACCAATAATAACAAGAAACAAAACACATTTTTGCACAATTTCCCCTATCGAATTTTCACTTTATTTTCAACCAGAGAGTAATTTAAAAAGCTTACTATAAATTTCATTTTCTATAGCAGTATACAGTAGAAATGTACAGACATCTTTTTCTCCTATCAAAAATAGTCATAAAATGCAACATCATTAAATCGGTCTCGCTCATTAAATAGCAACAAGAAAAGTTAATGGCAGTCATTTATAGCACACACACATACTGTATATATACACACACAGAGTACAATTGCCCCAAAAACCCCTCTCTCTTCACCAGTTACCCCTTATACTGCTAATACTAATCAACCAATAGAGCAAGTTCAGGTTCATTTCGATCGTCAAACTACATAGCACACCATCAATTACAATAATGGCTATTACTGAACACTCACTACTTCCTCATCAGCATCAACTATTATCCCTAAAAATAGCAACATAACAGTAATAATACAAGTGCACTTAGAACAAATTTTCATTAACGTTACACACAATCCGTTAGAATTTAAAAAAAATTAATAAATCTTGCAGAAAAAATATACAGTATCGCATAATTATCGTACTTATACTTTTACAAAATTTCGTGTGCCACCATATTGTGTGTAAACTTATAATTTATTAATACTGATAGAAAAAAAATTAATATAACTTAAACTTAGCAATAGCAAGAACTACTGCCACTGCAATATGACACAACTGTTGAATGATTAAATTTTCAATTATGAATATAAATTAGAAAATTAATTATAAATAGAAATTAGTGCAAGTACGTAACGAATAATTGTGTTTAAAAATTGATGAACTGTATATTATTACTGAAATATTAAATGTACGTGCTGCTATTAAATGTATAGGTATTTCAACGTAAACTACAGTGTAGTCAGCAGGCACAGTTATGAACATATACTCATTCAGCTGAATTTTATTGCAAGTTCTACACGTTTTCGTTTAGCTACGGACCATTTACCAAAAAAAAAAAAAAAAAGTCATCATCTTCGCGATCGCTGCCAATTTTTTATTCGCTCTCTTTATATCGTGTGTATGCATGTACAGAGTATATCCACGTCTATATGCATTCTGTATTATATTTGTTATAAGAAAAAATATATATATAACCAAAAAATGTTAAAACACAAACCTTTAACAATGAAAAGAACGACATCTGGGAGCTTCTCACATGCAATTTAACACTATGTATCAAAAGTCTACAATACAATTTTATATATTATTATTAAAAAAATTTCTTTAGTAAAATGGGAACTAGTGCAAGTATAAATATACAACAGCATTATAATATAGTTAGATATCAATGCAAGTCAACATTCTTTTTCTATATATTATATTAAAGCACATCAGGAAATTACATCTACAGTACGTTAGCTATATTCGAGCTCTCTATGTATAATATAAACTTTCTCATCACATTCAATTTCATCCCTGAAAAGATACGTCGACAAGTGTGTGGTACGAAAGATAAATATTTATTCAGCACAGATATTTTTCGATTAAAACTTTTCAGCACCACATTTGAAAACTGAGAGGAAAAATTAAAATGAATGTAATCATTTTTAGATGAATTTCAAAATGGCCAAAATATACATTCTCAATATCTTGTTAAATATAAAAACCGGTAAATATATATATTTCTTGCACAAAGTAGTAAATCTTCGTAAAATAAAGTCACTGACACACTAAAGCTTAATCCAAATTTGATAAAATTAAAAATCCAAATTTTTTTTTACTGAATTAACACACATATCGCAACTAAAGGTCAAAACACTAACTTAAGGTCAAAACAAATAACGAAAACAACTTGTATATCTCTCACAGTAAATGTAATTATTGCTTTGTGTTTATGTGTGACAAATAGCTGAAACCCATAAGACGACATCGAAAAATGTAAACATTTCAAGCTAGAATTTCAATGAGACATTTTATACAGGTCATTTTAAGTTTGCCGAAACCAACAGCGCGTATACCCAACGTAATAAACTTGGTAAACACACCATTTTCCATCATAACGTAATGCACCCATAAGATATGCACATATAAACAAATAAAAGACTATTTCGAGTATCAACGCAAGTACTTGTATACTGACAAAGACAACACCGAAAAATGATGACGCAGACTGCACCAACAAAATGTAATTCTTGGGTGTAAATTTACATTATTTATTCAGGGACGAATACATATATTGTAGTAATATTCTTGCAAGTAAATATCCCATATTTCAAAAAAGTAAATACAGCATATTCACTACCGTTTGAAAGTCCTGTATAATATTATTATAGCATTTTATTTTATCTTTCTGCCTTTTATTTTAATGTGGTAGCGAGCATCGAAATAGCCCAATTATTTTTATAGCTTTTCATAGGCATACACAGTATATACACATACTGTACACGTGAGCATGGTGGCTTCACTTTAACCAAACACCCAACATACAACCATACTTAGTCTACATTTATATTAAAGTCCCCTCACCAGCAAACCGATCCACAAAAAAAAACACCAATATAATATCAAGTATATTCTCTATGGATATACATATACACTTATATGAAGGCAAAACTTCTTTGAATGCATTTAACTGTGTTTCTCAAATATTTGAGACCGACGTACCCCTTGTAAATTTTAATACATTTATCTATCAAAATTAAGAAAAAAGATGCTAAATTTAGGTGTACTTTTAAATCTTAAATTCTAACTCATTTTTGTCACCAAATAACATACGTCACACATTTGTTTTATCGAATTCAAATTTTAACTTAAAACATTGCATTTTCTGAACACCTTACACATACCACCGTCATTACTTTAGCTTAAAGCTCAGCATTAGTGGCAATAGCCTTAAGAGGAGAAAAAAAATTCCCCAATCTTCCTGCATGCCATCCATTTGAATTGTATTATCCTTTAATAACCAAAATAAATTAAACATTCACGTAACTAAACATTGCTTTTTTATTTATTTTTTCCTTGTAGTGAATCGTGTGCGTGGGGCAAAGATGAATCCTAGAGTCTAATTACGTCCGAAAAAAATAAAAAGGATAAATTTCGCCATGGCAGCTGAGTCCCTGTTCGGTACCTTGAAGTTTAAAGCTATTACAGTATACTGTATATCCCCCTCCCCCCTCCAAATAAAAGCAACTTATCTCTATACCTCTTTTTTTATTTATTTAGTTATCCCCAGCTTTGTTTCCTGAAAGCTCATGGAAGCAGAAGAGAAATATGTTGGACAAGAGAGATAATAAAAGTCACTCACGATTGGCTGGAAAAAAGTGGGTGTTGGAAGAAGATAAAGGGAAAACGAAATAGAGGGGGAAAAAAAAGAACAACAACTAATACACGCACACAAAAAAAACTCCCTTACCCACCAAGGGAACAATATAAAGTTGCTTCATACATGGAAGTCTCAAAATGAGGGGTAAAACGCAAGTTGAATGACTAATGACTCTTTTTCTTCCCCTCATTCTGCCTTACATATATCCCTCTCACATCCATTCCCCTTCCTTTTAAATCCTGTTGGATAGTCAGTTCTACTGGGGGATAGTTCAAACAGCGCCATCTGTAGGCAAAACAGCCAAACTAGCAATCCTTATTTACCCCCACATTTTTTTATGGTATTTTTATGTTTTTAAAATTTCGTTTAAAAAAATGCATTAAAATTTATATTTGCCAGCTTAATTGAGATAAATAGAAGAGGCGTTTAAGTTTGGCATGCCACACTTAATGCGAATTTAAAAACGGTTAATTATACAACATTTTCCAAATGAATTCAACTGTGTTTATCCGCCTAAATAGACATTAACTTAAGAAAACTGCTACTGCGTTTCCAAAGCAAAACAATTCTTTATCAACCATTCAATTTAATTTGTGCGCGCACACCAATAAAAAATAGCCGAGCACAAACTGTAAAAGCACACCAAAAAGAAAAATATAAATCAATTAAATGTTAAGACTAAATTTACTGTTGAAAACAATTATTTTCTGGGTTTTCTACTTTGTTAGTAATAATTATCATGCTAAAATATATAAACAAATTCTCGGCCATTGCCCAACTACAGCGATTAAAACTGTTCAAAAGTCGTTTATAATAATTAAGTGTGACGTAAGCTTTCTTAAAGTTGAGTTCTTTTTTTTCCTGTATAAAGATTACACCAAGTTAGCTACAGTAGTAAACATTAGAAATAAGCCGGATGAAAATTCAAAAGTGATAAAAAGCGTCAAAAATAGAAATAATAACAATAAAAACGCTAGCCATTTTTAGTTAAACGCAGCCTTTAACTACAAATTTTAAAAATGAAAGCAATAAAACTTCTTGAAAATTACACATAATAAACTCCAATAAAAATTCAGAAAATTAGAGTAAAAAAAACCACAGTAATGAAAGCGTGCTAAAACTATGCATATTAAATATAAAAATTTAACAAAACTTCACAGAAAAAATATTCCAAAAATACGCCAATTTTTTTAAAAAAAATCTAATAATTAAAAATGCCAAATAAAACATGCTAAATGGAATTCAACAAATTACCAACAATTTTTTTACAATAATTATTATTCTCAGCTCTTAATACAATGTTATCATCATCCCATTAATATTTTCAAGTAAAAGAGCTACTGTATATTACTTAAGTTATATCATTACATCAAACCCAATGAGACTGATAACAAAGATAAAAACTAAAACAAAAAATAATTAAGTCACATAAAACAATTAAAAAGAAATTCCACTGCAATTGCCAAGCGTACATATAATTACATGAGCAAATTTTTGTCACCGAAAATGCGCAGTTATTATTATTATTTTTGTCTTTTAATCAACTTTCATTATTCAAATGGAATGGCAATTGTTTGTCACAACACTAAACGAGACGTGTAACAGGCAGCCAATTTGATTTTCAATAGTGCCATAATAACAATCATTTGTTGTTGCTTCTCTATAACCGTTCAGGCTTTTACATAAGGTATCGAGAAAAGCAGAGAGGCAAAACGTATAGCACGGCCAAATAAGAAAATCAACACTACACTTAAACTCCGCCTCCGTAATGGCCGCCGTTCTACGCTCCTCCTTTCTCCTCTCCTCGTTTCATTTTCCCTCGGCTCTCTTTTTGAGTTTACTGTATGTGTAAAGTGTATGTAACAAATTGTATTAAATAAAGGTGACTCACCTATACTATTATTTGATCCATCTCACATACCTCACAAACCTTATGTCACAATTGTTAATAATGTTATACATTTACGCAGCACCTGAATCTCATTTTACGGCGCAATTAACATCAATTAAATCCAATGACAACGTCAACTAATCAAGCCATTTTCATTTTATATTAAGATAAAATCAGACGCTTTTTTTGTAACAGTGAGCATATAAAACAGTTCCAGTTTTATTATTTTACTGCTACAAAAGAATTCATCAAGCAAATAAAATGTTTACATCTTGATTTACCTGCTACCGATAGCGAAAAATGTTAACACAAACATCAAATTAAACTTTTGAAATTATTTTATATGCGTAAAAAATAATTTAAAAAACAAAAAGTTGGCACATTCCCTCTCTCCCAGTGCAGTAAAAACAAATGATCCTAATTTAACAGAATGATGACTATAAAGATAAATTTAAAGATGATCACAATAGTTAACAACAAATAAAGAATCCGCTGGTTACGCCTCCTAATAAACCTAAACATTTTGTTTATAGAGATCCGTAATAAAAACTATATGAGCACTTAAAAAATATACCAACTTAGCAATGTAAACAATTTCTTTAGTACCCATGCAAAAATGCAGCCACACTCGAATTATCTTCAAACGTAATTTCTTAATAAGAGAGAATTTTCGCTGCAAATTGTTATGACGTTACGAGGTTATCACAGTAACCAACCTCAAAATACAATGCAAAAAAAACTGCATGTCGACTACTGTATAGTAACGCGATTAAAAATGGATAGCATTAATATAGCACTTTCATTTTTCATCCTCATCAAATGGCCATTTTTTACATGCTTAATTACGCTTACATGACCCTTTTAAACGTGTAATAAATAATCAAAATTCTATCAAATGACAGTGTAAGCTTACATGCTCTTTATACAGCATAACCAAAATACAGTATAACTCAGTAACTAACTGACTACTAAAAATGGAAAACTTCCCATCAATAATTATCACTGTTTTAAAAAAACTTTTAAATGGTCATTGGAAACGTCGTCCAATGTATAAATGAAACCTGTTTATTTGTGAAATAATTTTTTTACCATGGACAAAACGATATTATTAAAAGATTTAAATGAACTAACACTGTTAAGCAAAGAGATTGTTAACCCATAATAATCTTTCTAACCAAGTAACTCAATTAACATATTAACTGCAGTGAAATTAGTAACATACAGTATAAATACTAATAATTAATTGGAAGGGAGGGTTAGGCATATCAATTAGATATGCAAAGTACACTGGACCAATTAATTTCGTAACTTTTTTCCCTTTGAATTAGAAAAAAGTTCTTGACCTAATTTCTGATCGACTGTAAATATTGCAACCACGAATTTTCACTCCCAATCAACCACTTAAAAAACGGCTTTAATTAATTTCACGAACGAATGTCACTATTGTACATGTAGGTGTCAAAAACAATATTAAACTCTACTGGATTAAAAAAGATTTCATCAAAAGACTTTATCTTACCTTAGTACGGATGAACTTCCCCATTGTAAACAACTATAAAAATAAAAGAAAATTACTTTTAAGAGTTAAACAAACGACGATTCAAGGTTCATTAAACAAAGGTGACAAAACTAATACAAACAAAAGGCGTTATTACACGCAAGTAAATGTAAATGTACGTAAAAGTAATAAAATAATTATTACAAAGCAAGTTTATTGATAAAAAAAAAACGAGATATTGAGTAACCCCGATTGTTAATAATTATTTTAGTCAAGTCCAAGTTAACAATGACACGTACAAATAATCGGTTCATGGCACTACCATCCTTGGCATATTTGTTTTTCCCTGGACATGGTACTTGTTTTAATATTATTATTAAGAATACCCAAGGTTAGTGGTTAACTAAGAAGTTATTCTAGTTGTACTCGTAAGTTATACTTATCAATAAAATTATAGACAGTATTAATATCAAAAGAAACTGTCATATCTGGTGAAATTGATGTTTATCATCACAACTTGTCTCATTACATTTTTGTATTGAGTTTATGGCTACAGCGATCTTTAACCGCAAATTCCATTCGGCTGCACTTTCAACTGTTACAATTACGCTATTTTATTATTTTCTATACGAAATAGACGTATACAATGGACACAATATAAGACGTAAACATCGCCGGTAAGTTATTACGTTTCAGTGTCTTTAGAAATCGCCACGTAAAATATACGTACAGTATTCGTATAAAATAAGCTACGTTCAGCTATTTGAAAATTCCAAAACTCGACAACATAACAATAAAAGACAAAAGTAAATGTCAACTTCGGATGTAGAAAATGACAGCGTTCAAGACTGATTTACAACACAAGTAAGCAAATTTATGAAGAGAAAAAAATGTAAAACAAGACAATATCAAAAAGAAAAACTTTCTAATAATAATCTGTAAAATACTCCTCCTGTCCAAAAAAAAATAAAAAAAAAGCGACACCATCCCACTAATAATTTTGAAACACTGTTTCACTTATGGCTAATTATAAATACAGTGAAAAAATCCATGAACGACGGAAATATTTTTGGTGACCAACCAAAAAAACAACTTGTTACTAAGTTACTAACACCCCTTCACTTAGCCCCTCACTAACACCCCTGCTATTCTCCCTCTCACACTTCTGCCATTCCTAAAATTTTACTTTTAAAAAAAAATTAAACATAACCACCGCTGCAGTCGTTGGATAATCCACACGGCTTAAAATTCTTCAAAAATAATTGACCAATAGAATTTAAAAGAAGAGGAGGAAAAAAAAATTAAAAACTTGATAAAACCCTTCTTCTCTCTATAGGACTTTTGTAATGTTTTTTTTTTTTTTCAAACAGATAAATTACAAGTACAAAATTTTTTTAAAAACAACAACAAAAAAAAAATTCAGCACAAAGAAATGCTAAGAGAAAAACAACAGGATTTAAAAATGTAAGATTTCGTGTTGAGAAGTTTAATAATATACAAAACTAGTCCCTTAAAAAAGACCACCAAAATTTTTGACTTGTCTTGTTATTTTTACCTGATACTTTATACTCTTTTCTCCCCCCTCCCTCCCTCCCAGTAACATCGTTAACATTAAAGCTTTGAATTCAATGTAAGACAGGATATCCCTCACAAATCATTTGGTATACGAATAGATAGACATTCGTACGTGGCTGTTGTTACAGCGATTGCAGCCAGATTTTTTCATATAGAAATTTGATAAACACGCATAATTCACCTCTTTCATTTTCCACTCTATCTTCACAAAAATCAAGCCAAAACGTCGCGACAGCTAAAGACTAAAAAAGACACACAGGATATCGTCTGACGCTATACACTTTTCACTTCCAAAAAAGATTTTAAATACCAAATTAGAGTTACATTGAATAATGGAAAGAAAAAGTGCAATTCAAATATTCAATTACATTTACAGGGTCGTTATTGTCTTACATGCGACACGGCAGTTAATTTATCGCATATGTTAGCCACCTGTACATAATATTTAGTTTCTATTGATCACTATCTTAGTGCCAAGAAATAAATCAGTAGAATAAAGTATAATTAAAACAAATTGAAAAATTAAACTGAACGTTTCAATGCAAATATGTTAATAAGTGTAGTGGAGCAAATAAATTACCCATTCACAAAAATCCACTATGATCAAATACCTCCTACCAAATTTAGCATTGCAAATATTGTACCAAATCATTGATCAGAAACTGCTGAAGGGAGGGATCTATTATATACGTAGTTACGCCCTGCATTTTTTAAATAGCCATTGTGTGTGAAAATTTGCACTTATGCGAATAACGATACTGTACAATTTCATCATGATATGCGATTCGAAATTAATTGTTCAACCAATTGAATGATATGACGCCTAAGTTACAATAAAAACAAATGCCATAGACAAATTATTCAAATTGATACGGATTACAGACAATTTTATCCACAGTTGAATTAATTTTAATTACTACTGTCTGTAAACTACTGTCTGTAAACTACTGTCTGTAAATTAGCAAATTTTTTACAACAAGTGACGTATTCATAATAATGATGCAACCATAAACGCTAAATTCCAAGTTTTAGAGCATAAATTTGAAATGTGACTGTTAGTAACATTTACAGTGCTTTAACTGTGATTTTAAAAGCAAATTTGAAAACTTTTGGCTCTTGAAAACTTGATTTTATGCTGATGGAAAATATATTTTAATTAGGGCATAATTATTCTGCTGCCATTCTATTGGTTCCCTTTGTATTACCCCCACAAAATTGATAAACATTAAGAATTAAACAAAAATAAAAATGATGTTTAATCAATGTTTCACTACGTTTTAGATTGAAATTTAATACTGTATTAAACAATTGAATTTTCGTAATGCTTGTTCATTTTTATCTTTACGTCTTTTAAAGTTCAAAATCAACGCCATCTATCGCTCAATGACAGAAATAGGTCACACCAACCGTAGGTATCGATTAGTCAAGTCAAGAAAAGCTATAAGAAATTGCTGTCGATAAAATAAATCTAGAAAATCCGCCAAAAGCAACGTTCTTACATCAGTTTGCATAATACATCTATTTTTTGTGCTGCTTTCCGTTCACATGCACATTTTATAAAGTAACCAAAAGAGCTGCTGCTCTTTCATCTGAAAAGTATTATGAAATCCGAACGTGTATGCAATATCCTCGTCATTAAATTAGTCAAGATCATTAAGCGTGATAAAGCTCATACTATACTAATTTATAATGTGTACAAACGTTGGGGGGAGAAATAAGTCCACAAATAAAACACAGTATCAACTTATCATATGACAAAACGTTGAAAAATCCACCCTGCTGCTGCTACTACATTTCACCAAAACAAAACTCATTAAAAATATTTGCATGCGAATTTATAATGAATTAAAACCATAAATAATTAAACAGGCGGTTTTAAAAATTAAACCACCTGGCATAACCTTGTCATAAAGAGAAACATCCAATATTTAAATATTTTTTTTAAAAAAAAATCTTAAATGTCAATTAACTTTATAAAATACATTAGAGTATTTGTTTACAAGGGGGTGAGGGGTCCGGACCACCTTCGGATATGTCATCGACACTTTACCGGTTGCTCAACAATAGTCTACTGAAATTAATACAACAAAAAAAACAATATAAAGCTGAATAATACGATTAATTTAAAAATCATATGATAATAATTCATGCTATTTTATGAATATCATGAATGTCGATCGAAATCTTAGCCGCTTAATCATATGTCCGATCTTTTGTTCATTGACGTTTAAATTTTAATGTAACGGTTTTTCTAAACCAAAAAAAAAATCTATATTACAGTATTTGAAGCCAAAAGAAAAAAAAGTCATAAAAACAGCAAAAAGTAAATTCATCCCAAAAGATAATGTATAGAAAGAAAGAGTTTAAATTCTTCAACTTTGCAAGTTAAGTGGTTATAAACGTGATTTATATTAGAAAAAAAATGGCGTTCATATCTTGAATTTGTAATATCCTTATCCGAATCCACATGGAATATAAAAACGCGATGCAGATACAAGTACCCTTGGGCACCTCCATGAAGAAAAAAAAATATAATATATAAAAATTGCATCATACGTGTCCCTGCATTTCAACATACACAGTATAAACTCAATCTTCATACACCCCACCATTCCACCCTACTTCACCTCACCCCCCACCACCTATCTACTATACTTTAAAAAGTAATGTAAATGTCATTCGTATACATACACAGCATTATAATACACCACCCAAGATCAAATCCCGAAATTTGGCCTCAAGAAAAAAATTAAAACGCTTTCCTTATGCAAACAACAAGCTGATGTCATCAACTTTTACCAATTTATTATCATTTTATTAAACTCAACTTACAAAATACACATAAAATTACTGTGGTATTTTTATTTTGTTTTTTTTTTTCTTCTTCTTTCTTTCATTTTGATAACAAATCTTAGCAGATAAAGTAATGCATTTAACAGTTACAAACTTGCCTAAAGATATTGCGTCCCAATTTGAGGTTTTTAAAATAATAAAATAAAAAAAAACTATGTGTACCACAAAATTTCCACTCAATTTGAAGTTTGAAACTCGGACACTTTATCCTCCAAAAAGATAACTGCAATATAAGTGGTATTCCGGACGTTTTCAGTTTAAAAGAGAAAAAAAAAAGTTTAAGAAAGAAAATTCTGAGAAAAATAAGGTGGGTGAGAGGCTGGAAGTGCAAAATGCAAAGGGGGACAAACAAAAGGGTCGTCTTTCTACAACCAAACACATTGCTCTGTCCACAACCCACAAAAAAAACTTTTTTTTCCTTAAAAAAAAAAAAAAAAATTTAAAAAGACTAAAAAGCCACTGGGAGGGTAACGGCCGTATAAATGTAAACATGAATGCCAACATCAACTAATGGTCAGTTCCGGTCACCTGGTTTTCTTGCAATTTAAGATCACAATAACGCCACCGGCTTTTTCTTGACATCAGTAAAACTGACACATCTTCCTATTCACACCATTTTCTACAGTACGTTGGCTTTATTATTATTTTGCTTGGCATCGCCGTTTAATCCAAATAATGAATTAAATCAAGCAATGGACAATGGAACTCACCAAGTCAATAAGCATTACCGAAACAATAAGAGACAATTTGCTACATCAAATTGATAATACAGCGCAAATTAAGACCATTCTGATGGATAAAGAAACCCAAACCATTATTTACGCTTTAAAAGTAAATCGTAATCAAGTTAACTAACATAAAAATCAAATTAATTGACAGTCAACAGGAAATGACATGGAGATGATCGCAGTGCCCCACTTTAAAAAAAATACGCAGAAATGAAGGTATCATGTCAATGCTAATATTTTAACAAGAACCACGCAAAAACACTGAACTATATTTTAGCAAACGTTAGGTTTTCTGTCCCATTTACCGTATTACGACCTAATAACGTCAATTAAGTGCACCCAAATGTGCGTCAAACATACTGAAAAAACTAAATTATAATTCTTCTATATATTTACAGTTAAATAATACATTTCCAAAGCATGTTTAACCCCAATTAAATGATAGAATTTACAACCCAAACCGGTGTACCTTGCAACCTTATGACGTAAGACCGTGTTGTCCTTAATTCGATTAGCAATAAAATACACGGTAAAACACATATCATATGTGTGAAATTAGAATCCCACCTGTAAACGTTCAAATTAATTCACTGCAAACAGCATTAATTGCTATTTGGTAACACCCACTCTACATGTAATCAGTTAATTTTCTCAGTTATAAACTGCTAAGATGTCTTAAAAAACTTAAGATAAAAAAAAAACCCCCAAACGTTCTCAAGTATACAAATTATTTGTAGCGATGCAAAAGCTGCTAAAATTCTCTTTTCCCTTATAAGTTAATGTTATTATGCAAGCACAGGAGTGTAACCGTACAAAATGCCTATATTAAATATAACGTTCAAACACATAAACACGTGAAAAAAAGAGAGGGAGAAATAGTATAGGTTGGCGTGTAACATGTTTGGGATGACGTAATCAAGTTTGAACACTCCAAAGTCATAAACTTTTGTGGCGAAGTCGGGATTGGCATGTTAGCCGTAATTTCCAAGTCATAAAAAGCTGGGAATGTCAAATGATGTTATTAACGGACTGTATGTTAGTAGTTGTAGAGTAGTAGTAAGTTGTGACCGGGACGATTAAAAACCAAAACGCACAGTTCTCTAAACAGTTTTCATAATCATTTTTCTTCACACAAGGACTTGTTCTTGGGACTACTGAAACTTAACTCCAAACTGAACAAAAACAAACAACCCGTTGAGAGATAGATGCTGAATTTTTTATCTATAAAACAGTTGGTGTGTGTGACCTACAACATTAATAATGAGGATCAAAAAGGAAAATTAAGAAGAAAATGTTCAAAGATACAAAGAGCAATGATGGATAATCATTAATTAAAAGCACTGCAGAACAACAAAAAAAAATTCAAGTGAATGTGTGCGTGCAATGACAACAACTACACGGATAAAATTTTCAACGTTGTGAAAAAAAATGTTTTTTTTTCTCACTATTTCAATATTTTAAAATCCAATTGGAATCTGATGAAACATGGCAGTCGTTTCAACGTATACATTTTTTTCACAGTCATATTTTTTACGCCACAAATTTTTTTATCTCTCTTAAAAAAATGTTTTTTGTTCTCGGGCATAATCATAATAAACAAGATGGGGGATTAAAGGGGGGAGAGAGAGAGAGACAGATACACATAAAAAAATCACGTCGCATTTCTATTGTAAAACAGTTTCATACCGAGTATGTATACTTGTACGCAATGTTACATGGCCAGTCCAACATGTACAAGTACATGTAAGTGTATAGTGAAACCCACCCAGTTCCCCCACCCCCCAGAAATAAAAATTGTATATATAAAGAAACAAGCAGTGTTCAAAAGATAACAAGAAAACAAGCAACGATGATAACACAGGCATAGACTTATATTCTCCAGTGCACTAAGAATAACGCTGAAATTTTGACCGAGTATTGGAATATCAGAAGAAAAAAAAAACAACGGTTTCAAAAACATTTCCATCTTTTTTTTTTCTTCTTATTTTATAATAATAAAAAAAATCTACATTCATATTATATATGGCGGGGGCGTCTGTAAGTGAAATGAAATTTCAGTTTCTCGTAAATGAAAATTTTATAACATTGAATTCTTAAGGGTGATTTTCATTGATACAAACTTTTTGTGCGAGATTTATTTGGCTGATATATTATACGGCATTGCGTAGCAGCTATTATTTCTTTTTGGCATTTCAAGTTCACTTTATATATTATAAAAATAAAAAGTAGAAAGATGCAATATCAAATAAAATGAGGGAAAGATAAGAAGATAAGAAGAAAAAAAAAACACAAAGAAAATGTCAAAGAAACCGTTTGAAATCGTAAACTAAACCAGTCAACATTTCGGGGGGATTTCTTTTAATATTAAAACATTTTAAATTAATTAAAAACATCATCTTACGGATAAATATCGCTTGTTGCTGTACAGTATTTCTATTTCCCCCACTAAAATGCTGCTACATACAGTAACTTTTATTATCATAATTTATCTAACATTTAATCGCACAGAAAAAAATGACCGCAATTTAATCAACTAAAGTTTTTCAATAAGCAAATATGAAGTCTAAAACAAATAGAAAAACATCCTTAAATCTGATAACAGCGAGATGCTAAATTGAATTAATGCGTCTATTTTATCATCTGAATTCAAATTTTCCTCGTTAAATGTCCCTATTCGGAATTTCTTTTTTCTTCTATACAAAGCTAAATAAGCTACATCATTTTGCATTGTAATTCTCATTCGTATTGATGTAAAAACAACAACGATAGAAAAAAAAGATATTACCCGAAACCTTGACAGTAAAACTATTCATATTACACATACAGATACGCACACAGTTAAGATAAAAAAAACAAACTCCGGTTATAATTCGATGGCTGCATTAATGTAATCGAAGTAGTGCATAGTCGATACACACAGTATATAAAAATTGATGTATTGGAAAGACAGAAAACTTGCAATCACCCACTTCCATGTCCTTCCACCCCAACTCCTAACCCATCAATGTCCCTCATGTTAATTTGAGTGCACAAGTTAACGATTGTTCTCCATGTTAAGAAAAAAAAAAGCATATTATTCACAATTGTATTCGTCCGTACAAACGGATAATTCATTTTCAAATTGATCATTAAACTAATGAATTTTACTACAAGAAGAGAAAGAAAGAGTTTTTATATATCATGTTTGTATTTGTACGGTTAAATAATTAAAATACAAAATTTACGCATCAATTTAAAAAAATATATAATTTTGAAAGAATCTGCTAATAAAAGATGTGAGAAAGCCTGATTTGGAAAGTTTCAAAAAAAGAGAAAAAAATGACATGTAAAGTACACATACACATTCACTCAAGCAAAAACTAGTTCAAAAATAAAATATGTTTTTAGCAATATAGCAATTCGCGAAATTCAGAATGAAGAAAGATAGAAAAGGGAGTTAAAGTAAAAAAAAGAAGAAAAAAAAAAGATGGATGGAATCATGCCAAAAACTACGTTTATATTGCTCAGCAAAAATCAACAAAGCAAAGCTAAAAAAAATACAAAAAATCCAAGTTACGGAAGTAAGCAGTTATGGAAGAGTTTCTTTCAAGATGTAACATACTTTTCAAAGCAACAACTTTGAAAGATTTTGAGAAGGCGAGAAAAAACATAAAAAGTAATATATTTGATTGCTATAGGTCCTCGGTACTTTCTTTTTTTAGTATCAAAACCCCTACACACCGCCCAGTTGTGTGTCCATCACAGATAGATAAAGAAAAAAAAAGCTTAAGAGGAAAAAAATTGCGTCAATGTATTTTTGGATATATTTCAAATAATTCTGCTTTGGACCATATGTGACGTCATGTTAAAGCCAACGCTAAATTACATATACACAGCAGTGTAGTGCAGTGGTACACAATGGATGTATATGTAAGCAGCAAGAGCAGCAGCGTCTTAGGCATTTTCTACGTCGTACGATAACTCTAGCGTACTTCCCCTTTGTGCTGCATGACTTAAAGCTTGGGTAATAAAATGCTGTGAAACGAAATTAACAGCGGCCAACAACATTAAATCCGTACCCCATCTACAAAAACCAATTTCGTTTACTTTTTTCTCGTCTTTACTTCTACTTTTCCTGACGAGATATACAACAACCGATTTTCTTTTTAACAACTAAAAATGAAAAAGAAGTGGCGTGTATGGCAAAAAAAAAAAAAAGACAAGTTAGTTTGCTAGAAAACTATACATAAAGCTTATAATATACATGTATACATATGTGTCTAATATAACACCAGAGAGTAAACAATTAAACTCGGTGTGCAGTCTCATTATTATAAATTGCTTTAAATAATATGCAGTAACTAATAAAATTTTCTACGAGAATAAAGAAATTATCAAGTAAGCATCTCTCAAAATTTAAAAAAAAAAATGCTAAAAACACGTGTCAGTCAATTCAATTGTGAATAATAATAGTTATTAATAAAATTAAAAACACAAACAACATTACTGCTGTATATGATACGCAACTAGCATTGTTTAATTTTGATAACACCATGCATCTTATTATACAACCAATTGACACGAGTATCGTTAACATAGATGCTTATGGGATTAATAACAATAAACGCATAAAATTATAGTTAGGTGAATTACAGTAACCTTTAACTGAAACAAAAATGAATCGATGTCGGCCGTTTGTTAAGGGTGAAAAGCCATGGCAATTGGCAAACTCCCCAACTTCGATAAGCAACAGTGGTACTTTTAGTTACACTGTACAACAGTAATTGCAATTACCCTTATAAACATATTGACATTAATTGATATAATCTTTACAATTAATGTGACTGATGATGTAGTGGCTTTAAAAAAGCTGAAATTTTGTTAAGATATACAGGCACTCCTCTACAATAAAACCAAAAAGGGTTAAACGATGCCCCACGCTAAGCTAATACGGCATGTCTCTCTCTTCTTCTAATTGCAACCGAAAAGGCCTGAATGTTAAACTCAGAATTTCACATGCATTTTCATAAAAGTTATCAGATAAACGATATCATAAATCACAAACACTATTGACATAACGTCAATTATAAATAACTACATGTAGATGATGTAGGACTAATCAATTAAGTAACGAACTGGGAGAAAAAAACCAAAAATAATGAGCTTAATCACAAACATTTTTATAAGGAATCGGCGTTTTTGTGATGTTTTTGGATGAAAAATCATTAATTATATTACATAACCTTCAGGACGTTTTAACTTTCATTAAATGAATGACAAACACGCATTTAGATCAACGAGTAAATAATAATAATTGTGCACAATGGTAATGGCATTGGCCTGCAACTAATACATTGATGTACAGTACAAATGTATACGTGTACGTTTCATTTTTTTTCTGCCAAGTACAATTTTTTTTAAAAGAGTAATATTAGTACAATAAAACAATAAAAACGTAACATGATATGGGAACTAAAACTGTTTAATACTATAATTAGGTTTAAAGAACATGATCAGTCGCTATTGTTTTAAAATAAAATAAAAACCGTTGTAAAACAATTCTTAAGAGCCACGTTTAAAATCAAACAAAATTTCATTAAAGTTTAAGCAATGTATTGCACATACAGTACAGTACTTAAATAATAAATAAAAAAAAGCGTGGTATACATTTCACGCCTTTACATTTGCACGAAAAAAAGGGCGTTAAATAGCCCCATTAACACACAAGCCTTTTACAAAGTTCAACGTTATTTACTGCTCAGCAACAGCCCTAACATACATACATCTTACGTTCACGCCACAATAACGCTAAAGGCCAAAATGACAGCAACTAAAAAAGGCTCTTAATGTCTTTTTAAATGGCCTTAACTATTAAACCTTTAAAACAAAACGTGACATTACACGTATCAAAAAAACCAAAACATAAAGTTGTTGATCGATGGTTAAATATAGCTGATTTATATATTCATATACAAGTAACTGGCATTAGACCAACATACATAATTAGCGTTCAGGATAAAAATCATTCCCAAAAGAAAGCAAGAAAAAAAAGACCTTTTAGTTTTTGGTTACAAAATGGGCACCATTCCAAGCACTAAGCGCTTTGAGTTAATACAGAACTGAATCATATCCAACTTAATTACGCAGATATCAACATCAACACATAAAAAAATAAAAAAAGGGTTTAATTTCTATTTCATTTATGGAAATTACGTAAAAGCCCCAGCTCGCTCTCTGATAACAAGAGCAATGGATGATATTGACTGAAATTTTCCTCTCCTATCTCGTCTCTGTATTATATTAAACGAGAGGCAATCTAGAAAATTCATACTGTATCTGTGTACAAAAGATGAAATTACAATTATTGCTTAAAGGTTACCATACGAATAAGCTCTCAATACATCTCATGCCCTGCATATTATCCTCAAATGTAATCTCTCTACTGTGACATACTGGAAGTCAAGTCTAATTCCAATAATAATAAAAAGTAAGAAATATAATCAAGTCTCTCCATCGTTAACCACAACTCCATACACTATATTGGATGTATATCCCTTAATTGAAATTGCATTTGATGACGCAACTACACATGTGACCTTGCATTTTAGCATCATCAAATCGATATCTAAAATGCACTGCAAAAACAATTTGAACAGTATGTGGTAGATGGGGTATAGTGATGTTTAGTTTTCCAAAAGTAGTTACATATACGAGCGTGTGTATAAACTAGTCTGATAGTGCTTGATATGCGACTACTTTTGTCAGGTTCAAGCATATCATAAACTATCACTATACCAGAAATGATTAATCGGTCGATTTGCTTTTAACGACTTTTAAATAGCTATTTTCTTAAGATTTATAGGCTTTGTTGTTGTTGTTCTACATACCAAATTAGTTTATTAGCCATATAAAACCAAAAAAGTAATCACAATTTTAAGTCATTTAAATTCAGCTTCTGACGAGTAAGACCTTAACTTGCTGTAGAAAAATTATATAATACAAACGACAACATTTGGATCTTATCCAACAAGCCAGAAAAAAAAAACCTTCAAAATAAAATTTACGATTAGACCACCTCAATTTTCACCTTTAATATTATTTAACTTTGGTAAACAGTATTGGCTTTTATTCAACTAGAAATGAATAATAAAAAAAGCCTATCAACAAAAAAAATCTAATAATGTTAACCGTTATAATTAATTGAAACTAAATAAAATTCAGTAATAAAAGTAAACATATAAGCTTAATCAACGCCAATATACCCGGTTTTATAAGCTCGTAAAATATTTATTACCCCGTTTAAAAAGTGATAGTTACACAAACACACCTAACAAATCCAAAAATAAAAGTTCAAACTACGCAATAAAAATAATTACCGTTTTCATAACATTAACTTTATAACTGTTTATACACATGTTGATAGCCAAATAAAAATGTAACTTTGTCCGACGTCAAATCGTCTTTCATGCGTTAATAGTACGGGACAATAAACACCAATGTGTGTCAATGTTATGTTACGTTCAAAATAACTTCAAAAAAAAAAATAATTCAGGTTAAACTTACAGTATGATAAAATTTACCCCACACAGTAGTAACTCACCGAAAACTGTTACTCAAATACAATGTATTAATTTTTCGTGCGAGTAAAAATTTTCAAATTCACTTCTAATTTTCTCTAATGCTTTCAATAAATAATTACCATATTTATGGCGACAATAACTCAGTAATCTATCACTGGTTTTCCTTCAAAAAAAAATACAAGATTAAACAAGTTAATATATCCACTAACATCATTTTTTAAGGAGACAAAGTTAGAGATTTACGAGTCGGTTAAAGTTAATAATCGAAATAATTGGCAGAATATACCAGAAGGTCGATAAAGCCTGAAGACAAATTACACATGCCCAGTACAAAAGAAACGAAGGGATGAAAAAAGAAAAAAAAAAGAAAATAGATAAGAAATGTTAGTATGACATGCAAATTATGTGCGGCAGCAGCTTCATCGGTTTTAAATTTGAAAATTTCCAGAACTGGTTCTACTACTTAAATACACAACATCATACAGCAAAGCGAATTCTATTGTGGATTGAATTTACAAGAGAAACATGGAAATGTTAGTGTAATAATGCAATCATTTAAATCCACTATAAAACATTTTGCAAAGCAAATTATTATATTTAAAGCCAACCAAAAAAAAATAAAATAGACTATCTAATAAACAACAACGACAACTTTTAAAAAACAATTTTTTATCCTTAAATTATTATATAAAAAAATGTTTCTCTATTGGAGATCTTAGAGAACCCCCTTTACTCAGTCCTCAACTCAAACATTCAAGACCCAAATTTGATAACATTTTTTTCTCCTTTTTTTACAAGAAAAAAATAATTATATCTTTTAACTCTATCATTCACCCTTTTCTTTACCTTCAACTTTAAACATCACCACCTCTGGTCTTATAGCAAGATATTTTTTTTTTGGTTTCTGTTTTAAAATTTACACTACACTGTTTTTTTTTCAGCATTTTTATATTACAATTGGAGGTTTCCAACTGTTACACACACCAAGAAGAAAAAAAAATAGCAAAAAAACATGATTTACACGGCGTCAACCGGACGAGGATATATACTATGAAAGATGGCAGCCATGCCTAAATAATTTCAAATATAGTCGCCCAGTGAACCTCAAAGTCCCTTGCACAGCGGTTCCCTTGCATCATTTTCCAAGGTAACATCACATAGCCAAAAAGACAGATAACAAATCATAAGTCTTAGAGTTAATTAAGCCCTGTGAAGAAAAAGAAAAAAAAAAAGGCAGTGCACACCTACACTGACTTTTTAGCCTTGTTTTTAACCTTGAAAACACTATCTTATGCATGAGTACACGTTTAATATTTTTTAAACATGTTATCTAGTAAAAATCGCAAAAAAAAATAAAAAATACCATTTCTTCATTTATTTTACTATAAAAGATAAAAATTTGAAAATGCCAACGTTTTTGACATCATTAAAATGTGTAACAATGTAGTCATCCATGAATTTACATAAAAAGTACTGGGGACTATCTTAAAAGTTATAGCACCAATATTCAAATTGACACAAAAGAGCAAAAGTGCAACCAATTTTTCTAGTCATTAATTATAGACCAAAGTTAATATTGGCCACCAAAATTTTAGTCTACAATACAAGTTAGTGCATTAATACAAGAAACAACACTGTTTGATGCGTCTACGCTATTTATAACTTGATAATAAATTTATCAAAACAAAAATTAATCAAGTGAATTCAAAACATAATAAATTCACTGACTAACACAATGATTTACAGTAAAAGAAACTGAAAGAGTGATAGTGTAAGAGAGAGAATAAAACAAAATTTAAATTTAGTCTCTCACGAATTTCAGTTTGTGAAATGTGTACCCGGCGTAAGATTTATTGTCAATGTTGAAAACAATGTATTTAATTCATGAAGTCGGTGGCCGGTTCGGGATGTAAAAAGAAAATATAAACAGTGCTTGACCGTGCCCCTATCTTAACAACTAAAAAAAAAATAAAAACAGCAAAACGTCTAAACATGATAAACCATTTTTATTATAAACACACAAAATCATCGAGTTAAAAAATTCAACTGGGCGGTTACGACCTTAAAAATACATGTATTCAACATAAATAATTTATATTTGTAACGAAATCTTTTGACGTTTCAACCTTATATTTTAATGGATGCCTTTTAATTCCAAATAAAAATACAATTCTTTATATATTATAAAATAGACACCCTTTGTGTATTGGTATGTTTGTGTGTATGTGTGTTTTTGTTTGTGACATTACTTTCAAATTCAAAAAATAATAATAATACGGTACTAAAACTTTTAAATATATTCGAATTTATAAATAACTAAAAATGTATCGTATTTCTCTTTTTAAAATAACGAAAACCATTTTAACCAGTTATTAATCTAAATTTATGACTTCTTATAACTTAACCCTCGACATGCACCATAAATGCCAAATAAACTTTAGGCTCTTTCACATCCAAAAAAAAAAAAAAGTTTTTTTATTCCTATTCTTACTTTTCACTTACCTCATCCAAATAACCCAAACCTAAACACCCACCTGTCAAACACACATTTCTTTTTTTTTATTATTTTCTTCCAACAAATTTCTTATACTATTGAAACTTTTTAAAAGTCACCAACTGTCCTAAGGAGATGACCTAACCTTACATAAAAGTATACAATAAAGAAATTTAGGTCGGGTATCTCTTCCTTTTGTTACTTTTGTGTTTACAACCGGCTACTGTGGCCATTAAGTGTTTGACTTCGAAATGACCTCAATTTCTACCACTTTCAAAAAAAATAAATCGCTTAGTAAAAATTTATCACAACTTGTTTGCCCATTAGAAAGTGCAATTTATTAAAAATATAATTGAAGATGAAAAACTTTCACAGTTACAAAACCATCTCCAAAAAATAAAATAAAAAAAACAACATCCATTAAAGAAGATGAAAATAGTACAGAAGACGAAGTACAAAAAAAAAGCAATTTTTATATAGCAATATAATATAAAGCTGCAGCGCAAACAATAATAAACGAAATCGTTTCCAGCAGCACAAAGTAATTTCATGCGTTACGCTTGCCTTGTTGTCATGGCAACCAATAACTGCAGGGCTTGTCCATACATAACGAAGCCCACCTTCAACACAATTCTGTAAAATATCTCCCAAGAAATCTTTATAAGGCCTAAAGGATGCATCGTTAAGGATGAAGGTAAAACAAAAGCAAATGAAACCTTGCAATAAATGCCTTACTTATCACTTAAAGTAAAACTAAATGGTACTCGACGAGCCAATCAAATCAATTTAGTCAATAAAACCATCATTTTATTAATTTTATCACTAGATTAAATCGCCAAAATCAAAATTAGGTGTCCTAAACGCTCTTAAGTGTTGAAGTTACACCCAAAAACACAAAATTAGGTACCAAAAACTAGGTGCCCTAACTGCCCAATTTTGAGCCTTACAAGTAGTTAATTTAGCCTTGAACATTTCAACTTGATGACCTTAAATGCTATTGGCACATTATTAATGTATTACAATTTACCAGCCACTTCGATGTATATAAAAAAGTATTGATTTGGTTTTACTACTTTTAGTGGATGCTATTTTAGTACCAAAAGAAAGTTTGTTAAGTGTATTGCATAATCAATTTATTTTGTGTGCAGCCAGCAAATGTACTTTTTTATTTGGTTGGTGCACTGAGATGAATGTCTTGCAAATTTGTTGGCGTGAAAACAGTTTTCAATGTATTGGGCTTCATTTTTTTTTTCTTTTCCACCTCAAAGTGAAGTCAGCATAAGCCATATCGACCCAGCGTGAATCTTTCTCTGTACTAAGAACCTGGGGAAAAGGGCTGGAAAGCCAAGATAAAGTGCAGTAGTTGCAAAGTACGTCTTGAAAAATATACACGCAAACTAACGATAAAACTAAAAGAAAGAAGAAAAAAAAAACTTCATTCGAGATTCTTCTACTTCACTTAAATTACACGCTCGGCTTATAGCCAAATCTTGAAAAACGATTCCTTACTCAAAATCCCAAATCCTCTATATATATGTACGCATATAAAGTTCACATACATGGTATTATGATGCATATTGATTCAAAAAGCATTATAAGCAAAACCATGCTAAGCTATTTACACAATCAACGATGAGGCTACAAATGGCTTAAGCGCTGGCAAACGAGCAGTAGTGAAGTAATAAACAAACAAGTAATTCATAATTAAATTATAAGCCCTGGAATTACCAACAGTGGAATACACCAAAATCAAAATCTTTTTTCTTTCTACAGTACAAAAAGAAAAAAAACACCACAAAACATCATTAAAAATAAACTAACTGTTGCAAAGCCATTTATTTGCTGACAGGTAAAACATTTACGGTCTCTCCAAAGCCCTCTAAAACTTGTAATTGTGACTATAACAATTCCCCATCTTTACAAAACATTAAATAATTCAGTGTCTTAAAGCCAAATTTGATTTTGACTATGCCCCATTTTGTTTATGCCCCCTGAACCAATTTGTGGCTTTGAAGAGTTGCACAAAACTGCAGTACAACTACATCAAACTATAGTTCAAAGTAAAATATGTCTAAGAAGCAAATTATTACAAAAGTTCATGATAAAATCCGGTTATTTATGTACGTCAAACGCCGCCAAATACTCTGGCGCCAATTCAGTTAACTCAATCAAATCAAAAGCCTCTTTTTTTCAAAAAGATTATTTGATACCAATTTAAATTACAAAAATGCCCCTAACAAGATTACAGAGAACCGTTCTAATGTGTCGCTCAATACAATGCAGTACTGCATCTATTTAATTCAAAAACATACATAAAAACAAACCAAATAGTATTTTGTTTAAAATGTAAAAAAATTTACTCGATTTCAGGCAATTTCAGTGTGTAGAGAGAAAGTGAGATTGGTTTTATACTCTCAACAACATTTCAAAACAAGCAAGGCGTTAAGCATACCTTTTATTCAATCGATATTTGCACAATTTCGATGCCTTCTATACACTATAGTGATATTCTCGAACCAAAGTGAACACATACACATACATGCATAATCCATGATGTGGATTGGAATTGGATTTCCCATCACAGAATAGAAAGAAAAGAAAAAAAAATGAAATACAAAATAAAAAGTCGAAAACAGCAACAAACTCAATCTAGCGAAATGCCCTTTTGAAAATAAATGTCTAAGGCATGAAGTTGAATGAATAAGTGAACTTATAGTTGGTGGAATGTCTCCTTATACGAATTCATCACAACTTCATGAATACACATTCCCCATCTTAAAAATAATAATAAAAACTTTTCACGATTAAATTCCAAAAGAGCAATGTTGAACACAGTTACACACATCCCTTAAAAATAATACAAAAACAAAATTCAAAAAAAAATCTCAATACAAAAACTTACGTCGCAAACTCATCTTACACATCTATAAATAATTGAAACATATTGACACATTTAAAATTCAAGAAGGGTTCATAAGCTCTTACATTTACAATCGTACAATAAAACCCTATCAAATTCAAAAGTCAAAAATATTGTGAATTATGTTGTTGTATAAAATTGTAATTAAAGTGCAACGTACTGCTGAAACTCAAAACACACTGAGAGAAAGTGAATGAATGAGATTGGTCACAGAAAATGACAGTAGAAAATAAAAAAAGATAAAAAAAAATTGCTTAGAAAGAACATTATAAGGGAAATAGGAAAGAAAATGAGAGATATACTGTGTATATATACATTTTGTGAACGCAATCAGGATAATTTATGAAGTTGTTTTCGTGTACCCAAAGATCGATATATGGTTTCATCTACTCAAAAGCTATTTACCAAAGCAAAAATATCTCCTTTTTTCAATAATATTATACTGTATGTATTCATATTACTGTATTATCCTTACACATTTAGTTCATGCGCCTGAGTTGACGTTGCTCGATCGATGGGGCCATGACACACTCGTATCTTTGTTGCTGTCTATGCCAAAACTAAAGGCCATTCAACGCAACGCAACTCAACGCTGCAGCCTTCCTGCCTGCATAGCTTAAGCTTACTAACTGCAGCTTTTCCATCAAATGATACATGAAGTGAATAATCGAGTTGCTAACTCGTTAGATGGGAAAATGTCGAAAAACAAATTCCAAAAGCCTCAAACAACAAATTCCAAAACAAATCAACACGAGGAAGAAAACAAAAATAAAACCGGATTAATTCAGTAAAATTATCTTGTTTTAATTATAATAAAATGTGTTATCAATAAAACAAAATTGCTCATTATTTATAGAAAAAAATATGTAAAATTGATTAATCATAGCAGAATTTGTCACTTGTGACTCAAAGATGTGATACCGACTTAGTACAGAACTTGGATTTCAAGGCGTTAAATTTTGTTTTTAATAACTAATTTTTTTTGGTAAGTACAGTATTCAGTTTCCATTATGACGACTTACTAGAAAATATAATACGTCTACAATAACTAAACTCAAGACGTTAAACATACAATTAATTTTTATCATATATGAAGCGGTTTCATGCAAATTATCTTGCTTTTATTTAGTTTTTTGGTGACTGAATTTGCTGCCAAAAATGAATCGCCAATTTAGTTTAATATAATGTAACTGAGAAAAAAATGACGAATTTACCTATAAACACATCTCAAAATCAACAATAAATTGCTTTCTTATTAAATGGTCCTAATCTAAACGCAGTAACAAGACTTTTTATTACCATAATCAATTTCTTTTTGCATTTCCCATAATTGTCAGCCTAATCTAAACTAAAAAAATTAAATTATAATGTTGTAGTTAAAGCAACACCTCTGCAGCAATTATAAACGCATTTCATTCATAAGGAGCAGCTGCGTTAACTTTTTATCTTAATGTTCCCTCTGCTAATTCAACTAACTATTACGTAATGGCAATTAAATACCAATAAAAACCGGAACACCATGCGTCAAAATTAAGAAAGCAGTAAAACAATATCAGAAAAGATTTTGGACCAAGCAGCCTGGCAGCACGTTCCAATTCAATAGTAAAATGCAATATAAACTGTAATAATAAATATACGGTACATACACACAGTTTATCTCGAATAGCAAACGACTGAAAGAGAGAAAAACAAGAGAAAAAGACATATAAAACGTTTCTATACAGCGTTTCACGTAGCAGTCATAAAACTATAACGGCAATGTGAACAATAAACTCAGCGGAATATGACACCAAAGTGTCGCATTCTTGACCTTTACTCTCATTCGTTATTTCACTAAAAGTGTTGAATATTCTGTACTTAAACTCATCCATAAAGAGTATATGGACGCTCAAGTATAGTTATGGTCTTATGGAGGACCCCAAACCATTGAAACAACAACCAAAAAAGAAAGAAATAAAAAATATATTTCAAATGATTTGAAATAAAAAGACATGTACAGACGGAGAGCCTACAGTGGATTTTATTGGAATTTCATAAATGAGAATAATGTCAAATCAAGTAAAGTGCCAAGTTCACCAGCCTCTAATGTCATCATAACTCTTGTCTACGCTTATATTAAACATATACAAACAACACTGAAACCCATTCCCTACATGCCCTTAATCCATCTTTAAGAAACAACAGTAATACAACAGCATTAAGTTACACCAAAAAAAAAACAATAAATCGTAATTGGTCGAAATTCTAAAATTTATATCAAATAGTAAATGATTTCGTAACACACAGTAAGTTAAATTATATGAACGACTTTAATTTTATTAGTCAATCTAATTCAGTTTCGTCGAGCCTAGGCAATGAACTAAAAATTTCCAAACCATATGATAAAGGGGCGGTTGGTGAGGTTTCAGTAACAAACCAAACACTGATACGATCACACACTACCTCATAAATAAAATATAAGCTCAGTCATAAATCTGCCATAAACGTAGGCGGTTCATACGCACTATATTATGCTACAGTATAATACAATGGCTAATATCTCAATATGTATTAAGTTCAGTTGATTTTCGCTTATATCTCATAATATAATTTCAAGTACACAAAAACACATTTACCTTTATTTGTCCAAATAATAATAACGAAAAAAGAAAAAATTTTGTTGAGGGGGGTAATAAGACTCTTCCTCACATATAAAAGACCACAAATTTTGATAGCCAACCACTTTATCTATGAAAAAAAATGCATTCAAAATAGGAGGAGTGGAGAAATAAATTTGTTGTTTTCTAAATATCCTCGCTCTCTAAAAATCCATCTCGACAATTTTACGAGCAAACTGAGTGATACATCGGCCTAATATATATTAAGTGTGGCGTGAAAAGATAAAACCTATGAAAGTCGTTGTATTCGTACGTAAACGAATACAATGCTGCCGCCACCGACGCCGCCACCACCACCACTCACACTACACAAGTATACTGCACATTCGCTCAAATCCCTCAATTTTATTGGATCAGCAGGTGAAAGCATTATATCCGAAATTGGGCATCGTTGTTGTCTTGTGCATCAATTTATATTTATATGTATACACACCCCGCTCTAGAAACATTGAGAACGAGTAAAGAAAATAAAGAAAACGACATTAAAGACCCTTACTTTTTTTTCACCATCCAACCACACTGCAAATACACACGTATTACACAGCCAATCAATATATTTGCACTAACTACACTTTAACTGTCGATTGGGATAATATTATACAGTATATACAGTACAGCATTTCGTTTTAACATGACCTATCGCGTTCAACACACTCAACATCTTAATTGCGTCCATTGTCAAAAGCTTCCGTTTTTCTTCTCTCAAATTATGCTGCTTAAGAAACACTGTAACGAAGAAAGCCTCACACAAGATTCAATAACAACCAAAAAACCAAACAAACTTATACTCCATATAAGCCCTTTCAATTGAGCAGATAACAAGCTAAATTTGTTCAGGCAACTCAAAAATTACATTACAATCTTATTAGAAATCGAATTTGATGCTATACAGAAGATCCACATGTGTTCAAAGTAATAAAAACCAATACAAGACGGTTTGAGAGAATTTCACACCTGTTAATATTGATAGATTTGATAATCATTAATTAAAAATGCCTATACTGTATTTTAAGACACATAATGGCCATGTTTTATGGATAGTACAACTGGAGATGAAACGACAATTTTTAAAGATTATTTTGGTCATTTCAGGTAATGTTTTGACTTAAAAATATCTTTCAATACAGTAGTATGAAAACAAAAATTAAATTGTAACTACCTCATTTACTCAATTTAATTAAATTATATGTTAACATACAACAACAAAAAAGTTTTAAGGTTCTTAATTTGCTTAAAATGACTTTCAAACACACAAAACAAAAAATAGCTAAGTTAATAAAAAAAATTCAACTAACAAGGTACTGTAAATTTAATTGAAAAAGTTTATATTGTATTACAAAAATTATTACTCAGAGTTTGTTTAAATTAAATAAATGAATTAAAAGACCAGACAAGCCATCATTAAAATGTAACTCATTAGCACAAAAGCTGAATTATGTACAAATTTGACTTACAAGTAAGTGAGGCCATGGTTGTAGTTTAACAGCCAGTACAGTATTGTTACTGAATCTTTTCTTTTGTCAGACAATACAGTACTATACAGAAGGTTCCCCTTAACTTTTAACCTAATTTTCATTCTTTTTTACTGAACAACTCAATTTGAAACAGTTCTCTTCGTCACGTGTGTGCACTTGGCACATTTTGCTGCATGTGTGTGTGTGTGTGTGCTAAGGCTATTGGTGATTTTTACTATTTCATAAAACATATTCTCCCGTTATCAACCCAAATTTCATAGGCAATTAACACTTGTTAAATTGACTAAGATTACAAATTTACGACTCATAGAAAAAAGCTGTAAAAATAACAGTTATAGCTCGTTTATTCGAGAGCAAACTGCCAAACAGTGCAGGAAGGAGTGTTGGTTAAAACGATTAAGTTAAATGACCCAAACAAAACAATAATAAACTTCACCTTCAAAAAATAATAACAACATTAAATTAAAACTCTAACACGTTCGTCCTAAAATCATTATACAAGATATCTTTACCCACAAAATACAGTAATTGGCTTAAAGTGAAAAGAAGACCAAGAATTACACATTTAACGTTAAAAACTACTTACAAAAAATGCATCTGCATGTTATTATGGTAATTTCAACATTATAATTTATAATAAAAAAAATAGAATTTAATTTAATGAATACGGTAATAAGGATGAACCACCGTACACCATTATTAACTTTAAATAAACGTTTATTGAAAATTCATACGTCTTTTTATCAATAATTCATCTCTTCCGACTTGTTTAATTTTTAAAGCTATTTTTGCCAAAATCGAAAATTAAACTGTACTAACTGATTATTATTAATCCCTTATGTTCAATTATTGCAACTATGATTAACACCTTTCCTTGTCAAAACGTCATTTTTTAGAACAGAAGATTTTAAAATTATTAAATTTTTTCCCACTAACTTACATAAAAAAATATGCAAAATACATTTCTTATTGAAAACTTTTTTCTACGCATAAACCGCTTATACTTTCTATGCTAATCATTATGTTAAACACAAGAACCTAAAACTAGATTTTTTCTTCTTAAATTTTCAACCGTCTACACTACATTTAATGAAACATTCAGAAGACCCTGTCATGCAAATAAAGCTTTATTCTCATAAATTTACATACACTAAAAAAAATCTCCCGGCATAGTTATTAACTCTTGTACACTTTGATAATTTATTACAGGCGCCATATTCTGGATGCAAAAAAAGCAGTCGTCAACGCACTGCTTTTTTATTTTAAAAAAATAAAAAGATAAAAATAATTTAAAGGACGACGTGACCACATTATAAAATATTTCAATCAATAGTTCACCTGGAAATCAATACATTATCGTGGTAATATGTACAGTTTAAAGTACTTTATTATATTATTTAAATTGAGGACATTTAGAGACCTGGAGCACGCAAAACAATGTCGTTATTTCGAATTGTTCTATTAGTAAAACTAATCAGGCATTTGGACTAATGTTTCTCTAAATTTTCTAGGTTTGAACTGGTAATTAAAGTCCATCTAAAAGGGATTAGGTCAGTTCCCGACATCATTTCAACAAGCAAAATTAGTAGAAATATATGGGATATTTGATATATTTTCTTGGTCCCACTGAATTCCTGGTCCTACTAAGAGTAAACAGCAGTAATATTGCATTTTTTTGCAGCATTAAAAACATTTAATAAAATGATTACTTAAACAATGTCGGGCAAGTCAACTAGACCCATTTAAAAAAACCCTTTTCGATAGTTTTTTGTAAATTTTATTATAACGAAATTAACTATTTCAAACCATATTAATCCAATTCAAGACAAATTTTTCCATAAGTAAATTTCACATTTTCAAGTAAAATTACCTTATCAAAAACTCTAAACAAATTTATAAATATGTTATCAATTTATTCTTCACCTCAAAACATATGACAATTTTATGGCAAATTTTAATAAAAATTTGTAGCTGAGGTACAGAAACGATCCAGTACAATCCTATAGTATTCAGTTGCAACAATTATGTTTAACCTCAATTTTAATGTGGCCGCACACCATCAATCACATAATAAATGAAATAAGTCGTGTCCAAACGGCTGCTTTAAATTATAACAACGAAAAGAAAACAATAGAAACTAATTCATTTCGATATAGAAATTCCACTAGCTACTGGAAAAACGCTCCAGCGAATTGCATACGAAAATTTAAAAAAAAAATTTGTACCGCATATAATAAAAAAATCAAACAAAATCTAGTAGCACTTTTTATGATAATACCGTATAAAAAGAAGTTATAATTGGAACGATTTGACTTGTTTTATTCATGATCAATTATGTGTGAACAAGTAATTACTAAGGCTCCAGTCATACTGTCCCCTTCCAATTTGCAAAGCATAGAGAGTTAGCCGTTCAAGCTTAATTAATCACGATGCAAATTAGCTATTCACATTAATCCACTTTCAAGATAGCATGTCTAATATTTCTATATGTTGGATGAAAATACTACAGAATAATAATAAGTAATACTGTAATGTTGGCTCAATAATAATTGTTCATCAATTCCATATATGATACTGATCATAATACTTCAAATAGAATAGAAAAATTAATCTCCAGCTAATTTAAAGCTAAGATTAAAATTTAAACATGTTGAAACTAACAATACATGTAACACAATTACGAATTCGTTTTAATATAACTATAATTAGTTCAATACACAGCTGCCACATCAAATTAGAATTACTAAATTCAATTAATATGACTTTAAAAAAAAAAACAAATTATCACTCGTAAATTGGGATAAAATGAAATTACATTTTTTGTAATAACGTCGTCATTAAAAAGCAAAAAAAAAAATTCCCTTATTTAAAAATTTTAATACAAAATGCAATACTAATTATCAATGAAGTAGCAAAACCAATGCCCAATTTCATTTAAAATTGTGCACATCTGAAATAAACCTACAATAGATAACAACCACTAGGGATTTTACGTACCAGAAACTGAGAATCAATACTTCACAGAAAAAATATTTAAAGAAAAAAAAATGAGAAAATTCGACTTTCTAAAGCCACCTTCACCATCTGCGCTAATTATTAAATAATTGAGTATATAAAAAAAACTTTTTTGTAGGCATTTGTTTTCTGCACACTCAAAATAAAAAAAAAGAAATTAGGAGAACAACATTAACGACTCAAATATGCACGGTAATAACTGCTACCTTGAAAAAAGACATACCCATAGAAAGCCCACTTTTAAATTCACCTTAAAGCTTTAATAAAAACAGGTATACGTATATAGAAAAAGCACTTTTTTATAGAAGCTACGTGTATATCGTAGATTGGATGGCGTTGGGAGAGGTAAGACAGAATTTATCTTTGAGAAAGAGTGAAAGTGGTATCATGTATCCAAGAGTATACGACGTTTTGGCCAATCACAATGCACCACCTCTGCACATTCAACACCCGATTGCATAATTTACACGATCGCTATATATACGTACACTATACATACGGAATATATCTATATATTTAGTACGTGTATATTGTGCATGTATGTACCCCGGCTCACTTGTTATGAGCAGCACGTACACCGCTACATTTTCCAACGTTAAACCCAATGAGGGGGAGAAAAAAGCCATTTTTTTTTCTTCACCAAAGAGAGAATTTTTTTTCTCTTTTTCTTATTTGTGCTCGGTTGCCATGATACTTGAATTAAATATAAAAACTAGCTTCACTCCATTGGTTGAGGTTGTAATCAAATAGATGTTATCAACCCAATAGCAGCTTTTGACGTCATCACAACAAACATGGCGTCGATCTCACCTTCAAGGTATACGCTATTAATATACTGTAGGTGATCTTGCATATAACGCTTGATTAACTTTAACCATTTTGTGCTATATTATACCAGTGTGTAACGGATCAAATACACTTAATAAAAATTTCGTCCAAAAAAATTTGATAACACTCGATAACAATTTGTCAAGAATGAGTTTTCCATCATGCATAAAACAATGCATACTTATTAAGATAATAAATCGGAAAAATGACTATTTAAAAAATATTTTTAAGTAACCATTAAAAAATTATAAACTTGAGTTCTAAGAGCAATAAATACACAGGTACCCAGACTAAAAAATTGAATATTTTACGGTACAAAAAACTTTCTACAATGCCAATTCAAAAATGGCCTTTTAGTTAATGTAACGAATAAAATATATAAGCAAATCAACACTATCATTATAAAAAAATCTCATTAAAAACAATCGTTATGATAAACATTAAACATTTTACTTCCCTAAAAACTAAAAAACATCATCAGGAAATATTGAGACTCAAAATCTCGAATTAGCCTTAAAATGCATGCAAGCAACAAATAGTTACTATTTTTTGTTTTTCAAACTGCATTACTATCGCAAATTAACATATTAACCTACAAACCTAATACTTTGACGTGCTAAAACTCTGAATATTATACGAGACACCAACTCTATTGATACAAGTTATTAAAAATAAAATGTTTATAATCACTAATCAGTGAATAGATGTAACTACGCCCATAACATTATCTTACTACCACGTTTTTTCCATACCAATGCAATAATTTACAAAGTACTGTATAATTACAATTAAATTTATAACAAGCCATTTGATAAAGATAATAAACGACACAAATACGATTTCATTAAACGATGTTAAGTGCGTGTAAAAACTCCAATCTAAATACCACTTTTGACATTTAAGCTTATTACACGTACTATTAAAATAAAATAACGTAAATAAGATATAATAATAATAATATTACATCTTTTGATAAACAATTCTAACAGTCTTTTAACTAAACATCTGCATGGACTGCAATTTGGTGGCAAAAGAACTTTATGAAATTCAAGTCTTAATTTGTTTTCCTTTTGCAAAATACGGCAACATTCAAATTAAACTAAAAAAAATTCTAATTTTGATTCATTTTAGATTCTTTTGATGTGAAAACACATGAAATTGAAGCCACAATTTGTAAATCTAGAAATCGCGTTAACAATCAAATATCTAGTCGCTTCACTTGATTTCGTCTTATACAATTTAGCTTTTAAGATTTACGGTCATTTCTACATGTTGCTAGCTACATATACACACAATAATTAATATATTTCAAATTTTCACCTTTAAGGGCAGCAAGGTAATGATGCACATTTAAGAAATTGCCCAAAAAAGCATTCGCAGAAATCTAAAATATGCACGAAGCTAAGCTAACTAAATACGGCAAATATCAAACTAAAAATCGAAATCAGTCAAATTTAGCCAGCAGTTAAATCAGGTTATTTTCGCCGTGAAATTTCAAAGATTGCATTCAAAACGTAATACGCAAAACAAATTTATAAACAACGCAATATTATACCTTTACATTCAATAAACAATTATTTGTAACATAGTACACTGTCTATAATCCTTACAATCAAATAATACTTATATCGATTAATATAGTCAATATTCGGCATTCGTAGTTATGGATTTCCTATATAATTTTAACTTCCATAATTCAATACTGCTAAAAATAACGTCGATGGATAAAGACCCAAGACGCGACAGCTAAAAAACACATAAATGTTTGTAGTTTAAATAGAATTAGGTACACGACATGTGAATTGCCGTAATAAACATTAACCTACGTGTGCAAAAATGTATAATATAATACCATAAATTCAGTAATGTACATACAAGACAAAAAAAAACAAATCACACCCAAATTAACATACAGTGGATATATCCAGCGTCTAGACAAGTTAACTCATATTACGCTAAAAGCACCAACAACCATCACTTTTAATTCTCACACATTGTGATCAAAGCCCAATTTCATATTTTTGTTGTAATTACAAATTAAGACGACCTTGCAAATTTACTGCAGAAAAAGCTTTTCATATCTTTATTTTTTCCATCAACTCTAAAAACTCGAAATCTGCAATAAATTAAAATCAATAAAAATCCTTTCATGCTAATTTGGTTACATTTGACACCAAAGAAATTGAAAATTTTTGAAGTGTAAAAGCCATATATAATAAAAAAGAGGGGTGAAAAACATCCTTATTTTTCGTATCAAAGCAATGCAATAACTAACGCGACCAGAACCACCTTCAAAGATATAAAGTTCAGCAACATGAAAACTGAATATTGTACGTAAATCAAGCAAATCTGACATATTCAAAATTAAAAGTAAGATTTTTGGGAGGAGCCTAGAGCGACACCACAACTTGGCATCATCATCATCATCCTCAACTTTAATGTTACAACTTCCAGTGATATAAACGCAATTTACAAAATTTCGCTTCATACAACACCGTACAAAATTAATAGCCCATGTCAAAAGTTATTCTGACTTACGTTCATGGTCCACATACCTTTAACTTAAATTTGTACTAAAACCATAACCCCTTATTTTTTTTCTTCATTGTAATAATAATAATATGCACAAGTAAGCTTTACACCTTAATTCTCAAATCACCGGTAAAGTTTTCCAACCGTGCGTACTGCTGAAATAATAATTAAAATCCACCATTACCCTAAGCATAAAAAATAATCGAATTTAAAAATATATAAGTCGCTGTAAAAGTAGCAAAAATATTTTTAATTAGATAAACGTTTCAACATACAAAACCCAAATTTCTTTTACTTGTCAAAGAACAAAATAAAAAACAACTAAAAAGATTAAAGAAAGAAAAAAAAAAGCTTTTGGCGATTTTGCCCATTTAAGTTGTTGGTCTTATCAGTGAAATGCAAATAAATTTAAAGGATGAACCAGTCTAAAATAGTAGCATTATTCCCTATTATAATTCCCTATACACACTGTAAAAAAGTTGTGCGTATAAATTATAAAAAAAAAATTAGATTTTTTTATTCTCTGTAGCTGCTATAATAGATGCTTTTAGCCATACAAAATAATTATTTTCTAGTTTCAGAACTAGTCCTGCTAAATGGTATTTTTTAAAGTAAGGATTCAACAAATTTACGACACTATAAACAATCCAAATTCAATATAATAGACGCAGAGAAAGAAAGAAAAAACGTTTCTGAAATTATTTTTAGTAAAAGAACCGCAAATAACTACTGCAACAATCTATTCCTAATAAAATACGAGTCTTAACTATATCTGAAATGCGCACTATTTAAACTTACTTTACTGTATTACATTTTCAAGTGTTTTATTAGTTATAAAAATATTTAACCACAAGCTGAGATAGATATGTAACCGTAAACATTTAAATCTTTATCAAGATTTTTCTAGTTAAAAAAGTGGTCGGTAACTCACATCAAAGTACAGAAATAGCATCATCTCTCTTCAACTTACTCGTATTTATTGCCGTGTATAAAATTACTATACGTTTTTACCAAGGTTCTTTTTTTCAACCAATCAATCAATAACTTTGCGATAATCTCAAAGGAAAAAAAATATATAAACACCTTTTGAAATCGCAAAAAAAAAAGTATAATTTACGATATTTCAAGGAAGTAATTTTCGCATCTAAAAATTTCTTCTTCAAAATCTTTTTCTGCTGCTTATTTTCTTATTTACTGTAGTTTAAAAAGAAAAGAATTATCGGTTCCCATATAATAAATAAAATTTGCAGTCGTCCAAATCAAATAAAGATTTAAAAGTCACTCACTGCATAGCAAACAACAATCACATTACTAATAAATACTGCCTGCATTTTCTTCAATAAAAAAACTTTCTTAACCGAGTCTTAACAATAAAAATCATGGCGATATATCATGATATTTTCGTCAGCTAGACATGTAAATTTTCTTAACTAAGAAAAGAAAATGTCGGAGAATAATTTAGCAGAATATTTACGATACTAATAAATAAGGTTTAATAACATACAAACATTTAAATGTGTTCATTTTCGATTAACGCTATATTCTTATTTATAACGCACACTCATCAACTGACACCCTCTCAAAACGTAAAATGTAAATGAAAATTGTATCAAACTAAAAAAAAAAACATTCCCAAATACAAAACAAAAACTAAACGCGATTATTTGTTAAACTGAAATTTTTAATTTTTTTAAGTACTTAACAACAATCAATAATAACCGTTGCCATAGAAACCTTAAAATCGTCGAATGCCTGAGCAACTAAAATTAAAAAAAAAAAGTTAGCAATTAGATGCTTCTAGGCAACTACACCATAATAATTATCTGAAACAACACAACATGAAAAAATTGAAACGCCTGAATGGCTTGTGAAAATTCAACGGTATACCTAAGCCTACTTCAAAAAGCATCATCAATCATCAATTTTTCGTAGCTCAAAAATACAGTTTTAGTATACAATTTAAATGTACTAGACATCTATAAATTCACTATAATTTGACACAACATCAATGCACATGCCCATGCCTCGTTTTATACTTAATAATCATCCAGCAATCATTTCAATTTCTAAAACAAGAGAAATTGCTAGGCGTTTGACATAACATAAAATTAAGTGGACTTACCTCTTATCATCTTTTCTATATCAGAAATCTCTCATAACCACGCTATACAGTAATATCCAATCATTTTAAACTTAAAAGGCCCTAATATGCCTTTGAATTAATCACACCATTTGGCTTACCAAATCTAGTCACACAGAAACTGTACTCAAGGGCGCTTAAAAAAACCTTGAATGTTTCTAGAAGTTGTAATGGATTTCAAATGGCTACGTGCACATGAAGCAGTAACGGCAGCAAACGAAGGGGGTCCCTAAAACACAACCCAATAAGAAAAATAACAAAAACCTATAAACTTTACCATGCCCAAAAAGATGAACGATGACCTAACGAGCGTTTCCATTCAATTCCATTGATCACGTAAGCATCCTTCTAAACCACAGCAAAGGTCTCTCTCTTCCCAAACAAAACAAAAGAGAATCGACAATCGTAAAAAACCGAAAAAAAAGTATAACAACAAACAACACTGTCAACAATCCGTCGTCTCAAACTTTTTAAATGTAAATGAAATGTTGACATTTTTTAAGAGCTTTTTAACTCCCAACTAACAAAAAAAAAAAAAAAATATTTCCACAAATTATTTTCCTTTTGCTCATTTTCTTCACTGTCAGCATCGCAGTCACAAACTGTAGTGCTATAAACTAAAAAATCTGGGGCCTGGAATTGGGGACAGGTTGTAAAAAGTCAAAAGAAAAAATAAAAGAGGTATTTTTATTACTTTATACAGTGAGAAATGCCGCTGTCATACACGTAATGCCACTTAACAAAAAAATTAAATTCTAAAGAAATCAAGATATACCTGCAATAAAATCGTACGTAATAGTGATAAAAAGTCAAAACGCCATTTACAACTTTAAATGACGTCAACAGCGGTTTCATCAGGTGCAAGCTTCAATACTTAATTACAAGTAAACTCATTTACATTACTTTCCAAAGACTCCACGGCTAATTTGAACATGGAATCAAGTAAAACACAATAAAACCGCTCATTGCAGTCAAGAAAAAGATGAAATTTCAAAGCTATTTCAAAGATGCGCGTTTACAAAGACCAAAAAAAGTTTTCCTTTCCTAAATGGCCCTTCCCTTAAGTTCAACTCAAAACCCTTTGACTAGACTGAACCCAAACATCATCAAAACAATGACCTCTTAACCAAAGCTGCATTTCAATGGCTTTATTTTTCCAAAACAAACCAATAAAATTATTAACTACTTGTCATTCGTCTAATCACCAATCATGCATTTCAAAGAGTAAAACAAGTGTGAAACACCTGTAGCATAACTACATTGTTAACCAAATAAACCATCGTCGTCTGTCAAACTGACTTCAGACACTTAGGAACCCACAAAAAAAAATCAGGTTTTTAAAAATCATACAAATGAGCCAATTAGCATAGATCATAGAGTCTGAACATCAGAAGTAAACTAATACTTAACACGCTGCTAACTAGGTACTTAAAGCGCTGCTAATGGCAACCAATCGTAATAATAGCATAAGGTGATTGACCATGAAAACAATAAGCCCTGAACGTAATGTAGCGATATACCACCATATTTGACTGCTTTTCGCCGTGAATTACCAATGATCGTAAATAATGGTTAAATAATAGTAAACATGTTACTGTATAGTTACAAAGATGCTATCAGATTAAATAATTGGAAACATAATACAAGTTTCCATCGCAAATTCATTTAAACAAACATCCATAAACCTCCAAACTACAACGCAATTTGCATGCGTATTATTAAAATTTGCAAAGTTTGCAAAATTTGCACAATTTAATGTTTAACCTAATATAAGTTAGGCTATTTAAGTTACCCGACTATACAAAGTAAGTTATTCTTCGTTTAGGACTTCTTAACCAATTTCTACGGGGATGAAAATTAATAAATCATTGACTTTCAAGACTTAAACAATCAAATGTAGTTCATAGTGATTTCAGAGCATCAAATGCAAGTAAAATGATGCAGTTTTTGTTATTTTCATGGGCACAAAGTTATTGTAAGCCACTGTAACTAAGCAAAAACTAAACAATTGAAATATCATAAATTTAAACTACAGCAATTGCTTTAATAACATATTTTGAGTTTGTCATAGTCAAAAACAGTAACAAATGTTTTCAAATACTGCCAGTTTGTTTTTGTCTTACTACATTACTCCAAAAAAAATGTATTTTACGCAAATGCAATACATCACATAAAAGTTAATGGCAAAATTTAAAAAATGAATTTTTCATAACTAAATCTAGAAGTCTGATGAGTTACCAAAATACCATTTTGTAAGTATGAATTTGCAATATGAATCCTCGCCTGACAATAACAATGATCCACCTTATACTGTGTGTATGCAGTAGACGACATCTCGTTGAATAAATCAACTCCCCTTCCCAACAAAAAATAACTTTCAAAAAGGATATGGCTTATCACTACAGGTTACATCTCATTTAAAAGTCATGATCTCAAAAGGCACACAAATACAGTCAAAAATAACGAATAGAAAAAAAAACACAGACTATTGTTTCTAGATTATAAACTATAGACCCGTTACAGTGATCGTTTGATATAATCTGACCTAGAACACACACATAGCTTGTATTCATTTACTTTGAGAAAGAAAGTAAAAGTTATATTTTATTCCTAAATTTCATACTCAAATATTTATAAAAAATAAAAGTCCTTTCTCTTAACAATTCTACCTTTATGTCGTATGGGCTACCCACGTTGACAACTTTCAAAATCTTCGTATGGGGCATAATCGTTTAGCATTTTTAGCTCATCAATCACAAACAGGGCTTTTTAACATTGTTTTAACAATGTCATTCAAACCACACACAGCAAGTTGAAGTATAAGTACAAGCTAATATTTGCCTATTCAGAAAAATGCCTTCAATTCCAATTATTTGAACCACTAACCTAATGCCCATTTGACTTTGAATTAAGTGTTCAATGCAATCCGTACTACAAGTTTATAATGAAACTACACTTCATTTTATACAATTTTACTCTTCACAGTGAATTAAAATCGACTTCAAATTAACGCAATTTAAAAACCATTTTAAGATATAATTTGAATAAAAATAATTACACATATCTTCCTAAGAAATCTAAAATGGCACACGTACTACACTTAGAGATAATAATTATGTAAAAACTAATGGTTTAAAACAGCTCATTCATTTTAAACACAAATTTCCACATACCATAAAATTACCACTTATCATAAAAATTACTTTAAATTATTGAAGGTGCTAAAATTTCAGTGTTAAAACTAACATAAAGAACAATGAAAAAAATGTTGATCTTGAAAAAAATCTAAACCACGAATAATTCAATTTTTAAACAAAATAAAAAAATTCATTGAGAAACCAAACTTCAAAAAACGTTTCTCTCAAAAGAATTAATGTGTATGAAAGATAAAATGAGTGTCGGTGTTAAGTTTTTTTAAGTTTAAAAACATTTTCCAAAATATATTACGAGTAGCTACAGTATAATTATGTTAAAACTTACTATTTCATGTTATGTGGTCATCCTCGAAGAGCATCCGTTACAATTTCATTCAGCTGTAAAAAAAATTAAAAGAAAAAAAAAGTTAACTACTAGAAAAATCATTGATTATTAAATTATGCAATTCAAATAAGTTTTATTTACAATATTTTGGTAAACAAATGTAAAGAAAAAAAAAAGTGGTCTATCTGGGAACATGCCAAACAGTACAATATACAGACTCATCTTAAAAAAGAAAAAAAAATAACTGTATAACCAGACCATGTAGAGACCACAAAATAGCATAAATATGACGTCATAGTCACTTTTTTAAGCGCACAAAAAAACTCTCGTACATATTGTACACACAATGGCAGCGTCATAACTCTACGATCTGCATGCAAACATATGCAACAGCTGGGAAATCAATCGTCACTCTCATGGCACTTTTAACACTTACAAATCTTAACAGTGAATAAATAAACACCAGCAGACCCGCGATACGATGATTTAAAAATATTCGTAAACATACATCATATCTTAGAAGCCTGAAAATCTAAACTTCTGTTTTGGATAAAATAACAAAACGACATGTGCAGAAGAAGAAAAAAAACGTTACAAAAAAGTAGCTTTTAATAACAATGACGTCAGACACCATTCAAAACTCCATCAACTGAAAAGAACTACTGTCAAACTAGGTTTACAGATCCCAAATAAACACAGAGCACCCATTTTTGGTTCACATTCATAACAATTTACCAGAACAACCCCCAAAACTTAGCTTTCATTTTCTTTAATAAGCAGAAATCAACTAAAAATCAAAATTTCTAGCAAAGAAGCACTTTGCCAGCATGACATCAGAGTCGGTACTACTTTAGTTGATTAGTTGGAAAAAGAAAATGATACTGTTTAATATTGCTGTCTTTCATTTTCGATTATGTACAAAGCATTTACTGGGTATTATAGCGTCATCAGAAAGATCAGCTTCGATCTGCAATGACTTGGAAGAATGACAAGATTCAGTGACCAAACACCCAAAAAAAAAAAAAAAAAAACATACAATTTCATTATGCTCTAACTATAAAATCGTAACAAACCTAATCAAATGAAATGCATTTGTAATAGACTAATACACTAAAGTTGCCTTTAAAGTTTCAAACATCAAGTTTAGAAATTTTAAGTATATCAAACTTTACATAATGGAAAACCAACGATTATTCAAAACAGCAAAAAACCTAAAATAATTATAATATACAATTTGTTTGCAGTTGAGTACAAGAGTTAATGTTCTGAGATGAATTTTAAAATTCACGAGCATAATAATTTCTCACAGGAACAAAACAGCACACAAAATGATTGTGGTGAATTATTTCCACAGCAAATAAACATTATTTCAGCTTGCTGTTATATCACGCACTGGGGCCCCTCTTGACAGCAACAACATTGCCTGTAATCAGCATTTAACAACCGTACTGAGAGTTCAAATATGAAAGGGGATGGGGAAACAACAAGGAACATCTTTCTTGAAGGTTATAATTATTATTTCGTGTCTTAAGCCATAAAAAATAAAAAAAAATACAGGTACTTTAACGAAATTAACAGCTTTAATTAAATATTTTTTTAGGTGTAAATATAAACTGTAAAATAGTTTAATATTCAATCATTTACATTGTAATGGTACAACATTAAAAGCGTATAAATCCAAAACTTTTATTATACTTTTCTGACCATATTACACTCCCACTTTTAATTTCCAGATTCTCTGACCTAAACTGTTTTCACTCTTTTTTTTAAGCTATTGCCCTCCCCAAACAAACATGTTATCCTACATGCTTATGCAAATATGATTTAAGTAGGAGGAGAAACCCAGTAGGGAGTACCACTTTTTATTGTTATTTTTTTTCTTTTCTTTTATTTATATATATTTTTTTGTGTTCAACAATACGTGCTGTTGAGCAGTTAGCCAACTAAGAAAGTGGATTATCAGCAGGAACGACATGCTGAGACTCATATATTAAGTTTCATCTATTTTTCATAACCAGATCCACCTTCCTGTCAACTTCAATTGTCTTTTGTCCAATTCGCGTTCAACATCATTTGCCCACCAACCAAATTATAACACACAAGAAGCCAATCATCGTTTTGATCATTTGGTAAATCGCCACTTTGCTAACTTGATCATTTATTAATGTAGATCCATTTTTCCTATACGAGTACACTTAATAATGTATCATTAACCCGCACTTTATAAGAACAACTTTTAATCGGTGTATCAATAAAAACAAATAAATATATTAACTATGACATTTGAATTCGCGTTTTAAATATTAATTTTATGGCACCAGTAAAGAGATTAAGTTCACAATCTCAGTTAATAACAATTGAATTTATTAAATTCAAGGCTTTAAGACTACTACTGTAGCTTAAGTCAATTTAACCGAGGGATCACCCAAGGACAATCGACAGTAGAGTATGTCGCCACCAGCACACGTATACATTGTAACAATTATTACATACGATTGCATGCTACTGCATACTCAGCCAGTGGAACCATCAACTTAACAACATTTGACCGCCTTACTGTTACAGTGTCAAGACTAATGTCACACCAATTATTACCCAATCATCCTCCATACACGATAATTATTACTGCTAATACAATTGCGACTCCAACTTACAACATTACTACAAAAAAAAAAAAATGAAGAAAATATTTACAAATACGATATTTACTGAAAATTTAAAAGCAAAGTCCAAGTCATCTACTTTTTCAATAACAAATGCATTCAAAATAGCTAAATTGCACAAAGTTTCAACTAAAAAAACAAAAGTTATGTATAACAAAAAAAAATTAAAAAAATGCAAAAAAATTATGGAGAGACACATAATTTTGTCCTAAGCAATTTGAAACCATAAGTTCATCTCTTAAGAATTTTTAAACAATACTAAAAAATTTCAAAACTAATTTTCAAAATTCACAAGTTTACAATTCTGCTTATTCACAAACCATTTTGTTAAATATAAAAAATACTGCATTTTAAAGTGCAAAAATAGCATTGAGTTTAAAAATATCCATTTTACAGAATGCAGTTTGATGTTTCTTTAAAATGTGTACATTTTTTTTTCTAAATTCCTTATTTTCATGTAACACCATAATAACGTACGAGTACAGTACTCTTACGTAGACCTCGTTATCTTTAATAGCTGAATACGAAAAGTTGAAGAACTCTTCTACATTACGTCATAAGAGAATTGGGCGGAGTTTTGGCATAAAACGCTAAGCACAGCATGGCCTACCAAGTCAAAGCAATGCAGCTCAACTAACCCATTTCCACTTCATTTAAAAGCCTAACCTTAAAAAAAGCCGGCATTTCATATTATGCCGCATCCACTAATTTTTTGTGTATTATTTATTCCCATCATAATTAATTACACCTCGTCATGTTCAGCGAGAGAGAAAGATCTAAGTCAAACAATCAAAATTAACTGCCATTGGGTGGAGCATCGTTGCATTTAAAACTACAGTGTGTACACACATTGAAATAGCGATTTTAAACAAGCAAACCGGTTCGGCAAAGCTATGGCTTATTCGAGCAGAGTCTAATAATTTACATGCCAATATAAAGAAAACCAAAGTGGAAGATGATGAAAGTCTATTGTTGTAGTGGAAGCATCACTCACATTTCAAAACTTCCAACAAACAAGAAAATGGCTTGTGTATCACGGGGCTAAGCAATAATCAACAATAACAACAAGTTAAGTACAGCACTGCACCATCCAAGTATAATATTGTTATATATCAGGTATACACCGTACTGTACATGTGTGACCAGCACAGCAGCAGCAAAGCAGTCTTATTACAATTGTCAAAGACGTTGTTATATACGTGTGAGTGTGTGTGTAGTTGGTGAAAAGAAGCAAAAGCAAAAATCAAGCCATTGTGTTGCGCCAGATCGAAGACGGAAGCTTAGACTGAGTGAAAACAGAGCTAGCTGAAGACCCCGACCAACCACACGTCGATGAAAGAATCCGCAATGCACCACCTTATATCTCCAAGCTTCCATCATATCCAACCACCACCACTACTACTACCACTGCCACCAAACCCACCCCTTTTCTTAACTCACCCAACATCGATGCCCCCACATCCTCCATTCCACCCCCCTCCTTCTCTATCCATCCTATAGGCATTTCTACGAAAACGAAGACAACAACGTTGTTGCTGTCGACGACGTACGGGCGCAAAAACAAGCGGGAGCTAACAAGCCTTCTCTCCGCACACTTTCCTTCAAGCCGTCAGCATCCAAACCTCTTCCCCCTCCCTTAAAAACCTAACTCCCACAAAACCTATGTTCTTTGAATAGAATTTTTTTTCTCTTTTGGTTCAAAATCTTCTATATTTTGTCCGAAAATATTGCTTGTTCACAATCCCAAAACCACCGTCAACGTTTCGATCGACGTTCCCATGTTCCTAAAACTAACAAGCTGCTGTGAGCAAAATAAGCCTCGTCTATGTTGTGTTTTGCTGACTAACAAAAAAAATCCCTGTGTCTCAGCCGGTTTTTGTCTTTTGAGGTAAGTTGTCTTTTTGTGTAAATATAATTAATGTTTTGCATGTTTTTATTAACGATATGGCTGTTGAAATTTGAAACATTTTTGTGTGCAATTGGAATGATGAAATTGAATGCGGCACACGCAATGTTTTTTTGTTATCTCTCAGCCCCTTCACCTTCAGTTTAAACTGCAATGATTTGCAGCCATTTTGGATCTGAAGTGTAGTTTATGTTCAGGCTTAAATACACACTACATGATATACTGTATATACACATACGCCTATGTCTATTAACTTATGTATACACTCCGCCATGTTGTTTTTTTGTGTGTAATTCTCCGGCATCAGATTTTTTTTGGTGCGTTATCGTTTGTTTGTTCAAGTAAATAATAAGTTAGTAGTAATGATCCCAACGGTCAATGACGATTACGTTGAATAGTCATCAACGCCAGGATCACTTTGGACAATCGCCAAAATATACTACTTTATATAGTTGATAGGTATTTTCCATTTATTTTTATCACACAAGGCGGAATGCATGTCTGTAAATTATGCCAGGAAAACAAAGAAAACATCAACCCTTTTTGTCTTTTAAAAAGCTAAAAAAGCACAATGACCTTTCGAAAGGCTTTCAATTCAATGATACACATAGCTAAACCACATATAATAATACAGAAATTAAGTTACACAAGTCGCTATAAGTTACAGCCATTGGAAAAAGCAATGCATCAACTTACTAAAAATAAACGAGCAAAAACAAATTCGTGAGATAAATACTAAAAGTGTATTTTCTCTACTTCATTGTAACGTCCTCTGCATTGTCGACCGCCATTTTCGCCGGATGAAAAGTCACGACACACAAAACTCGCACGTAGAAAAAGAAAACACAATAGCATATCCAATAACTAAAAACAATTTTCCAAATGTCATGTTACGAGTATTAGTTTTGCTAATGAAATGCATCGATATTGCTTAAATATGGCGTTATTAAGCTTATCTTTTTCCATTACATTACAGAGCTAAAATAAACTACAGTTGGCCAAGCGTTAAATGTCACACATAAATAATTAAAACTTCCAGTGCAGTTGAAAACATTGAAACATCTCCTTATTTTTATAATTACTAAGCCAATTAGGGAGCAATTAGAAAAAAAAGACTCAGCTGCTTGGAAAACATGTTAAAATTTCAACAAAAAATGAACAGTATATAAATTAAAAATCCCTTTAAAAAGTCAACTTTTCATTGCCACAAATCGAGATATTATTGACACAGTTCGATTTTTTTTTTTTTTTTTTTGGTTTAAAGTTTGCTTCGCTAAAAGTAGTGATGGACATAACAGCATTGACCATATAATATTATAATATTCTGTTTTAAGCCAACAAAAAAATACAAAGAAAACCAGCTGCATTGTTTGAAGTTGTTGCAGATTATCAGAGAGGTTGATCAACTTAGTTAAGAGCCATTTGAATTTCAAGCGCGTACAAAATTTTTACTTTTAAAAAAAAGATAGGGAGAAAAAAAAATACCTCTCAGTGGACAGAGGACAACAAGACAAAATAAAAAACTAAAATAAAAATGGCAGGTGAACAACAACTGTTTATAAATATAAAAAAAAGTCTAGTTAAAATTAAATAATTTTTTAAAAAACTCAATAATTGAAAGAGATTTATTTTTCAAAATTGGCAAAAACATCCCTGTATTTCCTTCCCTTATTTTAATTATGCGGTCAACATTTTTCTCAATAACTTTAGCAATGGCAAAAGTGTGTGGCATCTGTTCAAAGTTTCCAACAGAAAATTTAGTCGTAAAATTGTCGTCAAGTTTGAACTTTTGAGGAAGAAGAAAAAAAGTCAAAAGGAAACCGGAGGGGTATTTTTTTTTTTTTTTTGGGTTTGAACTTCGCTCACAAAATCCCATTTCACTTTTTGAAGATGAGGGGAGGGAAAGCCGGGGTATTATTTTTCTTGTTTAAAAAGGAAGAAAACCCCTCCTTAAAATCTAGATCTACTTCGTAAATAACCAAACCCAAAGCAAAGCTGTCACTTGGTCGTTTTTGCCGGGTCACATGCCGGCGTTTTTAAGGGGGAGGAGAGGCACAACACAACAAAAAAAAAGTCACCGAGAGGGACAAACTACAGAACATCACTTTTAACAGTACAAAATCAAAGTGCTGCCATCTTTCGACTTTCGTTTACACTTTAAAGCCGTTAATTGCGTCCATACAAAATCGTCATACCAAAAAATATAACTTTATAAATTCATACAGAAACTGAAAGATAACAAATTACGAATTTCATCATAGATATTCATTTCAAAAACATTGCTTTTTATAAACAAATTGTTATTTTAACCATTAATAATATTTTTTTTTTCAGGGCAAAGTCATTTCCTTGAATGTAAAAAGATCACTGGGCTACTAGTTATCTGCACTCTACTTGTATTTATTTGTATGTTTATATTTAAAAGGATTTTACTACTTAAGTAACATTTTCAAAATTCAAATATATGTTTTTGGAGGTAATTTTCTGAACTTGACAACTTATTATTGCACTGAACTTGTTTGACAACTCTTACTTTCTATTAAGCAGTAAATTGCCTTTTAAATTGCCTATACAAGTAATAAATTCAAAAGTAACGACCATATAACATTCCAGGTAAGTATTGCTGCTCAATTTGTCCGATAATTATTTTGATACTAATTGAAATTTTATTACAAAATCAAATGTATTTCATAACCAGGTTAAGTATACAGCAAAAGCGTTTTGATTGATCAAATTATATCGTTCGCAATCGAGATCGTAAAGTCAAGTTTAAAGTATCGTTAGTCAAGTTTTAATGTTAATTCAATTTAATATCTTAAAACCCATTATACACATTGAATTAAATCGTGCATATAACCTGTATTTTTGCATGCAAAAAAACCATCAATGTCTTAAAAATCGACTTTCAATCATTTTTTATGCTTTCAATCGTTAACAAAAGTCAAATGTTATTGGATGGAGTGATTAAGGAAGTCTTTTAAACCGGAAGATGATGACTGCTTGAAAATAGTTGTTGTTGTAAAACCCCCTGGACGTATACTGAATGTATCCTGAGCATACGTATTCCGGTATACCTTCAGTATACGTAACAGGAGGCCCTACGTCATCGATTTGAATCGACGGATGCTGAACCGCTGAACCAACCGAAGAAACTGGACCAAACCGTTGACCAAAATATTGCTTTTTATGTTATTGATAAATGTTTTAAAAAAATTGAATGTAACTGTTGAATTTTATAACTTTTAATATTGTATTTGTAAGTTATTGTAATAAAAAACCTGAAATAGAGCCAATACATTGCTGTTATAATATAAATCGTGAATTACGTTTTCAATAATAAAAAAAAATTACAATTAGAAAAAAGATATACGTGATTTATTTACAAGCAGTAAAGAAAATAACCGGTTTCGATATTCTCAAAACATGCGAAATTTCTCAAATACAATGCAATACAAAAAGATTTCTTTAAAAAAAAATAACCAAAACCAAAGTTCCATGCAAAGAAAAACGAAGAAAACACCAAAGGAAATGATGGATCCGAATATTACCAGAAATGAAAACATTTCGGACTAAATTTAACCAATTTATTACTAAAATCCTATAATTCGCTTATTTTTTAACGTCATCATTTAAATAAAAACTGCAAATTTTCGACTATGACGAATAGTACCGGTACCATAACATGGGACTATAAAAATCCCAACGGATTACTTCGTCACAATTATAGCCACGCCTTCCATGAGTATAACAATGAATCGACCCAAACAACCAGTTCCAGAAGGTATACAAACCCAATAAATGAATGAAAAACAGTAGTTCCTTCAAAAGTTTTATCCACCGCATTTAAGCCAAATTCAACTCAAGCAAAAATAAGGTAAACTGCTCCAATGAACAAAATTTTTCCAGTACTGCAACACACTGAACGTCACCATAAACTACATACAGTTCCAAAACCATACAGTACCCATTCAAAAGGGGGTATGGCAAAAATATTCTTAACCAAAAATCTGCTACAGTAAGTTTAGAACCCCATCTCCACCCCTGTAATCCTATCCCCTAAAAAAATGATAATTTTACCAGGCACCAATGAGGTACCAGAGGTTACTCATGATTCACGTTTAAAACGACCAACCAAAACAGCAGGTCCTTTCACGTGCAGCCGTAAAAGAGGAGGGGAGCCAAAACGTAAGGGCCACTTATCAGCATACACACAATGAAATAAATGTGCCCAAACGTATTATCTTCCCTTTAACTGTTAACTTTTCTCTCTTTTATATAAAGTGGACTCAGTTACTCAGCCCCTATTACTATTTGCAACCATCTAGTTACATCACATTCCTTATAAGATAATATATCGAAATTGTGTTTACATTGCCCTTGTCATTTTTCTTTTAGGTGCTACGAGACCCCTCCCTCTCCCCTCTTCCTTATTAGACAAAATAGTGAAAAGAAAAAAGAATGGAGTGGGGTGAAAGCAATGCGGAGGTTAGAAAATATGTTAAGTAGAAATGTCAGAGGTCAGCCAATCAGAGAAAGTCCCATCGCAGAATAGGCGGTTCTCCTGTCAAAACAACAGCTATGGCCGCCACGATTTATGTATTTCCAAGATGGCAGCCACCATATTCGCTGTTATGTTTACATTTTTTTCCCTCCTCCCTTCCAACTTTCCACTCAATTTTCCTTTTGCACATTTGGCCAAACGCATAATATTACATTGCAAATATACATACACACATAGATATTTCGACTTAATTTTATGGAAACACATACTAATAAAAGTAACACCTATCTGACTACTTCAAAGTTATAAAAGCCACAGTGATAACCATAATTGATATAAATAACTGTCTTCAAATTATGCCACAATTCATCATTAAAAATTACGCTATCAGCGAATTTATTAGCCTACTGTGAATATAAAATTAAAATCACTCACAGTGCCATACTTTTTATGTAAGATAAAACCTGACGAGGAAAAAAAAATATAACAATGCTGAATGATACAAAAATAACAATACACACGTAAACAATCAAACAATGCCATAAATTAAATGAAACCAAATACTATAATACGATAATAGTTAAATTTGCAATTGCCTGTGAATCTCAGGTCAAAAATTAATAAACTAAACTGACAACATGCCTTTAGCATTTCCATACAATTATTTTAGTTACGAATATAAAAAAAATCAATGAAAAGCCGAATTTATAAAATGATTTTACAGTTTATATATACTTGACATGTTTTTATAAACTACATATTAATATAAACATTTATCTGATATGACACCATGAGTGTATATCATACATATCCTTTCAATCTTTAATTATCTTTTCCATAAACCAAAATGGCAATGATCTCTCAAAGCAAACTTTTTTTAATGTGTTGGGTGAACAACTTTTAACTTCAAACTTTACATGCATAAATAAAATTTGTTAATAAAGTACTAAATATCCTTTCGACTGGTAATGATACTGTATGTAGGACACTCCATCCAAACAGTCGTGAGTGCCAAATACATTGAGAAGTAACTTTAAGTGACTCTTTGAACTTCAAAAAACTCTAAAATTCAAAATGTGCTTTGCGGTTTCCGGAAAAAACTAAAACCCCACCATCTCAACTATCTAGTCACATGTGTTGCCGTTTAAGAATTGCATCTCCACTACTTGTACTAGGATGTAACTGAATATACTGCTTCAATATCGCAATGTATATATTAACTTAGTTTCGGTTGTAACATCAACACACGTGTCCCCAAAAGTCATACAAGAAAACATTTTTTAAAAAATAAACTTTTTTTTTACATTCTCGATATTCTAAGCCTTTTACTTTCCAGTACTTGTCTTTCCAAATAAGATGCCGACACTTGTAAAAAGAAATAAAAAAAAAGCAAAACTATAAGGAAATGGATTTTCAAAGTGCACTGCCGTCATCATCATTACAACACATGCGCCACTGATAACGTTCAGCATTTTTTCGATGACTTGACTGAAAAACTGTGTCTTTTTATTTATTTGTAGACATTTTTAGTTAAGTCGGTCACAATGTTGGAGAAAAACAAACGACGGTTAAAACACATCAAACTAACCAAAAAAATGTATTTTAAATTAATTTTAGAACTTTGTTGATATCAGTTTCTCTTTTTCTCATTTTTTTTTTAAGTTTAACATTACTGTGTAATGCATATTGTCAAAGCTTTAACTTTAAACAAAACATTTCACAGTTCTAATAATTATCATGGCAGTAAGTTACTTTGCATTTTAGCCAAACGTATGAATTTTTAAAAATAAATTTAGCTACACAAACGTTTTGCCAAAAATTAGACGTAAAACAAATCCGCAAACAAAGTCAAGACATTTTATTTTTCTTTAAACTTTAACACTGAATAATCGTCATTAACTGGACAAAAAAATCTTTCTTTTCCTAAAGTAAGATTTTGCAATTACATGGCTATAAATTAACGACTTCCTTAATCTAACTTATTAAGAAAACTAAATTTTTGATGTTAATATTTTTTGTCGTTTTTCATCAGAATCGATAAGCAATAATTGTCAATAAAAAAATAAGTAACGTATGACTAACTGCTTTATGAACTATGTAAATTTTAATAAATTAAAATTACTATAGAAAACATATAGAGCTTATAATTATGGTTACAGAACACTGCATAAAACCTATCATACTGTTACCACACATATGCCTCAAATATCTCCATAAATATAAATCTAATGTAATATTGTCAATTAATATAAAAATTAATAACTAAAAAAAGTTTCAGACCATTGTCGATTACGCTGCCATTGTGTTATGTATTACATTTGTAAATGGCAATTTGTCTCAAACTACTGTACCACGAAAAAACAAAAAAAAAGAAAAAACAAAAGGAAAATTGCATGTGAAAAGCAAATATAAATAAGCTAACAACTGCTCAAGTCTATTTTAATTTAGATGGAATCTAAAACATGTTTTATTCGCTATTAAAACGGCATTTTATCATTACATATAAAAAGCTTACAATTAAAACTAACCATACAAAACAAAACACACAGACAAACGTACCAATCGTCAAAACTACCAATAGGATATTTTATTTGGCACTTGTAATAAAAGTTAAAAAAAAATAAATTCCACAGCATTTTTAAAAAACCAAAAGGCCCATTAAACAGGGCGTAAAACACAAGTGTAATACTGTATAACTCTACGAGTTAGGTCACTAACACTGTTTATAATTTTTATTTAGTTTATATTGAATAACATGTAAAATGATGCAACTTGAATAAGCCAGCCACATCACTGTTTAAATACAGTATATTCCTCAAACAGCGCTTCAAAATGGTTATTTACAAAATATACATAACGGGTTAACGATTAGTACCAGTACATAAAACTAATCTTTAATCGCTAATAAATCTTAAATTAATATCTATCATCAAACGTTAATAACACACCACATCAGAAAAGCCGAAAATCACACTGGCATTGACGATATAGCTTCGTTTACAATACGGTATTGCTTTCTTAACAGTTTCTAAACATCTTTTTTTTTGCTTTTCAAACTGTACAACTATCCCATTTAACGTCCAAATTAGACTTTGCGCATTGTACTGATACTGAGAATCCTAAAAAAAAAAATTGGGTATTCAACTTAGGTTCAACGTTGAGTAATATAACGTTTTTTGCTTGATGTTTTTTGTTAACTAATAAAACTTCCATACAGCCTAACCTTTTATAATTGTTAGCAGCAATGACCAAGATATAAAAAATGCTCCAAATTTGGATGTAAAAAAAAGTTGTTGAAAACAAAAGAAATAGTTTGAAAAGAGCCACCAGCCGAGCTTCAGCATTATAAAAACGTTAAGCCTTAAAGCTGCTTTTTAAGGGCCATTTTTTGCTTACTCCTCTTTTCCTCGTTTTCTTTTCCTTTATTATTTTTTCTACATAGACTTTATATATCTAAAAAAAATACACAACAGTATTGACCAAATGTTTCAATTTATACAGCTTTTCTTTAAAAAAAAAAATAGATGCTAGAATTGCATCTTTCAACTTGTGTAATAGTCCTTCACTATTTTTACAGCACCTGACAAAAATGTTTCTTCACAATTGCCAATAACCTTCACCATTTTAACAGACCCATAACATTTCTAAAAGCTATGCAATATTAAATCAAAATAAACCATAGATATTTACAACCTAAATTACACACGAGTGTCCTTGATATTAAAATTAGACTCGTTACACGCAAGACACATAACACTTGGACCCAATTACATAACAAAAACATATTAAATAATTAATGTGCAATATTAACGATACCTATACAAAGATATATATATATATGTTGAGAAAATGATTCCAAAAAAAAAAAATTCCAATTATGGAATAAGCCTAAAGGTGACGGGACCTTTCAACGGAAAGACGTTAAACTGCTACAAAATGCGTTAAAACAACGGAAAGGCACGTACGACTTAAAATGATAGGGCATCTCATCAAAAGCCCTTTAATTTCCTTTTCTCAACCTATCCCTCATTAAAAATGTTTTAATATAATTCACTTACTGAATACAATTCCTGTTGTATAAAACAAAACATATTTTCGCACACAATTTAAATTTTGAATTTTTTTAAGTACTGTAACTGGTTAAACTCTAATGTATTTTAAAATGACGCAGTTAAAAAAGTGACCCAACATTCCGACAATTTCTCATGGATAATCAATGCGATAAAACCTTATCGATTCCTAAACCGGGTTGTTAAGGTCAGAAAATAAGTGACGTAACTTCCTTAAAAATCTCGTCTCATTCGACTATCATTTTATCACGCTTCATTTATCAAATCATACTATAATGACAAATAATAAAAATTACGAATATAAAAAAAATAAACCAGACAACTACTAAACGGTTTGCGGCAAAATGGCCCTAAACGCTAAATGAACTGTATACATACACCAAAATATAGATTTAAACGCTTTTCTGCTCTACTAACTTAACTAACGCTTTACCATTGTATTGATGCAAAGTTTACAAATAAAAGTATGAAATCATAACACAATAAATTTTGAATGAATTATATAACTATCGAGAGTGGCTCCATCTGACAATTGAACGTTGCTTTATAAATAATAAAAAAAAGATTTAAATAAGATTATTGCTTGAGAAAACTAAAAATCGACAAGCGAAAAGCTGGCGTTATCAAGTGGAACATTTAAATGGAAATTACCACAACTAACATCACCACTACCAAAAAGCCAAGAAGATAATTAGCATTACCACGTTGCTTTACTTCCATTAATAAGTAACCAGTAGAAGAAGACATTCAACAATTATTCATAGAGATGTACAACGAGTACTATTAAATAGTAGACATCTAGCAATTAATAAAAACCAGATATTCAACAATAATAATCATAAAAAAGCCCCAAGTTGTTTCCTCTACAATATAAATCAGCATTTATAAAAATCAGCCGTATCAAAAAATTTATAAAAAAAAATCAAATTAGTTTAAAAAAGTAGAAAATAGTTGCAGATTTGCTCAGGTGTTCTAGTTGCTTCCTTAGGAGATAATTAGACCATTTCAACGACTTTGTGTAATCGTATAATTGGCATCGTAAAGGTTAACCAATTATATTCAAAATTGCAGTAGACACAATCTTAAGTAAAGCTCCCAAAAATAATTAGAATATTTAATAAGGAAAACGTATCTTTGATGATACAAGATTAAAATCTAAGTAATATTTTCCATGCTAATAGAAACAAAAACCAGTTTCACATTTTTATTTGGGCAATTTCAGTTCCGTAACAACTTTCCAATATTTTCATCGTTTTAAAAAAGTTTTCACAAAACTTTTAAAAACGTATATCGACCAAAAAAGTTGGTGCCATAACAACAATAATAGTCAGTAAAATAAAAAAAATATAGAAAAACATTTTTTGTGTTTTAACCACTTCACTTTTTTTTGGTTATTACTTCATACATATATACGTGTGGCTCTATATTTTAAGATCAAGGTGTCGACGATATATTTCCGAAGGATTTATGAAGGAGAAATAAAATCGGAAGAAAAAAAAATTATATTTTTTCCACTACAAGGGGGTCTTGCATTTTTCAAACTTCAACTGACAACTTCAATCGTATATACATAGCATTATACAAAATGAAAAAAAAAGACAAAATGGTAGTAACATGGCCTCTGCTATAGCCTATAAGGTACATGTATATACATGAAATTGAAATATACCTGTCCATTTCACAATCTTCCACAACAGCAGATATATCACTCTCGAAAACGCTAAGTTATACGAACAGAAAGCACTCAAGTAGAATAAGAAAAAGCTCTCAAGTGCACAAACCAATTCGATCTTTTCGCCCAAACGCCTTCATGCCACACTAACAACTATCAAACACGTTTCTTTTTAACTTTTTTTTTTACTTTTAGGAAATGCAAGGCGGAGAAACCGAGAAAAGAGAAGCAGCAAGAAAAAAAAAAAAAAGAAAAAAAGTTGATAAACTTTCTCGGTAGATGCAAAAACTTTTTTTTTGAAATTTATACCCGCTGCTGAAGTATAAATCCCAGCATCTGGTTTTCTTATAGCTTGTCAGACTCAAAGAAAAATATTTATGATAATTTATAAGTTAACTCGATAACATGAGTAGAACCACCGTGTGCGTCAATTGAAGACAAAAAAAAATTTTAAAAAAAAAAGAAAAACGATAATCAGAAAATAAAATATGAACTTCAAAAATGGACTTCCAATATCTAGCAGTACCTTGAAGAATAACTTTACCGTCATTCACTGCACATTTTTATAGATTAAAGCAGTAATGCACTCAATAAAACAATGTTATTTTTTCTTAACCAATTGAACAACGAATAACACCGTAACTTAAGTAGTTTTAGCGTGTAAAACTTACTTTACTATCCATAAAATAAAATAGCAATTCGTTAAAACTGCCATTACACAATAAGCTCGAAGGTGTGTGAATTACTTGCGAAACCATACGAAAAAATTGACATTTATAGTACGTGTCGTACAATTTACAACATAAACAAAATGACCTTATAACATTTAATAACTGGTATTACTAATCAGAATGTTTATATCAGTGACGAATGCACTACAGAGATGACATAACTTAATTATAATACCAACAGCATGTTAAAACAAGCAATTTCAAATAACAAAATAAAGCCGACAGTTATTCAATGCATAATAAGAAAAAATTAAACCAGTCTATGTCATAAAAAATTCAGGAACTTTTATCACTTATAACTTCTTGTTTAGGAAGTCAACAACAATTAAAAAAAATGTCAAATTTAAATCCAGAAATGTAAATACATTTCCAATCTTATTTCAAGTAAACAATTTTAAAATTCAATTCATGTCAGTTCCCATTCATAATTTCCTAAAATCTCATATTCACATCTTAGTATTGTTTCAAATGTACGCGACTCAATAGCGTAATAATATACCTTCACTTTTTATTTCTTTATTTGTTATTTTTTTTCTTTTTCGTTTAACATCTTACCAGATGAACTAGTTTGGTTACATGGCTTTTATTGTCTTGGATGCAATTTAAAGTTGAGCGACCATAAAAAAGAAACCAGTATAGCCAAGGTGAGCGTCGTACACAAGTATTGCCATGTACATGTTAAATATACGGTTCCACTTCCACACATAAAAGAAATAAGAGAACATAGTGTAAAATGAGTTTGAGCATTTTATGACAAAGTCAAAAACCCACCACACCTCCCCCTCCCACTTCACAACAACATACAGTACCGTATTATAATATACACCTAAACAAAGTCCAAAGCTTTTAACCAAATTTGATGTAAAGATGAGTCTAGCATACGAAACTCAGTATATAACTTTGACGCTAAATAAAAAAAAAACATGCTTGAACTTTACAGTTTTCGTTGAACTGTCTAAAATTGCTAATTTGATTCAACATTCAACTGCCAAAACAGTCTTTCTCATACGTATAATAAAATGCTGTCAGTTAAATGGCCAACTTAAAAATTTAAACTAAAAATGCAAAATACAATACACAACAAGTTATCGACCACGTTTCATTTTTAACCCACTAAATCCCATTAAGAAAATTAATACAGATACATAACGTAGCATCTCATTGCGAAATTACATTTTTCATCAGTCATATTACGCCGCAGCTTAGGACCAAATGAGATGACAATAAATGGGGTTCGAATAAACCAAATTTAGTACTCGATACTGAGTTATAAGCAACCTTAATGTCTTTTATATTCGTCAAAAATGTCTTATTATTTTAGTTGCATGATAGCGCATTTTAGCTTAATTTCATCATTTAAAAGCCAATTTAGTAATTTAGAAACTCAATTTAGTGAATAAGAAACTCAATATAGTGATTTATAAACTCAATATAGTGATTTATGAACTCAATTTTGTGATTTATAAACTCAATTTTGTGATTTATAAACTCAATTTTGTGATTTATAAACTCAATTTTGTGATCTAAAAACTCAATTTTGTGATTTAGAAACTCAATTTAGTGATTTAGATACTCAAATGATTTAGAAACTCAATTTAGTGATTTAGAAACTCAATTTAGTGATTTAGAAACTCAATTTTGTGATTTAGATACTCAAATGATTTAGAAACTCAATTTAGTGATTTAGATACTCAAATGATTTAGAAACTCAATTTTGTGATTTAGAAACACAATTTTGTGATTTAGAAACCCAATTTTGTGATTTAAAAACTCAATTTTGTGATTTACAAACTCAATTTAGTGATTTACAAACTCCATTTAGTGATTTAGAAGCCCAATATAGCAATTTAGAAGCCCTATTTAGTGACTTAAAATCCCAATCTAGTAAATTGGTAGCTGAATATCTCTGAAAGCTCAATATTCTTTTAATTTGTAGCCCAATTTAGTGATAAACAAGTCCAAGAATTTGATTACAAGTCAGTAAGAACTACAAAAATAACCGTCTAATTAAATCTGATAGTACCAACTACATTTATTCAGAATAACTAAGTGTAGAGCTTTGATAAAGTTTAAAATTTTAATTCAAAGTGGAATGAATGAAAACTAGCACAAAATAAAAAAATTTGAATTTCCCAAGTGGTGAATAGCTTACGAGGTAAAGGAGATAGAAACGGCAATTTCACTACCGCATTTTCTACATCTTCTTAAGAAATGTTATTTATGACAAAAAAAAAAATCTCACAAAATATCCGAGTTTAAAAAAACGGAGATGAAAGGTAAATCCTGAAAAAGTAGGATCTAAGAAATAACAAAAAATGTAGACGTTGAATAAAAAAATCATTTTGTTTCAAACCGTTATGATATGAGAAAAAATGTCTGATGATGTTGGAAATTGCGGATTTAGCCTTACTGTTTGTGTTGTCCCCCACCAACAAACAAACCCTCTCCATTCTCAAAATTACCGTTTGTTTACTCTTGTAAAATACGGCAAAAGCCACCATAAGATCATGAAATGTTTAAAAATACAGATATAAAATGTCACCTTTGTTACTATTATAAATTGTGAAACAAATGCACAAATTTTTGCAATTGCATATATGATAGCAATTTAAAATTTTTCCCTATTTCTACAGCTTTGCATATAATAAATGTCGTTAAAATAAGTAAATATGAGACTCGCAACTATGAATTACACACAAAGATTTTACACAGAGAGCTTAGCGTCAAATTTATTACCAGAGAAAAAAGGAAGTTTTCATTTCCAAAACACAATTACAGACTGAAGAAGTTTGCGACTCGTAATTTAACTAAATACTTAAATTACCTGAATTATCTTAATTAACAAACGGCTACGAGAAGTAGCAGACAGCGTTAAATAAAACATTTTTAATTCAAAAAGCCCCAAACGAATTTTTTCTGATCTCATTATCAAAACATTTTTTAAACACATAAATTATTGTAATAACAGCCAGAAGAATATTTCTTCAAGAAAAAATGTATCTAACTTTTCAAAATACACATTAAAAGGAATCAAGCTGAAAATATGGTTGCAAAATATAAGCTCTAAAATTTATTCAGACAATTAATATTCTTTCGGCATCACTATCTGGCATTTGATTTCAAATGAATTCAATATACGATTTGGCATTAGAAATTGACTAACAACTCTGCACACTTCCAATCTATGACAACTCCTACAACCAAAAAAAAAAAAACATGGGTGCAAAACAGCATTCCACAAATTAAATCGAAAAATGATAAAAAGCGACAGCCTCACGCATACTAAACGCCAAATCTAGATTAACCGGAAAACCTTTTCTTTTTGTATGGAAATCAAATCACAACAATAACATCTAAATAAAATCACGACAATCAATATTACATAGAAAGATGCCCTTTAACGTTTAATTAAAACACACAAAAAATTGCATACAACCCTGAAATTACTTTAGATTAATTTTAAGCTGTATTTGATCTAAGTTATACACTATATTTAAATATTACTTAAGAAAGTATCTACTTTTAATTAAATAATTTGTTTTTTGCATATCATACAAGTAAGATTTACCCAATCAAATAATATCCACTCCTTTTTTTAACTTGACAACCTTATAAGAAATTAAAAGCCTAATTTAAAACTAAATATTAATTGCCATATTGAATAAACCGATATGATTAAGTACTGTAGTTTACAATGTCTTAATCTAGACAAGCTCAATTGCCATATATAAATTATTTACTATTTTTTCTCATGAATTGAAAGTAAATTAAACGTTCCCTTCAAGCATACTTCAAAATTTTAAATTCGTATAATCAAAGCAATTACTGTATTTTTTCCCAGTTAGTTACAAAACGATGATGATCATTGATCACACTAATTACTAATACATGCTATCACAAAATTTAAAAAAAATTTCACGGTTCTCATTTTTTTCTTTCTGTATTTAATTATGAAATCTAAATTCAACGAAAGTTTGTCAAAAACACTTTATTTATTAGTTAATTTTAAAATCTGATTTCATGAATGTGTTTCGCCGAAATCATTTCAAATTAGTTTTTTTCTAGCATAAAATATCTAATTTGGGTCAAAAAATGTTGCAATCCCCACAATTCATTTGATTTTCACTCCAGTCTCTACACAACAAAGCTTCCAATTCGACTTAGTAAGCTGTCAAAAATTCAATTTTCAAATTTGTATCACGTTTTCGAGAGTTTCTCACATTCAATAACACACTGAAGTCGTATATCACTGTCGCAAATCGGGAGAAAAAAATGTTATATTTCTGACAGTTTCTGATTAAAGCATTTTCTCTTCTGTCAAATAAGTCATCACAAATGTATGATTACTGAAGTTCAATTCCACTAAGTACTTCTAATCAACTAAAATCAAAAACGATAACAACAAATTACACAATGCAAAAAATAATTACATTGTGGAAAAGACGAAAAATTAAATTACATAATTCATCAGAATAATCCAATTAAACATTAAAAAAACACATCGATAATTCCATGAAGCTAATTAAACACCATTTAAAATTTATCTTAAATGAATTTCCTATTAAAAAATCTCACCATTTTGAATTATGAAATTAATATTTCTAACCTCGTATTAATCGTATGTCACATTAACTTGCGAAATATTCAACCAATAAAAAATACAAGTCACGACATCACATTGGGATTTTAAAAAAAAACATCAAAATTTTAAAGATACTAAAATTCAAGTGCCTATAATGTGAACTTTATGTTAACCTAAATAGCGATTACATTTTATCCTTTCTTATCGTCAAAAATACCATTAATAAATTAAATAAACCTCATTACAGCGTAATGACACAGCATTTACCACGTCAATTTTAGATATAATATAAATAATTACGGTGTCAATTACGTATCGTAAAATCAGGATGTCCAGATTCCAAATGTATCAAAAGACCAGAAAAAAACGACTAACTTCTAACTCTAATTATTATGTTCACAGATGGAAAGTTTATGTCAATATTGTAACACAGTTTCAAGTTTCTTCCAAGGTCCCAAATTTAAGTCCAGGTGCAACAGTACCGATGGCACTGTATAATTAAATCAAGATAACGTTATACTGATTATTATATCAAACACGAATCCCATCACATTTAATGTACGTAATTATAAAGTCATCTTTCACCAATAAAACGAGTTTAAGATGAAATCGATAAGCAACATTGTTGCGAATTGTATTTTTAAACAATGTTCTTAAATTGTACAAAATATTTCTTAAGTTCCAGACTACATAAATGCTACAAAGTTTCACCTTACAACATACATTTTTACATTGTTACTACGTAGGTGTCAATGGCTAATGAAAAACGCCCATTCCAAATGAACACATGAAGAAAACACACACAATGACAAAATATAAAATTCATTTATTACTACTTATGAAATCTATTCCAATTCTATCTCACGCTGGGAATAATAAAATAATATTCTTTATATAAAAATCCAAAACAGACTGATCGTTGTCATCTGATAAAAAAGTCAACAAGAACGTCTGGACATTTCCTTCCCTGCCATGTTTAGCATCCCACCCATCTTCACCCCCTTCCCAAACCCACATAACCAAAAAATAAAACAAAAAAAAAATAAGGTTCATCGACGCCCATTCATTCCAGCGACAAAAATGTTTCTCAGACAAAGAAAAAAAAACTGGCAGACAACAAAAAACAAAAGCAAACAAACTTGCTGATTTGTTATCCAACTGAAAAACAAGCCCATAATTAATGCAAGGCAACTTTTTCAGTCAACAACTGCAAAAAACAAAACAAAAAAAAAATTTATACAATTTGTAAATTACGACCTATCTCTGCCACTACCAATGATATCAAAGTAATGATAGTACATCAAAAAAAAAAACCAAACTCGTCTGAATTATGCATAAAACTCAAAATATTTGCAAGTTAAATACGCTGGACAACGAAAGCCCTTAAATGGTCGTATACTTGAATAAATTAGCCAAATATCTTGCAGTTTTGCAAATGTTATTATCTACAAAGATACGTGAATATATACTAACGAGAAGTCAAAAAATTGTTAAAACTTCTGTTTTGCTCCGAATCCATTTAACTTTAGCATCTCATTTGAAAGATAATTTCATTAAGTTTTACATCTCAAAAGTTCACAACGTTAAAAAAGTTTTGTTGCATATTGAACAAACACTAAAATACGCGACCAAAATCATTTTAATTTTACTACAAATAAATTTAATATCATACAAATTTAGATCATTACATTAAAAATATATCAAATTCTACAACTTACAGTTAAGTTACCTGTCATATACTTAAAAAAAAGTGAAAATCGGAAGAATTTCTTTCAAGACAGAAACATATCTTTATTATAAAATTAAGTTTCAAATGGTCACCTGCTGATAAGTTTATTATGTGTTTTACTGCATTAGATAAACCCAAATGTAAGTTACAGTATGCAAACATTGTTTTCATCGAAAGTCTCAACCAAAAAAAAATATAAATAAATAAAAAAGTGATGGTTTGGTTTATGTTTAACTAAAGTGCCAAGTTTGAATGGTTGATACATCAATTTAACGTCCGTTTTACGCATAACAAAGTTATTTACGAGCTGTTTGAAATGCATATTAAAGAAATTGCCTTCATTGTGAAAACTTACTACACATCTTTATTTTTTTAAAAAAAAACTAAAGTAGTTGAATAAAACAGTAGCAATTTCATATTCATTTTATTGCCAGCTAAATATATATAAAATATAAAAACTCGAATTTGCTTCTCAATAAAATGAATAAAACGCCTTCAACAACATAACTGGTTTTTCTAAATATATATAAAAACACAAACTACCGAAACACAATAAAACGATATAATATACGGAAATGCCAACCTCCTTCACAGCGTTATTCAAATTTAAAGCAAGTGGTAACAGCTCTTTTAATAAATAATTAATGTTGATACTGATTATCTTAAAGAAAAATGTTATCTTAAAGAAAAAAAAATAAAGAAGCTCCTACAAGAAGGTTACAGCGCCATCTTGTGCTTCTTAATTACAACCAAAGTCACAGCAATAAAAGCTGTACAATACATTCAGCAGTAACACAGTATACTGTACATTTCAAAATACTGCAATCAGTCTTAACCCAAAACAAACAAATCATCTAAATATATATTTAAAATTAATTCAGTTTTATGATTATTAAGCAGAATAGATAACTTAAGTTGATAGCAACCCGATTTGTACATCTTGCAAAGTTGCAATTTGCTAAATTGTATTTGGCTGTTTAGAAAACATCTACTTTCTGTTGTTATAGTTGTTGAAAGCTAAACAAACAAATTTACCATCTAAACTTTATCTAATTTATTACCCAACAGACAACCAGTATTGGCAAAGAATTTCAATCTATAATATACACACAGCCACAAAGACGTCCATACACATACTGTGTGTGTGTACTGTATATGCTTATGTAAACTTTGTTGCAGATAGAAAGATAAACAGTTTCCATAGTTACCATCATTTTTGCATCTACGAGTCTTTTCCTCTCAAAAACTACATATTTCACTTTCACATACTATATGTACCAGTATTATACTACAATGCACCAAAAACATGGACGGTAATTCACTCTGTATATGGTAATGCACCCATTCTGAATTGCTGAACGAAAAAGTTTTCATCATCAGCCGCTAAAGACGTCGTGGCGCTAGACAGCAGAACTTCAATTCCACCTCAGGGAATGGAAATGAACTGATAAGCTAAACCCCAACTTAATATAATATAATGCCATGATAATAATAATACTGTAATATGCGATACAAAACTTGCTACTAAGCTAAGAGCACTACATCTTCATAATAAACCCACTTCCATAACACTAACTACCATTAAATCACACTAATTATGATTTACATTTAAAAATGTCACGATTTCCGACGGTCGTGACCTTTACCACGTACCCATCATTACCAGTCTACATCCCACTTCCCAAACCCCACACAAACAAAAATCTTAAGGACTCCATTTCAACTCTTTGACGCAATTACATTACGCTGTGCATTACCAATCATAAATCTTCATTTAAATGATTTATAATGCTAAGATATTATATTAAATCATTGTTATTTCGAATTATACAATCGTTTGCATATACACACTTCTTAATGGCAGCAAAATATTATCGTGGGTGGCTGGTAAGTTATAAGGGTGGAAGCGTAAATAGACCACCGCGTGGCGTCGGTAACAGTAAACATGCAAATAAATCAAATTAGTAGTTGCACACACGCGAAATTATTTAACGGTCTGCATACAACTACTTTCTACTTTTACGGTTTCCTTTTTCCAAATTTATATCAATTATTTGATGTGTCAGATACGAAAACAAATTGCACTACTGCGATAATCATCTTCATCGTCAACAAACTTCCTCAATAAAGTTTTAATCAAGCGCAATAAAACATAATACACACAATAATTCCGCACATTTCTAACTATTTAATGTCATTAACCATGCTATATGTACTCGATAATTTAATCAAGATAACAATCAATACGGCAAGATTAGATGAAGATATATAACATTAATAACACCGTTTGGTTATATTATTATTATTATTATAGTAATTGAGATGATGAATGGACTGCACTCACTACTCAAGATATAAAACCAACAATTATAGCAACATTAAAATGTAGTAAAAAATTAATGAAAATGTACTAGAAATTGCTATTAACCGCTTAGTAAAGTATTTGGAAAAACAAGAATTTTAATCAAGTACAGACCAATTACAATTGTAAAGAATGTTTAATGAAAATAAAGATGTGCCAATTAACTAGAGACTAATGAGCCAACTGTCTGAAATTCTTTTTAAAAAAATTGACAAAAAAAATGACTTCAAATGACAAATCAGTAAATTAAAAATTTGTGCAGAAAGAACATTTTAACTAGCAACATCAAAACTTAACCAATAAAATTCATTAAAACACAGAAATAATGTTAAAAGTTTATAAAGTAACGTCCATATGAATTAATGGCACCAATTTAAGTTAAGCAATAGCATCATTTATCCTTTGAATAGATGCACCAATATAATTAAATAAATACACTGCACGAATGCTAAGGCTATTTATTTTCTTCTTCATTTTTAATTTCATTTATTTTCTCATGAATGCAACCATTAATTTCTCTCTATGTACCAATTAAACAACAGCTCGATTAATTATGCAGTTTAATCAAAACTTGGTCCCAATTTTCTCACTCTTTCATATGCCTATATTAACAAACTTTTCAATTACAAAAACTTTCATTTTAGAAACTGTTTTCGCTTAAAACTTTTGCAGAAACCTTTTATTATTACTATTTTTTTTTTTTTAGGTTTTCAGTTGTTGTTGCTGTTGTTGGCGCTCGATTTTATTGCTTTAGTTGAACGTTAGAAAAGAGTAATCAAACCCCTTGCATAGAAAACAAGCGAAAAAGCTATATGCATATAAAGATGCACAATTTTAATGTAATTGCTTCGCTTTGCAATTAAGGAACCCACTTAAAATGAATCTCAAGAGCTGGTGTAAACAAACACCATACGCAGAAGCAACGCCTCTTACCGAAACATTAATTATTAAAGGTGTCGTTTACGGTTTCCATTTCAGATAGAAAGAGACCAGACGCATGTAAAATTATATAAGACTTCAAACACATGCAAAACAGCCACACTACTTTTATCGACTTTCAAATGGTATGCAAATAGAATCACCTTCAAGTAAACGAGACTCAAAACTACAAGATTTTATACGCATTGTGAGAAAAATAAAAAAAACAACACAAAATAAAACAAATACAATGTTGTACCAAAAAAAAATCAATGGTAGCAATTTAGTGAATTAAATTATAAACTCAAAAACCCAGCTACGACAATTTAGACAAAACAAAACTACGCAAAATAATTTCCAAACTAAAAAAAGATCAATTTTGCCAAAAGCCATTATAATTTCCACATCTATATTCAGCATGGAGAAAGTTGAACTCTGAATAGAAAGCAGATAGAGGGGCGTGGCTACATGACGTGCTGCACACCTGCTGGAAAATGATAATGTAACGAGCGGGTAGAAACCACCAGTATTATGTTTAGGACAAATAGCCGTACGAGCTTGTTCAATAGCCTTCCATCTTTCTCCGTCATTCACTGCCCTTCACCTTCCCCAATTGGGTGGAGTTTGCTTGGAAGAAATATTCAGGTAAGAAAAACAAGGACAAGAGAAAACAGTTTCTACATTGGGTGAACGCCTCCACCAACAACAAAAATTCCTTTTTAACAACAACATTTCGTCCGTTTTTCATTTTTCAAAGCAATTTAAATAAATAAAATACGAGATTGACATCAATTTAGTGAATTATATGTACTTGTACCGGTATCTTATTATAATTGACTGTCCTCTCGTAACATTTAACAACAAGGCCGTCCTCGTTTAATACCTGTATATTAAAACCCTAATAATATTTAGTTCTTGATGAAACAGTACGCAATTACTGCCATCATTTTCACAAGACAAAATTAGATTGTAATTAAAAAAAAAAACCTATTAACCTAATAGGAAGAACGTTAGACTGAACCTATTACAATGCAGATTTTTAGTTAAGGTAGCCAAGTAATAAATTCAAAAAAACATTAAGGCGTCTGCCATGATAATAAGAAAATACACTCGTTATAACTGGATTTAAAGACTTTGCAAATATATTATGGTTCAAAATGTATATACTTAGATAGCCTCACTGTCAAAGATCTAGTTAACATTGCTCTATTTATTTACTGTATTAATTTTTTCTCTTTGATTAGTCCAAAACAATCTAGTAATAAAATCCAGAAAACTGGTAACGTTTACATCCTTAAATTTAACCTTAGAAATCTTAATACCTTTAAAATTCTAGTTAGAACCGGCCTAATTTGGACCGTTATCATACCAATTCAAATATCTTAATACTTCACATAGTTGTTAACGTTCATTTTCATTACAATTAATGCAACTTCTCGAATCTAAAAGAAAATTAATTCCTCCAAAATGCTTTTCCACCCTTGTAATTTCGTATTAGCAGCTCAGATATAATACACAACACGAATTACATTAAATTAGCACCGACCAACCAGCTTTTAATTCTTATGAGCAAGGAAACCGTGCAAAAACGAGTAAAAGACCACTCGAATTAAGGGATTTAAAAATCACAAAGCAAATTTCCTTTCTGTCACCTTATTCAGCCCAAATGTTATTTGGTGCAGATGTAACAAACATTCCACTTCGCCCAATGTAATTACTTTTCGTCCCACTTCACACACCCACAGCTACAATATACAGTTACGTGGCCATCGTATACAAGAATTAGGACCAAACTAGCAACGCGCATTCAAACTCGAGTAAAGTGACCATTTTAGACATTTAATGAGCTAGGAAATCCATAATACAGTATAAACTAAAGCTAATGCGATTTTTCCCACATCGTATTTGGCAATATCGTTAAGAACATGATAAATACACGTATAAAAATAAAAGCGAAATAATTAGACAGCTAAATAAAACATTGATTAGTATAAATTTTATGATTAAAAGTGTTAATTTTAAAAATAAAACGGTATATTTAGTACGAGTTACAGATATGTATTTCAGGATTTAAGATATAATTTTTAATTTAAAAAAAACGGTTTACATCGAATATGTTTAGATTCCAAGATGCCAATTTTGTTTATAAAACATGAAATTCAACGTTCAAATACCCAATGTAATTCATCCTTTACGATCTACTGTAATATTGAACTTTTAGGAACCAAAATTCAACTTTAAAAGCATGAAAGTTTGCATTTTATAACTCAAATACTTATTTTGATCAACTACATTTCAGCTTTTGAAATATATTTGGCTTTCAAAACACGACATTTGAATTTAATAGACTGATTATTCAGTTTAAACAAATACTCAGACAACATTAAGAAACAAAACTTGACTTCCAAGTAGATATTCGTTTAAATTTTCGTTAAAATTCTCAAAATTTAATAACAAATTCAAACAAAAAATTATTGCAATTCACAGCTTTTTGAATGCTATATTTTATATCTTTTTTATTTATATTTTCTTCTTAATAAACTGACTAGCTTAGCGAACATCAAGCAATATAATAACACTTAACATACAACCCTTGAACTACAGTTATTCTTGTGCTCGAAAAGTAAAAACCTTCCCATTAGACATAGCCTGTTAATTAGCATCAAAATTTAATTCGACAGTACAGTATAGCATGGTCAAAGTTTACGATTCACCGACCACCAAAAGCATTGCATAACGTTGTAACTAAACTAAGCCAGCAAAACATAACGCTCCACTAATCAGCTTGTAATACAACAGCTTGCTCGCACATAATGGGTTGTTCATTACAAATGCAAGTGGCGCAGAATTGGGGTAATCGAAAACGATTGCCATAATTACAACACTAAAAAACATGCAGCTCAAAACTTCCCAAATTTTAACATCATACTTTTCCACATCTCATAACTATCAAAATTTAACATACCCAAAAAAATAAATAAAATTATTGATCAAAACACATTCCACGTCAAGAGCCTTTCAAAAAATCGTAAAATTTCAATTAGTTTAAAGGAATTTATCAGTACTATTAATCTAACGATATATACTTATCTGTCCAACAAAAAAAAACTGCCAAAATTTTTGATCTTTCCACTTCAAAGCGCTTTCCATTCGCTCCCAACAAGATTGAACAATGTAAAAAGATGCACGAAAATAAACAACATTTAAAATTCACAATTTACAAAAATTGCCTTTAGATATTCACATTTACTTCTAAATATATATTAAAAATTTAGCATTTCTAAATAAGCTGGAACTTTGGTAGTCTCTGCAGTAGTGGTTATTTGCATGACGTGTGTGTGCCGAGAGCACAAGCCTGCACCAAACCAAGCAAGCTCTGTGATACGTAGAACCGAAAAATCAATAGGGTCTCGATTTCTTGGAAGCCATGACGTGAAACGGCAGTTAACCCCATACAGAATACCGTCGTAAGCTTTAAGTTGTTCACAGAATACCATACCACACATATCCTATACATAATACAGCCTTTTCAAAAATCCTTACAATAAACAACGCTTAAGAACATTCATCCCTTGCACTTTCCATACAGCAAATCCCCCCAAAAACTCAAAAACGCCACCAAAAAATACCATTCCAACCTAGCTACAGTACGTTAATTTCTAGTTAAAACTAAAAAAAAAAACGGTTAATAAGAATAACTTAGTAAATGCATAACCGACAATGAACGCCAATGCCGCAATTATCGGTGACTTTGACTTTTGCAAGAAACGAACACTATAAAACTTTAACGTTTAGAGTAGAGGTCAGGGCGCCAGTATGTCTCAATCCCATAGCTTCTTAACAACCGTTAACGAGTGTGTACAAACTACAAACCCAATCCCCGTTGGCAGTAGTTCAACATAAACACCACAACATACAGTTCTGAATATATACACAGCATAAAGTAATCAACCGCTTAAAAACTGACTGGTATTGGTTCAATGAAGATGGATCACGAAACTATAGGAAAACAACAACAATCTACTTCGAAATCGATCACCTTGGAGTTTAGAACTAAATCTGTGTCACTCTGCGTAAAACAATACATCGTCATAACCATAAAAAAGATATCGCTGTCTTTTTGAATTATCTTTATGAAAAGAAGTGAGAAAGAAACGGTATCCTCATGGAAAAGAGTAAGTGTAGATCGGCGGCCAGCTTAACCGGTTCACTTTCAAATGACTCAATAAAATGGACATCGAAAGCGAAAATACGTATAAACACAGCCTTATAGCAATTTCTTAATTCGTGACTCGACTTACAAGTGAATTTTCCGTAATCACTCAATACTAACTCTTCTCAAAATTTTAATAATCTTCCTAAGTAATTGTTCATCGCTGTCTATTCACCATCATTTTCATAATTATCAACCGAATTTTTTAACCAAAAAAAAAACAGTATATACGTACCTACAGTATAACACGATACAAAATCATCAAATGTTGAACACACTGCTACTCTCAAAATTTCTAACAAACTACACTGTATCACCAAACTAAAATTCGAAAACTGAAATCAAACTAAGAGAAAACTGAACTTATAAACACTTATTTCCCAGACTACATAATTATTGAATTTATAAGCTGCAAATGAATTTTCTGACCAAGTAAAAAAAAACCACACCGTTGAATGTGCGCAATTGATAAATAACCACAAGTAACAAAGAAAAAAATTACAAGACGGTTTCTAAGAAAACTGTCCATGATACAAAACAAAAACCAGCATCTAATGAAGAATAATAATGAAAGTCTGAACGTATTACGCCTACAGATCGATCTTTATCGGTCATAAATAAAAATGATTTACCATAAGATGACAACAAAAACACCCGAGAAAAATAATAACTAGCCATTTCAATTGAAGCTTCAATGGTTAATAGATCAGACATACACAGAATAATTTACACAAAATTAATCAGACATACACGAAATAACAATATAGACATGAATAATTACTTAGCAAACAAATGATTAGTTCTGTTGACTGCTCTTCAAATTAATATACTGGAATTTAACAAATATGTAAAAATGAAAACAAAAAAAATTTAAATTAAACACAATTAGCAAATACTATACTTAAAAATACCAATTTTATGATTATGGGGAAAAAGTTTATTTCCTAAACATATTATTAAAAACTAATGCACTACAATTTTGCATATGAAGTTATGATGCTAATTTTACATTTCCTACAGCTCAACTTTTATGCAAATTCGCAATAACTTGGTATTGCTTAAAGTACTAAAACTATTTTTGACTTTTAAATCAGCATGTTTCGGTGCATTTCAGACTCGATCAATCATCCATAATACGATTTTAATGATTTACGAGTTGAGTTTATGTCATTGTATGTCCTAGAAAACGTACAACTGCAGTAGTAATTCAATCGAAAGCTTTACGCAAAATCTAACGCGCATGCTCGGACATGTCTTTTTCTTTTCATAAATTATTCAAAAGCGCATTTTTAGCATACAAATCGCCATGTTATTAGTTATCAAGTTTATTGAAAGAAAAAGAAAAAAGACTAAAGTGTTGTTACTTTACAAATACAAGTTCTAGATATACGGTATATAAAGTAAAGCTTTAAAAAACTATATCTAAAAATTCCTTTTATCAAATTGAAAATACGGCACTTCATGACAGTTTTATATCACTTCAGTATCATACCCACTCAATTTAAATATTGACAATTTACTGCAATCAAATTCAGAATAAAAATGATTTATTACAGTCATATCATTCACGCAAATACACTATACAGTACTGTATATCCAATAAATAATCAATCAAATTTAGACTGTATTGAAGTGTTAACTGACTATAATATAATATTGCTAAATGCAGTATAAATTTTAATTTCTAATCAACCACAATCTTCGGACAAATTAGTATTAAATTTTAAACCTGTTAATCAGTGAAACAAAATACACAAAGCCCTAATTGTACAATAATTATAACTACAGCTTTTCGACTCAAGGATTCGCGGATATACACGTTCAAAAAAAAACCCATTTTATATATTTTCTGATTAGAACACAAGACTAAATTTTTATTTTTTCTATTTACAATAACACTGAAGGTCAAAATGAATTTAAAAAACAAATACTGTAATATCTATTCCTGTCAGTTCTATTCAATGTCACCGGATTTCGTTTCACTAACTAATCTTTACAATAATTAATGAATAATAAAGTGAACACATTCACGTTTCATACAGTATGCAAGTCAGATAAAAAAGCTCAAGTCAAGTTGAAATCTTAAAAAATTTAAGTAATAACCTGAGTAACGCTAATGACTCAGCAGGCTACCAAGCTGAGCACGCTCGATATCAGCCAATCAAGACACGTTGCAAAAGTATTACGTCGCACCTGTTCCTACACTTAAAATACTCGGTTCACTTCTCATCGTTTTTCTCAATTACAACGCTCAATCTATTGCTCAACTTAACATTGGCATATAAATAAAAAGTCCAGACGAAAAACCCCTTTAACCCGACAGATTTATACAGCAAACTGTCAAACTTGCTTATAGCAAATGATAACCTTTAATACAATCGCCAAAACAACAAAAACAACATCCCAATAAAAAGTCCAGCAGAATAATTTTTTGTGGTTAGATTTGTACAACATAAAAAAATATCTAATACAAACAGAAAGTTAAAAAGAAAAAAGATTTGATTGGTTTTATCAACAACAACAAAAAAAAATAAAAAACAAAGCAAGAAAATAGGATTATTGTACCATCTAGAAATCTAAATAGCAAAGTACTTATAAAAAGACCCTTTTCAACTCTTAAATTACAAGTAACTTTCTCTGCAACCGTTAATTTCACTCTAATGCTTTTAGCTCTTTCAACATGTAACAAGTAAATGTACCTTCCATAATAACAACACTGCCTGATTTGCTCATTTATCACGTAAATAAAACACTCAACCCGCATTTAATAAGTAAACGAAAGTGGGAGAAAACGAAAGAAAAAAAAACCAACATATATATACAGTATATCCACCTAAATTAACACACATGCGCAGTTGCATCACTTTGGTTAAAAATACGTGACTGCAAAGGAAATTGGATTTGGTCATCAACGTAAAAAGTTTTTTCTTATCTAATGAAAAAGCTTTGTACGGAGAAAACACAAAGCTTATATCGCTATATTGTCTTACTTCACAACTATGTAATTAAGAGTCCCCAAATTCCTTGTAGATTGGGTCACACGAACGATTTCATAATGAATACAGAGGTAGATAACAAAAAAAATATATTTAAAGATTAAATTGGCATTTTCAGTAATAAAATAGTCGGTTAAAATACACAATAGAAGCCAACGATATAGGCGGCTAACAAATATTTAAAATTTACATTTTTGGTACCTTGCCAGTTTTATTCGTAGTAATACCTAAGTAAACGTTAAGGTCCCAAACTATATAGTGATGTTGCCCTAAAATCTACTTCATCAATAACCAAACGAAATCAAAATTAAGAAATCCAATAAGCATCAAAGATTTCTTCCTCGTGATCTGAATATCTAAACATCACCTTAATTTACTCTTATACAGTTAACTAATTTAGTGCGTTTATTAATAATCTACCTAATTTAGTGTGTACTGTATATAGAACCAGGCTTAGTTAATAATCGGCGTGTAAAATTCAATTTTATAATACGCTCTACTTTAATATTAATACAGTGCGTCGATGAGCGATGTTTCAGCCTTATTTATGTAATACGCCATTATCGTCAGAAATCCCAATCATACCACAACCGATTTCGCCAGATAAAACATTTTAATTAATTTGGCCGTAAATGGCGGTGAGAATGCACCTGCTAAGCTTAATAAATTGTAAAAACTAGCGTTATCAACGGTGGAAGATAACGACCCAGATTACTAGTCTGGATAAAAGTCAAGCGAAACCCAGGTGGACTTAAAGCACAGTCTGATCACCCGAAATATGTCTAGCACTCTAAATGCAGCTGACAACAAAATTATTATACTGCACATCATACTAAAATAGCATTAAACCAAGCAAGCCCAACCACACTTGTTTCAGCAAAATACAACTTATTATAATGCAATTGCAATCGTCTGCAGACTTGCATTGAAAATAACTTATACAAAAAAATGCTTTAATCTGACTCTTGAATTACTATGAGAAATGTGCTTTTATAATGGGCTAATAATAATTTATAGATAACCAACGTAAGCAGAGTGATTAATATGGCAGTAAAACGAATTCTAAAATAAAAATTATGCTTTAATCCGCATTAAAAGTGCAGATAGTGCAAAGTACACGACAATTTGAAATTTAATTGAGCGAAACTTTTCATCCAAAATGATTAATACCACGTATTAGGATTCAAACTCTTCTTTAGGATCCATTCCAGACGTGATATCAATATTAAATAATAAAACAAAAGCTACAAAGTCGATTAAAAACGATTAATAAATTGAGCAAAAAAAAATACATAAAAACAGTGCCTACTCATCCATACACCGTACTCATTTTCATTTTCGGTAACTCTTAAAAAGACAGGCTATTACAAAGCTATAGTTACGTTCTAATATGCAACGCAAAATTTATTTTTTTATATTTTAAAGTTGTCATGCGTAACGTATTTTCATCTTCATTACTTTGCATTTCTCAGCGTTACGTGCTCTCAAAAACGTTAATGACAAGACTTGTGCCGCTAGCAAGGATGAAATAAAGCGAAAAAGTTTTTGATATAAAATTATAGATTTTCCATCAGGCCTGTCTAGACATTCTGGTTTGCCTGCCGCTTTCTCCCTAACCAATTTTCGGATATCTCTCTGTTCCATCTCCCCTGCTAGGCAATGCTCAGTTAAATATATAGCTAGGCACAGTTCAACTATGTCTACCAGTTCAGCAGGCTAATCGAAAACTTTTCAATCGCTAGTACAGTAGTCACTAACAGTGCGTGGTTCTCATGTAGTTAACATCAAAAAACAAAAACCAACAACAAAAAATAATAAAATAACGCTTAAAAGAAGAACACACACGCCATCTAGCGCTCATGCCATAAAACGGCGAAAAAACTACTATCAACTAGCCCAATAACAAAAATATAAACAACGCCTTAAAACAAACAACAAAACACCATTTAATTTAAAAACTATCAAATTCATAATGCATTGTAAGTGTCAATAATAAAACCCATCTCCTTTCAACAAAGTTAAATTAACTTTCAATAGAAAATAATAAACAATGAACAATATATAAACATGAATATCGAATTCAAACCATAATTATAAGCTCAAAATGAGATCAATTGACGCGCAATTCAATTTGATAACTTCCTATACCATGCTGGGTAACCCCCTAGTTTCACAAACAAAATTAACCTTAAAATTTACACAAACCATTCAGTCCCTATCAACCCACTTCATAAAAATATCTTTAAGTACCGGTACTATTTAGTCAAGGATAAATTAGGTTGCAATATGACACAGTTAAATATTTAAATGCGACTAATTTACCTTAAATATGCAGCTTTCCAAACGAGGCACTTTACCAGAAAATTCAGTAAAAATAACCTGTGTTCACTGTAATCCACAATGCAACGTGGCAAAATCCAACTACCATATATTTAACACTCCTCAATTTTAAGCTGCAAATTACAGCCATCACTTTTTAACTTCAATACTCTTATTATTTACCTCTGCACATCCATTCCCTTGTCTTCTTACAAACAATTTGAAAAGAAAAAAGCCAAAACAGTTACAACTTACAGTACCAGTGGTTGCTTTTCTTACAATGTTACAACAGCACTATTTGAGGCCCCTATTTTAATTTTAATGGCTTCACTTCCACGAATTTAGCAGGAGCTTTGAGGTGGCCAATTTGCGCTTAATGAAACAAATAAATGTGTTGTTTAAAACTATCCCTACTCCACTTCTCAAACTAAGCAAACTTCCACTTCAATATAAAAAAGAAGAAAAAAGTCTCTGAACAGAAACTATAAATTGAAAACAGCTGAAATATGCAACTGCACAATAATAACACAGTAGAAATCCCCATTTAGTTACTGCAATTTTAATTAAAAAAAAAAGGAAATATACATATTGGAAATACAAAACTTTCTTTTCAAGATCTCTTAATTTCATAAAGTTTTTTTGTAAGATAACTTTTACTTTCAAAATGGATGTGACTATCAAAAAAACGTGAGAAAAACTTTTATAACATCAACATATTCAGCATTTAAGAAAAAATAGTCAAACAAATTTCTTATTAATATTATACAAACAATACATTTCCCTATAACTTTTCATAATTGAAACAGTTACATAAAATCACTGAAACATTTCTTAAGCCAAAACAAAAACAATAAAAACTAGTACGTTACACGCCTGCGGTAAAGAAACTTTCTATCAACAATACTCAAAAACTATTCTTTGTTAACTCAAAAACTTTTTATTCTTATCCTTGCATGTTTTTTTTCTTCATCCCATTTTTGCCTCCCTAACTTTTACACAAAACAAAGCTTATTTCCCGACGGATATTTTAAGTGGAGAGAGAAAAGCAGCTCAGTGTATTTAAATGTATATGGCGTAAATGTGTATACACTGTAGAAAAAAAAATATAAACAGAAAACCCAGCTAGTAAGAATAAAACATGCTGATGACTCCCCATAGAGTAGCAGCAAAAAAAAAAAAAAAAAAAATGCATATACATTCACATTTAACTCGTTCATCACGAACAAAACGCAGAGACAAAAAAAATTCTAACTTAAGGCAAAGAAAAATGAGAAGAAAAAAAATTATCTCCTTAAAAAGATAAAAAGTAAAAAAAGTACCATATACTTAAATGCAAACCCAATCCAATATAAACAACAATGATAAAAAAAAGTACCAGGATGAAAAGTAATTTGCCAAATATATAAAAAAAAGTTTAAACGAATCAATTGCTAGGCATGTAAAACTATGTAGTTGGCCTTCCTGTGACTAAGCCCATAAACAGAAAATGGTTTTGGGTTAAATAAAATTTAATAAATAATCCACAAAATTAATTTTCAGAGCTTTTAAAGTTAGAAAACTTTTCTCGTCAACAGACCAAACAAGTCAACAAGTTAAAAGCAAATGTAGATTTGAATTAGTCAACCTTTTAAATTAGTCATGCATTTTGTTTATTTGCATCTTGAATTTAACCATTTGAATAATATCCGGTTATTTGACAAAAAAAATTAATATCACTTGCAATTATTTGAAAGATAAGACTAATTTCAAAAATATGCAAAAAAAAAAAAACGCATATTTTTCTAATTGATAAGTGATGTGCTGATAGCGTATTTCAAGAGTAAAATATTACCAATAAATGTCTCTAGGTGGCGCTTCAACTTAGAACAATTTTAGACATTTAGCAAACTGACCCCACCCATTGCACTTCGCCTTCTTATGAAATGATTAACCAAGCCTTCCCTTCCCTCTATCTAGCCAATTACCTGACAGCGTCTTAACCAGTACGAAAAGGAATGCAGTAGTCTTCCTTCTCCACACATAGAAAAAAAGATGCTCCAACTTAAACAAAAGTTCCATAAATCAGAAGCTATAATCCAGGCGCTTGATTGGACAAATGAAAATAAATAATACCGTCTAAAGAAGCTTTCAAACAATTATTTTCAACTTTAACAAATGCCACGAGACAGCCACACAAAAATTACAAATTCCAAAACACAGAATGCTAATTTTACACGGACCAGTTCTGTCTGGGACATACAAATTGTCTAGAAACTTCAAACAATTATCAAATCTACATGACTTTGCTTCAAAAGTCCAAGAAAATATACATAATTACCAAGAACCCCCCACGTAAAATCTCAACGAAAATGTATTTTTCAAGATTCCTATTCATTTAAAAAGTATTCATAGGTGACTAAACCATTACAGTAATCAAATTTGCAATGCAAATACTGACAACAAACTACAACACTGCAACCGGTTAGAAAAAATTTAACCATTTACACACCTTTAATAGACTTAATGGTTATTAAACCATAGCAAGCCACACACAAAACCCTAGAAATTAATTTTTACGATTATTCACAAACGATTGAGCAACAAACATCGTCAACCACAATAACATTTCCCGCACAAACCAATCCAAATCTACCATTGAAATTTCCAGTTACCATAGCCACAAAAAATAATACTCAGTAAACATCCTATTATTAATAATTTGACTTGACATCTCAAAAAAGCCCCATGATATTACCTCAATATCCTAAACTACTGTACGTCCCAATATGCGATAACCAAAAAGTGGCAACTGACTACACAGATAAGAGATAGGAAATAGGCGCCACACTGGATTAATAAGCCATAAACTACTTCCTATATCTCACCGAAAGAGGTCATTTAACAGCATGAACAATTTTATATTTTGATCATTAACAGCTCACTATCTTTAAACTTTAATAAGCAATCACTATCAATTTCAACAGAGTGACTTTACATCGGTACTTGTGTTAAAGCCTTGCGTATTTATCTAACCTTATCAAAAATTTCCAAAAAAAAAAAAAAAAACGCCGAGAATATCACGCAAAATAGATCATTCATTAACCATATTTCACAAAATTCTGTAGAAATTCAGTAATATATCGTGTGAAAATACGAGTCCAAACCGAAAACCAAGCAATACTTGTCAAACGATAAGAATAACCAGAAATAATTAATTGAAAGTGCCTCTTATCATATTTCCCTTTCAATTGAAAATAATGAGAAAAAAATGATCCTGAATTTTCGTTCAAAAGAAAATAAATAGTTTAATAACCTTCCAATCGTCCCATAATGGTGGCCAAACTATGTAGATATAATTATCTGATTACTTAAACAAGGTCATATACATCTTTAAACACTATAAAGTTCATCACATAATTTCATCACAAAACAAACTGCCAATTTATTACAAAATTACCAACACTTCTGACATCATTTCCAGCTTATAAAACCCTTTAAAAACTCGTTAAAAGTAATCGCAACTTAGAAAAGGACCTTTTCGGCAATAACATACCAGCAGATTTACAGATTTAATCCAATCTTAACAAATAAATAAATTACAACGTAAAAACAATCACAAAGATTTTACGGCCCTAAAACATTGCTATAAATTCCTTAATTTTTTTCCAGTACTTTTCAAAATTTCAAATTCGGTTCTGAACTTAAAATGTTACCCCAATTAAAAAAAGCTTCTCGTACAATTAAGTTTTAGCTAAAGGGTACAACAAAAAACACTTTACTGCCATTTCGCCATTACTGTCAAGCTGCATGTAATTTATTTTTTAACTATTTCAAATCTTTTCCAAAGAAACTATAAAAAAATTGTCATCGTTTTAAAAAGTCTCTGCCCTTATAGCCAAAAAGGATTGCCATGCTTTATTTACCGGTCCATATCGTAGCATCACTAAGCACTTAGAAAAAAACTGAAACACAATGAAAATTTCAGTTACATTGAGTTGTGCATTGTATTTTTTTTAAAGATCTACGCCCAGAAAAAAACTCCAACCCTTTTATTACCTTCATTTATACTTAAAATATACCCATCTCTATTCTCCTTTTCTAAAAAAGAGACACTTTGACGCAATCCATACCAGGTATATGTTGTAGAATGACAATATTATGACACCCTGCCATTTAAAACAAGCCAACAACAACAAAAAAACCGCCGAGCCTAACAATAAACGAAAATCCTCTTAAATTGCTTAATTGCAGGCAAATAAACATATTACAGTACAAGTGCCACATTTTATGGCATCCTCCCCCGCCCATTACCAACTTATTATTTCAGATTGTTTAAACTTGGAAGTTACAATTCAATTTGTAACGAAAAAATCAAAATACAAATTCAATTTAAAAAAAATCCAAACTTTTAAATCAACCATGTGGCTGCACTTGCAAATAAGTGATTGCTTTAAAAGTTTTGTTAAGTTACTACTGCATGGGTATACTCATTTTTATTTACTCCCAACAAACAACATAAACATCTACTCTCAATTATTACATCCAGTATTATCAAAAAAAAGTCGTAAAAACTATTTATTTAAATAAACATAAAAAATTCTTCCAAATGTTTGTTTACCAGTTTGGCAATTCCAACCCAGTCCGTTTAATTTCTCTTGTAAATATATATTTTTTTAATTCAATTAAGCGGCTAATTGCTAATTCTGATTTAGAGTAACAACGAAATTCCGAATGCACACAAACGTCAAAAATTTCAATGTCATTTGAACGTTTAAAAAAAATAAATAAATGCCTAATAGGTTCAAGGGAGTGTCGCTCATCTGCCAAAGATACAAGCTCCGGTTACTTTTAAGGGAATGAAGGGTTGCGTTGCTTTTTTTAGGAGGTCCAAAACTGGGATGCTCCACTAGCCTACATCTTTTTTAGTCTTTTAAAAAAAAATCGGTGTCTTTTGTCTTAATTTCCAGTCACGATTGAACCACACGCTGAGACACCATATCGATTTGCCCATGTGAATCTATCACTGTTGGAAGCCTGAATTCACGCTGACTTTACCAAGAATTTCTCAAATATTTTGGCCCAGCATTTTATAAAGCCCTAAAAAACTAATTCCAATCACATACGAGTTTTAATTGAATCGCCATTATCTAAAGAATTTTGAAGGTAAGAATTATGTTTCATTATCAATACTAATCGCATTATCTTCCATCGGCAACCTACACTTTGTAAAGTGCCCTAATTTCAACAAAAAAGGGCTGTAACCAGGTTTTAAGCCCAAATATACCGTTTTAAACTTAATAATACGTGTTGCTACTTTTAACGGAGTTTGAAAATGTTAAGTTAAAAATCCATAAAAGAATTATGAAATTTATGCTAGCTCAACATAGCCGCTAATTAAAAATGATGGTAAAACATGCGTTAAACTAATGATTCCCAAAGGATAACACAAAATTTTACCCTTTTGGTTATGCCCATCATTGAAATCTTCGCCACATTAGAAAGGGCCATTATTCCAAGCTATTTTAACTTACGCATCAAAAAATTATTTTTAAAGTTTAAAAAAATGTAATGCATTGTTTGCAAATTTATAGTCGGTTTTTAAATTTACAACCTAATATCTTTTGTGCCGATAGATTCAATAAAGTTGCAACGTCTGCACATGAATTTGATATACACATGAAATAGATTTCAAGTTACATGAAATAAAATTTCAAAAACTACCTAATCTATTACGTCTAGAAATGGCAATTATCTTCATATTTTTAATTTTTCAAACAAAATATAATGCTGTATCAACTGTAATAAGAAATAAGTTTCCAAATGAATATGCAACGTATTGTCTAGACTAGAAAGAATATAAGACGTTTTCAGTTAAACAATCATTATAGGGTCACTAAAATAAAAATAACAGCAATATCCAACTAAATTAAATCTAAAACTATGTATGCAATAATAAACAATGTATGCAATATAACCATATAACGGTATGCAATGCAATAAATACAATAATAAACACAAAAAGGCACGCAGTAACGCCAGCAAAAATTATAACATTTCTCAAATTTAGCAGCTATTAAATACATCATTTATTAATCAAACTTAAGACTTAGAATAAGCTAATTGCTTATAAGTTTTACGAAATAATTTATATCGAAATTTCAAAAAGAAAATAACGTTAAAGCAGTAAATTTTTAAAGAAGCCCTAATGACCGTAACTTATTATTCTTAGCTAAAAACTCAAAACCCATTTTTAAATTTAATTATAATACTTATATTTACGATAATTTGTTCAATGTTAATTTGTTAAAGCATATTACGTTGAAGTTAAACCGTCGCAAGCCTTTACTTAACCATTCCGCCGCAACTACGTAAAAAAAGGCATAGGCTTAACACACCTGGTTTAAACATAAAACTTGCGTTATGTTTCACACCAGGCACTTAAAAAACATTTTAAAATGCAATAAAAAGTTGCATAATATATTTTAAAAAAATAGATCTAAATGCTGTTACTATGATCCATTCATAAAACGCCCAGAACTTATGAATACAAATGGAAGTTTATAGCGTTTTAATTCAAAACATCCGTGGTTTTACGTTAATAATAAAACGAGTTGAAATAACATTTAAATTAAATGCAAAAAAAATTACAGTACACAGCCAGTAAAAACCCACCAGTATGATTTAACTGATGAGACATCAATCTAAATTATTCTAAAATCCTAAACAATTAAATTTATTAAATATTCCCGATAAACTACTTTATAAAATGAAAATTTAACCCCATAAATACGCTGACAGACTAGTCTTACGCCAAAATCAAAATATTCACTTTACACCCAGCTTTCAGGTTATTTTAATATCCCAACCTAGTTAAACAATGTTACTTCCTTATCATATTGTTACGATTATAACTCATAGGTACAGACTCAAGTTTTGGGTCGATTCATACAAATTTCACCTACTAATACTTACAATACTCAGCAGATGGCGGGTTTGACCCTTTCTTCAATCCTTTGCTCTCGTGTTGCTACAGCTTTTGCCAACCCGTTTTCTGCATCAACCTCGGCAGCGCCGCCTATAGACTTCAATTTTCAATCGATTTTTTTGTGGATGATGAGGCATACTCAATTTTTAAAAAAAAATCTGCATATCTCCATCTTATTACTGCCATCCCCTTTCAAAAAGTCTTAATCCCACCCCCAAAAAGTCTTTATCCCACCATAAAAAAACTAATTTTTTTTATCTCCCACTTTATAATCCCACCCACTACGTGCATATGCCTATGTAGTTGAGCATCTTCAGCTCTGATCATCACGTGGCTGAGAATGGGCGGAGAACCAGCTTAAAAATGTAGTCAATGACGGCCACGAATGCCTAGCCTGGAGTAGATATAAAATACGAACCCGGATTGAAGATGGCAGCACCTAGCACTAGCAGTGCGCCCGTGTTACTCAAACACTTTACTCACTGCGCAAGCGCGTTAAAGGCGGGGGGAGATGCCAGTATCCAAATTAAGTTGGTATCACACTTGGCCATAGGCGTCACCCATTCGATCGTTTTCCAGAAAAATTTCAGTTCCCCCAAAACGAACTACGAAAACTAGAGCTATGATTCGTGGATCTTGATGTACCCAGCCGCCATTAATGGGTGTTCCAAAATGGCCACCGCCATGATGCATAGCGTAATCTTGCTTTAAAAATGTAAACAAACCCCACTACGTGGAAAAAATCAAGAGCCTTGGAAGTTACATACAGTGCAATTACACCCCGAATAAATACAAAAGCACAATAACGCGTACAAACGACAACACTTAACCATTAATAAAAAATCTCCAAATTAATTTTTCAAAAAATAATAATCAACACGAACACTGGTATAGTTGCTGACGACATCTAAATGTTCGGTGGGCCATCAACAGAAGCAAACAAATCCACGATTGGTTATATAAGCAAGTAGTATGAGCATGTGTTGAGGAGGGGGTACATCATCATTTCACGACCGTTACGTAAGACAACGTAACAAAGTTTAATGTCCTTTTAGCCTGTCAGCCATCAGCCCCATCCGATCCAACCCAACGGTCCTTCACTCAATGTTTAACTTTTGCTCGTAAAACATATCCAAAATTGCATTTCTCAGCAGCAGTAACTATAAACCCACCCTATCTCTCTCACATCCACATTAACGCATACAAAATCAAGTCATAACAACGAATTTCTAAGAAAACGATTGGCTTCATATGCAGCACAATGCCTTCAAATGCTAATTCAATTCCAAATAAATACTTCTGCTAGTCAAACGTTACACGTAAATTATTTTTCCTTAAGTTCACGTTTCACGTCAATTTAAGAGAAAATAAACGCACCATTAATTCCCAATAACACTCATATTCTTGTTGCTAATTTTATAATTTCCTTATTAGAACTCTAAATACATATTTTAATGCTTAGAATTTGAAATTATCAAAAACCCTGAATTGTTTGATAAACACTGTTCAATCAACAGCATTTTACAGTATATAATTAATAAGCTGACAATACTAATGACAATACCAATCCAATGGGCAACAAGTTTCATACCAACACCAATAGACAAACTCAAATAAAAATCTCAGCTTTCGAATTGTAGACAAAACTACATTACTAGATACTGAATAAGTGATGATACTGTTCTATATATTCAACATTTTTTTGGTGTTTACATTTTTAGCTAAAAAACATTAAATATAGCTTAAATTCAACCCTTTTCTTAATGGGTGTACCTATGCGGCCTCACATACTTTAAATATGGTGCTTAAACCTTTTCGTAACCGCAATTGCAAACATTTCTTCACTAACAGAAAGCCTACTTAGTAAACAAAAAAAGAAAATATATTCAAAATTATAAACTTTTCAATTTAAACATTGCCTTAAGGCAAATTTTAACTTTCATTATTACAGTGCAGTACAAGAGCTTGGAGACAATCTCCAAAATGGCCTTAAGACAAACTACACAAAAAACCAAAATTACTATTACTAACTCCACACTAAAACTCAGAATTATCCACGTTTTTTTAATGTAAAATTTCGACTTGGAAAGTGCAGGCAAAACTAATTTGAGTTTGGCGTCTGCAAGGCGCTTCAGAAAACAACATACTGTAAGTTAGCACGTACAAGTAGAGTGAAGACGTCTAAATTTCAGGTTACGAAGATAAGTCTGCGCCAGACGATATACACAACTTCTAATAACGTCGCAATCTGCATCAAAAAAAGTTGGGATTTAACGGCACCATCGACTCGGAAGTAAAAGTGCCAAAAAACAAAAATGTTAGAGGTGTGAAATAAACATGAGCTTTGGGTACCGATAAAAGCTGATATCTAGCAAATAAATTACGCAAAAGCAAGCCCCGTCAAATCTCATATACACCGTACTATGTTTTTTCATCAGCAACAGAAAATACATTTTTTTTTCTTCTTCAAGTGTGGTATTGGCAACTTCAACTACATTCTATGCACGTAGCATTGCTCAACAAATCAAGAAAAATCGCAACAACGTCTTACGTGCGTTCGTCATGCGTAAAATAAGCTCTTCTAAAAAAAAAACACTCAACTCTTGAGATAAAAATACCTAGTATCACACGTTTAAATATTTGCCAAAGTGTATAACAATAAATAAATATGAAGACTACAGAGCAGAAAATCAGCTAAATTGCTTCGACTAATTGACACATAAAATTCTTAATGATTTCCTTATATTACTAGCAATTACAATACATGTACAAAACACAAATGTGAAAAACTCGCTGTTGAAGAAATCTAAACCAACAAACATGCTAATCCCTTGACATGTAAATTTCAAAACCAAATGTACTGTCAAATCATAAATTTTTCACTATGTCCTAATTCAGCAAAATTATTTCTGTAGCCTACATACGAATCGTTAACAGACGTCCAACTGTAAACAACTATACATTTATTAATACTAAATAAAAATATTTGCCAATCCATGTAGAAATTTAAATAAAATTAAACTTAATAAAACGTGAAAAAATTAGCTAATATACCTTGAGATAACCTTAACATAAAAAACTCGTCTGACCACATACAAGTAAAAGGTCCTAATTAAAGCCTTTAAAGAAGAAGAAAAAAAACCTACGCCTATACAATATGGTTAAAAGCCATACATACAGCCATTCTTATACACCGTACAAGTCTAAAAACAGATTTTAGTCGCTCATTAATTAAAATTCATACGTATACACACCTACCAGCTAAATTAATTAAATAAAGTGGTAGTGAACGTGTCTGGTTTTACTTTGACTACTTAAATTTAAAAAAAAAAAAAACTACCTGGCGTTATGTTAAGAATAATCATAATAATAAAAAAGGCAAAACAACTCTGCTTGTACTTTCCAAATTACACGCTTTCTTTGCAAATAGCCAAGACAAAACAGTTCCAACCGTTATAGCTAAATCCATAAAATATTCCTGCTGCCATTTTTTTAAAATGAAAAGAACAAGCAAACGGTTTGAGTAAAATTAACATTTTAGTACATTACCAAACTTTGTGTTGTTGCCCTATATTTTTAACTCTTTTTAACTGATGAGGACAAGATTTTACGACAACTCTATTGAAAAACGCAAAAGAGTGAACAGTGCAAGGCGTTAAGTGCCTCATAAAAAAATCGCCTTAAAATTCAGCAAAACAGTGTCGCTGAATATTCAACATTATAATAAGCACAAATACTTTTAAAATAATTAAACCTTTGGTGTCTGTAAGATTTCTAGGAAAAGTGCTTAGGTTATATTGTACTGTTTGATCATGCTATGATTTTCTCGACAACGGATCCTAATGGGTCCTAAGCATAACCCCCGCAAGGTGCAAAAATTCAATGTAAAGAGCCCTTGCATGCAGCAAATTCATGCACTTAAGTGATCATAAAATTCATAACAAATTTACTGCAAAATTAGAACTTACCCATGTGAAAAACACTGCTTGGCCGAGTGAAATTGTGTGAAGATTTTTTCCTACAAATAAAATAAAAAACAAAATCAGTTAAAGTTCCAAATAAGTCATTTAATATCACAAGACAGCATCAATTTTTATCATTCAATTTATCAATGAACTATCTGTATTTCAGAAAAAGCCTTGAAGTAACATTTTTTTATTAGATTACATTTCCGTTACTTTATATCAAGTTTCCGTATCCTTGAAATTATACAACACATTTTCGACTAAATAATTCAGAAATTTGCAATTCAGTAAACATTTTCCACAATAGGTATCTCTTAACACTGTAATACAGACATAATATCGCACCAGTCGAGTGTTGAATTCGCATAACAACGAGACAATACTAAAATCTTAATAAAATTTGATATTCATTTCAACCACAACAAAGTTTAATACGATTTTAAAATGCAGAAATTATTATTTTCTTGCAGATTCACCTAACGTATAAGTCAGTTATTTGAAAAGCAGCCCTAAGGGATTCAGTCTCGACTACAAAACCGCTCATCTGTTCAACTTTACTTAATTGTATAGTGTATAAATATAATATCCAATAATCCAACGAACACTCGCTAACTTTGAAAAATATTCGCCATTAATTGGCACTGTCTAGACTTCTACATCAGCACTTTAAAAGTCAACGCGTAAATTTGGCGTTACGTCTACCAAGCTTAATATTTCATTCACAACGCCAATCAGAACACCAAAAGAAAATCGATTTGCATTAAACTAAAAGTTAACTTAAACAATATTTAACAATAAATGTAATCTAAAATTGTCGAAAATGCCCAGAGCCAAAATACAAGCCGCAAAACCGCAACTAATAATTTCATCAGTTTTGCAACTTTTACTCGATTTAACCGAATGAAATTCAGCAAAAAAATTATACAACTTAAAAAGTACTTAATGTTTAATTTCATCTATTGAAATGATGAAATATTATCGATAATGTTGACACCTAACACTGGCCCCATTCCTTTTACTACATAATAATAAGAGCTACCGTCAGTAACAAATCACTATTGTAAGATTATTAAACGTCATTATATTTCATTAAGCATAAATAAAAGCCTAAAATTACACAGAAAATACTGTAATTTAATATAAATTTAATAGCCATTTTTAAAAAATTAATGCAGCAGCTGTCGTCACTTTTACGCAGAAAATCCAGTTTTTTAAATACTGTATGTTTATTTAATGGTAAAACTGCTAAGGTCCAATACATTTAAACAGCAGCAGTAACCTGAAACTAAATTACAGTGCAGATAGTAATCAGGAATATAATAAAAATGCAAATCCTTAAAAACTGAATTTTTATGATTTTATCAACTCAAAAGACAATTACATTCATTTTATATTTAAACGCCAAAGACAAAAGCTTAACTACAACACAAAAGCAGCGTTAAATTAACAGTAACATCATTATTCACTTCAAATTCTGGCAGGTTACTGTATTTAAATAGCGTAAAATTACCTTAATTGCTTAATTAAAATCGCCTTTTTTGTACTTAATTAATGTAACTGCTATTGAATAAAAGAGTAAATTAATCAAACATAAAAAAAAACAGTTAAAACCATCTCAAATAATTTTACTGGTTCCACCTTCTAAACTCAACGACAAAATTATTACCAAACAATAAAAATCGTCGTTGGAATGATCCCAAACAATTTCTCATTATAATTCTTTCCATTCATCAGGAATGCTAAATATCAAACGCATTATTAACGACAAAACGGTCATACAACCGGTATAAAAACCAGTTAATTAATAATTGAGATATAAAACAACCATTAACCACACACGGTACTGTAGTACACTCTTCATAAAAGCTTTTCAACAAGTTACAAAATAAACAAAGACACACAGACCTTGATAATTTTACATTGTTATTCTTTAAATATAAAAATAACACCAACTAAAAAGAAAAAAAAATGAGCTCGTGCACTTTAATTTTTTTCACTGTTTACAACTTTTCACTCAACTTTACTGATTATTTTTATGAACAGGAACACACACATCAAGGTCTCACCAACACAGTATATGGCACTGTACAACCGTACTAAAAACAAAAACTCAACACCCAAAGCCAAAATTTATTTCGCTTTCTAAAATTTAGTAGTTGAGATAGATGTAAATCACCCGCACACATACTGAGGAGTAAATTTATCAACTTTCTATAATTTACATTTCTATCTCTAAATAATATACAGGGCATCACTTTTATTTTGTTTATTGTATTGTTAATCATCACATAAAATTACGTTGGAAGTTTTGTATAAATAATTTTTAAATTAAGTCATGTTTTGTTTATGTACACAGCTTATAGACGAAAAACATGAGCATCTTTATTTTAACCAAACCAAAATTTTGCCCAAGTTGAAAAAGGGCATAAACATGAAGGAGAGGGCAAAGTACTAAGGGTAGATGAAGAGTGATTGTAAAAACGTACAAAAAAAAAGAGAAGAAAGTATTCATAGTCACTTGAAACGTTTACTAACGCCATTTTCCTTCAACCAATACGAAACGAGACTTTTGACACGAACACCAATCAAACTCGCTTTGCACAACATAAGCAACCTTACAAAAAGTTAAAACCGAAATTGAAAAAAAAGTCAAAGAAAGCCATTTTGAAAACTCAAAGAAAAGTAAGGGCCCTTATTTACAACCTTTGGCGTTTACTTTATAAGAAAGCAATTTACGTACACCTATCTAAACACGCACATCCAGTGTAGAGCATTAAAGACCTTTCTAAGCAACGCCTGCATAAACGAGATAATGAAACGATTCTTATGTTTTGTCCAATTACATGGAAAAATCTTGCCGAATCGACGAAATAAATGACAAAAACGCTACATTTGACGGCGCCACTTTTTCGGCTTCAAATTCGATTAAGAGAAGGAGGGGGTGGGAGGGATCGACACCATCTAATTTCAAACACACGGTTATCTCATTCTGGAATCATCATCAATTACATCCACCATCACATCACCGCCACCAACTAATGAACGAAACTAAATTTCGGCTACAAATGAAGATGCAACAAACACGCACCACCGCCAATAAACAACCAAAGAAGAAAAAAAATGCGTTTTCTAGAATTAAAAATACACGAGAAACAACACTGCTTATACAAACAAAATTATAACAAAAAGCTTTGTGTGGGTAGAGAAAACCTTATTAAAAAAATGCACATATTGTTACTATCTCCATTCTATTTTAACAGTGAAATTTCTGCCGTTTATATTCAAATATCACAACCGCTCGAAACAAAAAGCGATTCAGTTCTAGTGAATCCGACTGTGTAAGATAAAACATACTGTATAAGAAAAAACCAAAGTTTTAAATAGATTTATTAAAGTGACGCAGCTGTTTAACAAAATGCTAAGTAAGCTGATGAGAATCATGAAGAAAAGTCTTTGCCGGAATCGGAAATAATTACAATTTTTATAACTAGAATTTTCTCGACAATTAGACTAAGTGCTAGTGGATTAAGCAAGTTATTACAAAAGTGTTTGTCATAGTCTAATAACCATATAAGAAATTTGAAAAACAAAATCAATGAGTTTGCCTAAGGAACCGAATTAACCAAATTAAAATTCCAATTTTACATAATTTGTTTAAGTAAATAAAATAACTAAATAAGCATCCAAATTAAGCTTTATCAGTTACCAAAAATAATTTATGCAAACATGCCAACCGCAAAACGGTACCGCCAATCATAACTTACGCACTTCAAAAATAATTCAAAAGCAATTTCGGCGCTATCTAATGTATAATCAGTTACCGCATAAAAAAACAGCAAATCAGTTATCAAATCCGCATAAATAGCTTTGTTCAATTACAGTATTTCTCAGTGTACTATAGACAATACAGAAATAGACTAATCACAACTTTACGTAAATAAGCAATAAGAATTATGACTAAATTTAGTTATTATTGCCGAAAATAAACGCCTGAGTAAATATTTTAGTTTAAAATTTACAAACATCAAAGCAAACACATCAATACAAAATCCTTCATCGGTTAATCAAGTAATAAATTAAAAACTACTTTAAACTAGCCCTACTGTACATAATACTATTCGTTTATCGCGGCAACGAAATAATTTTGCATTAATTTAACTTACTAATAAATAATTTGATCAAAGTCATCAGATCAAAATTAAAAATTCATTTTCTAAAAAAAAAAAAAAAAATCAGGTAATTTTGAATTTCACAATAACCGGTCTGACCATTTCAATCAAATACATGAATGATATCTTAAAAATATCAAAACTACTTGCAATTTTACATAAATTTGCATTAATATGTACGTGATGCGCATACAAATTTCCACATAAAAAATCAGCGCAAAAAAGCGACGCTATAGGCTAAGCATTACAACGCTAAATACAAAAAATATGTTACTTTAATGCACCGTCATGTACAATAACGTTGTTCACAACAGGAATCGCACAGCTTTCCCATTTCATTTTCGTTTATATATTGTTAATTAATTTAATAAATAATCGTAAGTACAGCATAATACATCATCATAACACAAGCGTACAGTATAAAAAGCACACGCACGCTATCAGCGCAAATAATCACATTTCCACGCATTTCCCACACAAATTAAACATCACAATTTACATGTTTAAATCACTTTTTTGTTTCAATTTAGGTGTGTAACAGTGAATATTTAAAATTAAAAAAGAAAAGAAAAGCGCAACTAAATACATTTAAAATAATTTTTTGTTTCAGAGACGAATAAAAAACTAGATTCGCCAGATCCTTCGAGACTTAACAACTACCAAAAAAAAAATACCAGACAAATAAATAAGCATTTATATCCAGTCAAGGTACAGTATAAGTTTCAAAAGTAAACTGTCTTATCAGCATCATATTTTAGCCACTTTACAAGTTCCATTAATGCAATATTCGTTTCTTAAAACTAGATCAAAATAGAAAAAAAACATAGCTTGATATCTATAAATGAAAACTGCAAAATAACTAACAAATACCTAATAACGGTTCATGTATTTTCACATAACCTTGTTTCTGATCAATAAAAATAACACATTACAAGTAAAGCGTGAAATAAGTCTCAAACGTATAATGGCCCTACCAGCACCGTTATTATTAAGCTTCAATACAGCATCAAATGAATAAAAATTCAATTAAATCATTCACCCAGTCCAGCATAGGGCCTCAAGAAGAGTCACCACATTTAACCACGGCTTGTCAAAATACAATAATAACGCACATACCATCCTAAAACGTTGAATTTTGCCTTTTTCTAATAAACAAAATTTATTTATAAAAGCTTTTATTTCCAGACGTTGACTATAAATATGGATACGGTTCTGTAGAGTTAACCTTTTTACGAAGCCCAAAGTGGATGGCTGTTGACATCGGCGTTGAAGATATTATTTACGAGAGGTGAGGCCAAATAGCTTCAAGAGCCACTCCTACGCCAAATTACAAAAATGGACAAACTCCGAAACTTCAACTTAACAATACAAAGCATCAAATGCCGTATATCGACTGCAGTTCAAAGTTGAAAACAACAGATCTAGCAACTGGGCCTCAGGAGTCTATTTTAGGGGTCAAATTTAAAAACACTCTCCATCTTTAGTCCTTTCTACTTTATTTCTATTTCTACATCTAGTCTCCTCCGTCGAAATTGAAAAACAAATTCTTACAAGCAACTTAAATGCGCACGCACATATACACATACCAACTGCCCTAACTTGCAAGTAAAATAAATTCATTCGCTGGAGTGCAAAACAACTAAAGATAATGGGGCCCAGCAAAAAAATAAGCCAAGAAAAAAAAGTCCATGTTGGCAATCGAGTATATGTATGCGCCTAAAGAGTATCGTCCAGAGACAGATAAAAACAAGTGAAAGAAATGTTTTTATTTTAATACGACTCCTCTCCATTCAACCACATTTCTCGCTAGTAATTTATACCGATATTTTAGCCAACCAATCTCAAATAGACGTGTTAAAAAAAGAAGAAAAAAAAATTATCCAAAACGACGTAAAAACATGACTTTGTGCTCTCTTCTTCTTTAGGCAAAAAAAAAATAACTGTACGTGTTCAACTTAAAATCAGAGAAGATTTACCTGCAATGCAGTCAAAATACACGGTATACAGTTAAAACACAAACATTTCACTATCGAAATAGGCTGTTAAGAATAAATTCAACTAAACTAATTTTTAAAACATCACGAATAGTAAAAAAAAAATTATTTGACAGTGATAGTCATTGCCTAACTTAACATCAAAACAAAATAAAAATTGTCTGCACATTTTGATATTTAAAAAAATTTAGCTAACCAAACAAAATTTTAATTCTTTCCCTTCACACTCGTATATTTGTTAAATAAAAATCACCAAAAATGCTGATTTTAATGTCTGCAGGTAATTTTCTATATTCAGAGACTCGTATCCTTAATACCTAATACAAACGACCAATTTGCGCCACGAATTTAACGTCATATGTACTTTTAAAGCACTTCCAATTATGCAAAGTACGTTTTCGGTGGTATTACAGTACATGCTCGAAATGCAAATAATAAAAACAATGACCATAATATTTTCAAAAGCACAATAAACTGGTTAATTCAAAAAGCAATCTTAATAAGAACTTCAACAAAAAATATTCATTAATTTTAAATTTCATTTCAAGATTTTGCTTAAAACATGACGTTTAGCAACAATAAAATTACAATAATTATTTAAATTACATCAACAATTAACTCATTAAAAATTAATAACCAATTAATAAATAGTTTTTGCTACAATAACGCCTTAAAACTTAGTACAGTTTCCAATTATTTTCTGGTCTGATGTAAAGTTTCTTTACAAGTTGAATGGTCACTTTACAGCTACTGTTTTCAAAAGCATCGCAATACAATTCACCAAAATAGCAACCAAAAAAAACTAAAAGTTTTCCGGCGTTTTTAGGTAAAGCTTAAAATTTATGGAGTCACTTCCGACAACTAAACTAATCTAATAGGTCGCCATACGGCTATTGGTGGTGGCACCTTAAAATTTTTTTTAGCATTTGAAAGTCAAATTTACACCAAAGTCTGTCCCAAACTTCAAATTTACAGAGAATGACAAAGAGTAACTAACAGTGGCTTAGACAGCCGGATATATTCATCAAATACAACGACCACCACGACTCATGAAGAATTCAACGTGTAAATTATGGTAAGTTTATCATATCATTTTGCTCATAAAAAATGTAAATATCGTCATAATAATAATATTAGCAGTACATAATCACAAACAACAAAAAATTCCAAAAGTTAAGGACAAACTTAAGATTACGAAAACAAGAAATTACGACACCTTCAAATGCCAAGGTTATAAAACCACAATTTACTAAACATTAAACATAATTTTATATAAAACTACTCTAATCAATATTAACTATTTTATATAACCTATTTATTTCTTTTTGCTATACTTTTAAGATTGCCCATCATCACGATTTTCCAAAACCCATAAAAAATACCGCTTGTAAATCACGTCATCTTATACGCTCAAATAGCTAAGGTGTTGAAAAATTCATAAGAAAGTCCTAGTGCTTTTGGCATTAAGATAACAAGAAGAAATAAATATGGGCCCCAAACTAAGGAGCGATAACCTCGGATTATATAGCCAGATATCCGAATCAAATAAAAATGCGATTCAGCTATTCCCCAACTCCAACTGATAAATTAGCCCGATAGCATTTCCAAGTCAGTAGAAAAAGCCTAGCGGAATCACTATAACATCCAATAAGCATGACAAATTGTAAGTGAACTTATATAATACAGAATCGACTTTCAACCAATGATAAGAGCACACCTGTACATACAAACATCCGAAAGCAATCTCTTCTTTTTCTAATAAAAATATACACAAAAATGCTTTTTCTCGTTCCCTGCGTCATAATTAACAAGAGACTTGATTAGGATAAAATATTGCAGTTCAACGAGACCGTTGAGTACACAAAAAGTGTTTTTTTTTCTTCTCTTCAACAACAATGCAGTTATTCTGTTTTTCCAAACTAAGTTATGCCGTAGGAGTGTCAACATTAAAAACTGTACCTCAACGTCTAAGATAAAAACGAAAGAAATAACTACAACAAATGTTTTTATTAACTTTCATTTTTGACTTTACGACTCTCTGCAAAATAAAATCTTTAAGTCAGCATAATTTATAACCACAAAATACAAATATTTAATTCAAAATTAAACTGCAAGATGTTTATCAAAATCAAATATTTTAATAAAATTTCGCAGAAACGTATACTATTACGTCTAAAAACTGTTAAACAGTAAATGTATACAGTAAACTTTCTATAATTAACTGGTAAAAAAAAATTCCCAATTAAGTTAACCTTTATGACGCCCAATTTTAAACAGCTTTACAACAGTAATTCATCAACCTCATGATCAAAAATAAATTGCAACTCATATAAAGCCTGAATATGACTACTGTATAATTAATGCACTAACAATAAGCTATTAAAAAAGCAGTACACCTAACCAAAACTAGATAAACATAACAATATAATGATTCGTTAATATTTTTTTACTATTAAAACTAAATATTTACTGTTTAAATCTACACTAAAAATATTTTTTTCATTTTTTCAAAAACGGCACAGCATTAACTTTCACACCAGAACCATTTAAATACGCATTAAATAGCTATTTATAATTTCTATTACTTTTTGACTCTCTATAATTCATTTTTAACAGCCCACCCTTGTAACCTGATAAAACTGAAGTTCTACTCAAGTCCAATAAATTATCGCATAAATATATACAGTACAGCATTTAAAACAGATACTGTAAACTAGAGAGCAAAGCACTTTTTAATATAAGCATACAAAACTTGAGCAGACATCAAGTATAAGTTATACACACACCCATAAGGAATCCCCCATTTAAAATAGCTACAAATGTCAATTTCATATTGCAACCATTTAAATATTTACCAGCAAAATGATATTTTTATTACATTACCGGTATGTAGAAAATTTATTGCTTCTCAATATGGACTACAAAATAACATATTGTAATATAGCGCATCTTCCATTTATATAAAAAAAATAAAAAAAAATATGGTATTTTTATTTTTTTTTCTTGCAATCTTGTAAAGGTTTGCATTACAAAACGAAATGAAATTTCTTTTGAAAAACTCTGCCCCTTAACCTTTAAAGTCGAATGTGGCGAATTTATCGATTTTTACAAGACGACAATCTCACGTCGTTTAGGTCCTTACCTTAGACGCCGTTGCCATTGACAACAATGTTAAAGACCCCTTGCCATGACGCCATTGCAGTTGATTTCAAGTTCAACAGCAACTTTAACGCCGATCCAATCCAAATCGATCCTGGTTCAAAAACATTACACTTAAGCTTGGGTCATCATCTTAGGTAAGAAGCCATGCATTTATGTACATTTAAGAAGATCACTTACGTCTTTAAACATGATAAAGGAAGAGAAAATTCCTTTTTAAAACACAGCGTATAATCTAACGGACAACGAAGGAAATCTTTAAAAGCAAAAGCAGAAGCCCATGTACACTGTACATTTGTAAAGAGAAGAGCGAGCGAGAGATCCCCATTTATGATGGCTCCTCATAACCACTGAAAACGTCTACTTCACCCAATAAAACACTGAGACACATTATTCCATAAATTGTATTTCCTCCATGGGACAACGCATAACCCAATAAACGTTGAACACCACATCTGCCATCCATTCAAACTTCATAACAAAAAATAACGTTACTTAACTAACGGTTACAATGTACCCATCAGCACAGCCTTTTTTTTCCCCCAATTCCTAAGCTAGTGTTTAAATGCGTCTTAAATTTGCAGTTATTACACAAAATTGCAACTCCTAAATGAAGGGCCTCATTCAGGGAAATCGATATTTCTATATTTCAATATAAAAGCATAATTAAAACCCATAAAAATAGCAATAAATTAACATCCTAAAAGTGGTCCTAAATACACCCACGACATTCAGTAATCTTGCACAGATAAATTAAAACACACTTCAAGGAAAAATATTATATAAACTTTCGTTAGTAATTACATTAGCAGTTAATTCCACAGTGGAAATTACTTATAAGTTACAACTTAATTAGGTTACCCATAATAGAATTTATATGCCAGACAACTTGTAACCGAAAGAATGGTCCTTTCATTTCCAAATAAAGTCAATAAGTTCAAATAAAACAGCAAGCAAGGGCTTATTAAATTAATACCGGCAAATTAGATAATTACTAGCATCGTCGGTTAATTGATTAAAGCTAATTAAATTAATGTTACCAAGACAACAATATAAATTATCAAAACTTGCAAACGTAAAACCAATAAATTTCAGTAAAACCAGTGAATTTTTGCTGTTATAACTAATAAAGTTGGCTTAAAATTGCAAACATTTCTAATTTGTTTTTCGTTTTCAAAACTACAATTCCTAATAATTCATTGAATTTAGTATAATTCTAAATATATTCCCATCTCAACGTTATACGAGTCAAAGTAGGTCCCTTATTACAGATGCCTTAAAAAGCAATCAATGCACTTGCCAAGAGAGTCATTGGACGTTAATTAAACTTGAATGAATAAAAATCATAATCATCTGATTGTTCAATATCTTAACTAATTGATTCGAGCACAAACACCCATGTAACTAAAGTTAAAAGTTTACAACGTGTTAATAAACATGTCAATCTGAATAATAAGAGCGTATTTCATCACTGATCAAACTCTACGAATGATTACAACTTATTTAGACAAGCGAATTTTAGGTCCATTACAATTTCACATCAGCTCACTAGAGTTCATTGCTACTATCAATTTCAACTCGAGTCATTAAACAGAAATTAAGTTTTTACTTTGCAAGTTCAAAAATTAATAAACACAATACTCTTCAAACTTTATCACGCAATAAAAATAAGACATGATTTAATATTTCATTATTAAGATGCAGTTTCATCAGTTAATTAGACTGGTTTTTAACACTACACTACTTTACTTAACAGCATTTAAATTTAAAAATATTCTATATTACAGTCAACTTCGATTACTACCATTTCCGATAGCTTAACTAAAAAGTAGAATGCAACTTCAGTTACAAACTTTCATTTCAAATTTCGGAAATAAACTCCCAAATAATAGAAATGGAAATTCGTTTCCATATTTCGCATCATAAGTTATTTCACTTCTCGTATTTCCGCTTTAGTCAAGTATAACATAATTTTAATAAAAATAAAAAGCTTCAAGTTACCAGCATAAATAATACAATATTCTACTTGAAAATGCATAAAGAATCGTACTGTATAAGTTAGTTTAAACTTAACGTTCTTTAAAACAAAAAAGCAAAGAACACCATTTATAAACTTAAAAAAAGTTACAATACATACAACTAAAACAAAGCCATAAACAGTTCTTCTATAGTAACTGAAAAACGAATATTATGAATATCTTTCAGCACAATTGCAGCTGTTTTAAAAAAATCAACTAGCTAAATAATTAAACTTGGCAATACGAAACAATTGTTTTTAACAAAAATAAAACGTCAGCTATTTATAATTTTAAACAAACGTCAACGAGCAAGTCTAGACTACTGCATTCGAATTTAATAAACGTTGGTTAAAACGTAGTTTTATTAACGTTTTTTCGTTTATCAGATGCTTACTAACAACAACGCTACATCAGCGTAATAGTACAGCATAAACTAAAAATTAATTAACTGAACATTTCAGTACATTATTATAACAAAAAAACCGCAATGAATTATTAAATGGTCAGTAAGAACCAATCAAGCTTCCAATTTTCGTAATACTACGCTGCGTTTCCATTATAATAAAAAAATAAACGCTATACGTAAGAATAGGCCTATCTCATTAATCGAATTATAAATGCAAGAAAAAAATTAAGAATTTAATAAAACATTTTATCCCATAAAAAACAGTGATTCCGTGAAGTAGTTAGCGCATTTAATTTTTCCTGCCTGCAATTCTTATGTTCATAATTTCTTATGTTCGTATTGTACTTAACATAAAAGCGCATTTGCACCAAGGATGACTAATTGTTTAAGAAGATTAATATAACTATTTACAAGTTCTTCAACCCCATAACTACCAAAACAATTTCAGCACCAAACGATTATAAAATTAATTTTCCGGTGCAATAAACCTCACTCCACGCAATAGCGCGCGCACACCAAATTTAAACGATTGGTACGTCATAAAAATATGTGAAGCCCAGATTCATTTTGTTACTGGGCATTTCTAATGCTTTTTTAAAAACTTTTCCTTAGTAATCGTTATCCGTCTCAACAACAATTCCGTGGAGCCAAACTCAAAATTAAAAGCATTTAAAAATCCATTTTTAGCTTGTATTTGGTCGCTTATCAACAAATAATAAACTGCTTATTAAATCCACATGATTTTTGATTAATTTGAGCCATAAATCGAGGCTTCAACTTATTGTCAACCCTTGTAACTAAAACTTTGTTATCTTGACTACAATTTCATCAGTAAATTTCACACTCTCACAATCATCATTGATCACATTTCAACCGCCTACAATAATTTCATATTAAATACGAGTTAAAAATGAACTATATAATGATAATTTTCTGTATCTGATTTCAAAATCCTAGAACCAAAGTGCGACTAATTTTCGGAAAAAAAAAGTTATCAACTACAGTGCAATAAAATCCCCAATAAAATTGACACTAGGCTACGTGATTGACTCAAGGCAACGATAACACATTTACTAACAAAAAAAAACTACCAGCCCTAAAATTAAATAAAACCTAAACGAATTACACTATAGCTTGACGTAAACGTAACATAAATATATTTATTAATATAACAACAAAACGAAAACATATTAGTAATCGAATTGGTTACATTAATAAACTCGCGACAGCTTCAATCAATATTAGATGCCCTAACGCCAAAAACGCAATAAAACAACTTTCCATTCTTCCAGATCGCCATGCCTTTTTATAGGTCCTTAAACATCTCTATATACCCGTATACATATCTTATTTTACCTTGGAAAATCTGTCAATTTAAACCTTTTAGAATATCACTTCACTATGAAAATTTACTGTACGTGTATTAACAGTACATTAAATGTTCAAAAACAAAACGATTTTAAATTTGCAATGTATAATCAAATAAAGCCCTTGAAACTTTCAATTATTCAATCTATATTGAAAGAGCATAATAACACCAGTTTGAAAAGCAAATTTTATATTTTAAGCAATTTAAAGCTCTGAAAACAAACTATTGACTAAAAAAAATTAAATGTAATCATAAGTCATAATTTTGACCCATATTGTTATATTATTGTATCCGTTTCTAACGATTCAAATTTCGTTCAAAAACAAAAAAAAAACCTAACATGATGAACACTAATTACAGTAACAACTATCCATACAAAAAACAACCTCATACACTTATTTATTGAAACACTAAAGTTTAAAAAAATTGATATCCTGTTACTCAAAAAAATAAATCAAAATAAAACACCAGCGTGAATATTTCTTTATGTATTTAAAATAGATCGCAAACATTCTGGTTAATCATTTGGTCAACAAATGATTAACCAGAAAGACCTTAAGCTTAACTACAGGCTTACAAGTCAAATACTATTAATTACGCTCTTAGAACTTTTAATCTGAAAGAGCAAGCTTGAATTTAAAATTTCACTTTCAAAGCAGCCATATTTCACGACATAATCTGCTTCGAAATCTTCTAAACCTAGCTTATAATGCTGTTCCGTTTCAGATAAAACTAGCAACTTTATGCGCTTTAACTGAATAAAATATTTCAACTTAAACCAATTCTGACATGGGAAACAGCAGAATACGCTCATTATTTAGCGCTTTCAAACGTCAGACCTTCATTCTCACACACTGTATTCACTTTGCAATGTACTGATATAAAGATATTCGACTCACAAGGCAAAACCACCAAATTACCTTAAACTTTGTCAGATATAGTTATAGTTAGCTTACATGGCACTACTAGAATGTTAACGGTAATTAGCCAAAAATTTACAGAATGACTTAACCCATCTAGAGTAATTCCGTGTAATAAATTACAATGATGTATTATTAAACTTTAGTGATACACATAGTCATACACAGAATAAATTTCACGCTTGAAAACCCCACATAGCAGTAACAAAATACAGCTATAACTTGCGAAAATGTAACAAAGAATTATACCTAAGAAACCACAGTTAATGTTTCACTTTAAACAATTATTTTAACGAAAACGACATTAAGATTGCAAAAATAGAATTATTGTAAAGCACCACTATTTTTTTTAAAAACAAAACACCTTTATTTGCAGCCCGAATTGGATAAAACTATAAAATTTTGAAATACGGTGCTCCATTTATAAAGATCGCCGGAACTAAGAGTTGCCTTCAAAATAACAAATTTCAGCTATTAAATTTCATCCAAAAACTGATTAACTGACTGATGATTTTTATCAAGCTCATAATTTTTATTATAAAGAAAACAATTTTAGTGACAGGTAATCTGCAATTAGTTAACGTGTTTACGAGCAAAACCATGATAATGATTCTGTAACATTGCAATTTGCATGTTAAACACACATTTGGTTTAGTTTCAACCGTCATTTATAAAAGTTAATTTAATAAAAATTTGCAATCGTATTATAATACTACTACAAATCAATACCAACTATTCACTATAGAGACCTTACTAATGCTCCAAAAAGCTTTACTTTCAAGGAAACTGCTGCGCATACAGTAGGTCAAACACGCATTTGCAAAATCTTTTATACATTATATTAACATGCAATACCAAATATAATAACAATACGGATAATTAAATTAAAAACTCAATTTAATTTTTAATCTGCAAAAATAAATAGTAAAAATTCTCAATCACTTTCACAAAGCCATCTATGCAACTCCTAAGACGTTGCTCTAAGTGTCCATAGGCAAAAGAAATTTTGGGTCTTACATTAACGTTTTTAACTCGGGGTGCAATGTCCGTCCCCCCCCCCCCCCCAACCCTTTCAATCTTAACCTTTTTAGCTTCAAATCAATTGAAACAACTGCCGCCAGAGTGCGCCACCTGTCGACAAACTGCAGTAACCAAAGGGGGAAAATCGACGTCTTGTTAACTACACTACACTAACCTGTAGCTGCACTAGCTCCAGCGTCATTGCGCATGCTCACGACACATCGAATGAACAACTAACCACAAAAATAATAAAACCATAAAAATACAATTACTAGCGAGCGCCAAATTCAATGCATGCATTTCAAAATATGACAGAAACGAACATATTTTAACATTATGACTATAGATGCTAAATTAATAAACCAATTTGGTAATTGATATGTAATTGTTTATTTTTCAGATGCATACAAAGAGAGCGAGACAAGGGAGCTATCTGTTCAGCACCGATGGTTCAATTTACGAGTATAAGTATCACTGGCATAAAAATTACAATAAACAGCAGTGGTTTATCTAAAAATACACTAATAACAATGCTATGAAATAGTATCCAATAGGTCCCTGCCTTAGAAAATTTCACCAACTTCATGATTAGCTACTCCACCTAAATTGAACGACCACCAGATTATCCACATGATAAAAGTTTTAGCTTTATCAAAAAATAGTTCAAACACTGAAATACCAGAATAAATGATTTGGAAGCTACTGTACAAACTAGAACTCCCAACTTCAGTCACTAAAACTCAAATTCCTCATTTCAAAAGCTAAATTTTATAAATAAATCTACTGTTTTACGTCTTAAAATTAAAATTTAGCATCTCAAAGATAGTATTTTGCCTTCTAAGTTATTATAACACAGCCATGGTATACAATTACATGTACTACTGTAGTAACAATTCATTTCCATTAATTTTAACAAGTTTCCTTAATTGTTTCATCGTTAAGATTTTATAATTGTTTTTCAATTTATCCGATATTCACAAATAATCTTTCTGTCACTTTTGTTTGCCTCCGACCGACGGCCGGTCCTCCGCCTCTCACCGGCTTTTACGTCTTGCCACCAAACAGTTGACCTGAAAAGAGCAATTCAAGCTGCCTCCAAAAATTTTAAGCTATCATTATCCAATGAGATAATCGCTCAAGTTTCAAACTCAATAGCGAGTGGTTTAACTAGAAAATTGCCTTTTGCCCTATGGTATCGCAATTGTAACTTGAAACCCCAGTTCAAGTTGAGCTGCATTTCTATAATTTGACTCCGGTTCAAAGTTTTCACCAATTTCTTAGGCCGGTTAACCCTTTTATCCTTTACACCCCCACCTTCAGCAACCATCCTCCTACATCCTCATTTTCCAAGAAGTAAACCGTACTCAAATTTATGCATCTCACTAACCACATCATACCAAAACCAGATAGTTTTATGACTAATGCAAACTACTTTTCCTGAAGGAAAAAAATCTAACAAACAAAACAAGCCGACACTGGGTCTTTTAAACTGCACAAACGCATACAAGATAACATAAGACTGTATTGAAATGTTAAGATGACCTAAATGTTACTAGTGCTTCTCCCAAAAAAAAGTTTATTACACACAAATAAAATTTTCAATGGATTAATGATCATACAGTCCACTTTCGTTAAGGCTTGACCCGTCGGTTTTCAAATTTCAAAGGGTCCTCCTACCTAATTTAACTTTTAAAAAAGTAACAAATAAACAAGCAGGAAAAACAAATGCGACCACAAGCACTGCTTTAAAAAATGCCTTGGTTTAAGAAAACTTTTCAGGAAGAAAAAACCATTTTCAATAAACTTATTTTAGAAGTTGGACACGTTGGATTACACATGTCTGCAATGCAGAAGAAAACATTTCTTGGATATTAAAAAAACCAGCTAAATTAAAGTTAAAGGTGTAAATTTAATAAAAATCGAGAGTCTAGACAGTTTCCTAAATTAAATCTTGAGTCATCAAGACTTTCTGTTAAGTAAAAGCAATATGAAAAAAAAAGTATTTAAAATAAATTAATTCAACTAATTCACCATAATTTCAAAACCAGGCCAGGTATAAAATATAAAGTGATGTCAACAACCCTCAAGACAAAACTTTTTGTGCTGACGACTATTAAAAAGTTGTAAAAAGTAAGTAATCATTATTATTATCTGCATGGTCTATATTACGTATTTGAATTAAAATTCATCAGCAGCGGTCAAACAAAACATAATTAAACATCCATTGTTAAAACCAACGTTAACAGATGGCGCCAGTTACTAGTTAAAATTAATAATAGTCAAAATAGTTAAGTAAACACGTAGTGCCAAAAAATCCTATTATCACAGTATTATTTCGAGTACAACACAACAGCAAGCCAAACGATAAAGTGAATTACAATAATTTAAATCGTGATTAGAAGTTGCGAATTTATTGCTAAGAAAGCAATTTAAACTTTTCTAATTTGCTACTTTTCTCAATCAGTATAATCAAACTGAACAAAAACGCACTTATTTTGCTTGGCTGAAAATGAGCGTCAAGACGCCTATTTAGTTTTGCACAGAAAAATCACAATACACAGTCAATCGAAAACGAACGAAATTGGCGTTTCTCTGTATATAAATACCGTATGTAGATTATTAAGATCATCAATTAATACTCTCAAATTACCAACATTTCGACTACAGGTTATCTTCATGAATAACGCAACGTCGATTCGGACAATTTCACTTAACTGTTGTGTTAATTACAAAAGCCAAGTCCAGTTAGTGACTACTTTATAGCACCATCGAAAAGAGCATGCATAATTACATACAAAACAAATTACATGCATCCATCGTCAATGCATATAATAGACTCACAGTTAAGCATAAAACTGAATTTGATAGCTCAATTTTCAACTAATGGTTGTCAAAATTACGATATATCTAAAAAGACATCAAGCTACGGTATAACTGAACTACATTTTAAAATAAGCAATAAAATTATTTTAGGTTAAAAATTTCTAATAACTTGATATTATCTTGCAAGTTCATTTTACAAAGTATAAGAGTTTCTGACCAGCTTACAGGACAATATTCTCAATCTCAGATATAGAAACATAGCAAATATAAAAAACTATACCTAACATCAGCCAAACGAATCTACGTCGAGAATATATAATGAACAAATGTAAGTCAGCCAAGCAAGAAATTGTACCATAATCAAACATAGTACCGGTATTAAAAATGCAATATTTTTACTATTACCATTTATCAACCATTGCCTAAATACAGCATAAAAAACGCTAATGTAGCCATTTAATGACATAATAATACTCTAATATCATGCGTGTTTTTCTCCAGCAAGACCTTGAAAAATCTACAGACATTTAGAATCGTCAGCAAAAATTAAAGAAATAAAAAAATGACCAAAACTACCTTTTTATACTGTATATCAAATAAATTTAGAAAAAATAAAGATATTTCTTTCAACTGAAACCAGCAATAAAGTCATCTAATAGAAAGTTTACGCTGAGTAAATAAGTTTTGCAAGTTACAAAACCATTTAGTCACTATTTCGCCTTTTAATTTCACCTTGGACAATGTTTCAAAAAAAACCTAAGCGATTCTAAACATGCAAAATAGCTCAAGTTAAATGACAGAATGTTTACTCGTAAATTTACGTTAACTGAATTTTGCACAGCTTTTCAAATCTAAAATCGCGGTCGACGTAAAATGTCAACTCTCCTACATTTTTGTTCAGTGAAAACGAGGTCGATTTATCAATCTTATTAAAACAACAAATACTTTACATTTTCTTACACCTTAGATATGCTGTTCGATTTTAAGATATGCAGCTCAAACAATATTCATATTGTTATATACAAGTTGAATAAAGCTATTAAAGTAAAATAGCTTTTTAAAAAAACTTGATTCTTTGTACTAAATACGAAAATGTGCTATTACTAAAAAATACACAACACTAAAATCTAAGATATGCCAATTACTATTAAGAATTTACGTAGAAAAATCAACGTTAAATAAATTAACTAAAATATAATTAAATCGCCTTCTAAAAAAACAATAAATTAGCTAAATACGTTCCTTAATAAATTATGACTGGTGAAATTAGAACCACCCTTTCAAAATAAATTTTTGCCACTGTACTTATAACACCAAGTTTTTAATTGACATTTTTTATTGTATATTTGATTGTCTTGCTTGCTAATAAAAATAGTTATGACAAAAAAAATACATAACTCAAGATCAGAACAACTTACAACTACAATAGTATTTTTAATGAGGACTGCCGGTTTTACCACGCGAAAACCTTAGAAAACGTCGACACCCAAATTAGCCCTATTGGTCAGGCTGAACGTCACACAGGTAACAAAAACACGTCAAGCTAAACGTTATAGAGTTACTAAGCCTTTTCAAACAAATTTATAAACAAATCTATAAAACTAGATTACTTCAATCAACTCAAAATTTCCATTTAATTTTGAAAAAAAAAATTGAACTCTGTAACCTACGCTGAAACCCGGACGTAAAAACAAAATGATTAAATAAACCCTTAATGATAGTTGCTCTTTATAAAGCCCATAAATCGCTTAATACTAACTTTAAACTTCCTGCCATTACACACCACGTCACACATCACGTTTATGTAATTTCTTTTTTTCAAAAATAAATTAGCTGACATTGCAGTAAATAGGTATGAAGCTGAATTGCGTGCAGCGCTCTCTAGCGAATACAACAAAGCCGTGAAAAGAAAATGAAATCTAAAAAAGTGTGACAATGCGAGTTGTGATGTGAGCATGTTATTACTGCAGCTGGTAACATAACTTCTGGTAAAGAATTTTAGCTATGTTTATGGCTTATATGGAACGGTGCCAGTCGTTTGTGTGAACGTTTCTTAGAATTTAAAAATGACGAAATTACACAACCTAACATAACACTGGTTGGTGTCTTAACACCAGTCACACACAAAAAAAAACTTTAAAAAGAAATGCCAGGAAAATCTTCACATACGCCAGATATTATACCAACACAACACACCAAAAAAAACAAAAAATAACTTGTAAAAAATCAGCACTAACAACAACGTAAAGTCAATAAAATTAAACGAAATACTAAATATATGAAGTTCGTTATACAGTATTTGTTTTAGTATGATTAAACTGATATCATTTTAAAACACATTAAATCGTTAAACAAAAATGGCATTAGTTACTGTATATACGAGTACTACCACTCACCTAGATAGATAATGCTTCATCCGTTTAATATAGTAAAACACACCTACAACTGGAATTCCTGCTGCGCACTCTAAATCTGCTACCGGTACTGCATAAAAATTATTATCACCATACAGCACTATTTTTGCCGTTAACGTAGCAAACAGTATATTACACGATAATCGTAACTAAGACAGAAAATAAAAACACATTTTGCAGAAGCTCTTTCGGAAAACAGTAGAACATGGAAGTAATAACCAACTTGATGTGAAAATTCAAGTACAAATCACGCTTAAAAACGTTAAACTTCACAACTTCATTAAAGATAAGAAAATATTCCAGCATGAAATAGGCAATTAGGCTCCCATGTCTTATGGAGTATGAAATGACATTGTAAACTCACGTTGCAGTTTTTCTAAACTCCACTCTTTAAACAAATTAGCCATTTCTTCGAAAAGGCTATTATTAAATTTGCATACTAATTTTATCATCAAAATAAGGCCGTTTAAAACTCGACCAATAAGCTACGATGCAGTGCAAATTAGTTTTCAAAACAACAAATTATCTTGATTTTTCAATGAAAATGTGGACGTAAATCCTCAAATATTCGTAAAATGTCGACGTAATTTCATGGCACCAAACAACTAACTTCTACGCCGCACAGAGCTACAGTAATCAACGAATACATAGCACATTCAACAGCTACTTATTCGCAATAAATCTAGCACATAAAATACACGAGTAATTACTTCGACCTATATTTGCCAAAATACAAATTTAATACGATCACATTACTAAGTCCATTCTGACATTTGCTAACTTCCTACAAAATAATTAAAGTGGGTGTACAGTACTGTGCCATACTTAATATAAAGTACGTTTTAAATGAAGTTAAATAGACCAACAACCAAACAAAGTTTATGCAGGTGCTCACTGCAATAAATAAATCATACTCACAAATGATTCTGAAATAATAAAAACGACTATAAAATGACTCAATACAATAAAATTAATCATTCATAAGGTTTCTAATTGATATTAAAAAACACCAGTTATACTAACTTATAGTAGTAATCTCTAGCAAAATATTCATAATGTACCAATTTTTAGGCGTAGAAATTCATAACTGTTTAACGGTTGTAAGCTTAAGTTAATACAAATAACAAAAAAATATTTATTACGACGAAATCACGTGAACAGCTTCACGTTTATAATTTGAAATAAAAGTACGATATCACGTGTTTACTGTACCCACTAATAAACACCTATTACTATTTACTAACCGTTAAAAGGCTACTATTCAAACATAAAACGCATGCGCAATGGCATCAGCTATCTTTTGGAAAAAGCCATTTTTACGTCCTTTAAAGTCAATTCAGATCTTCTAGACTTAGTCTAACTTGACAAATTTGTTTTTAAATGTTTTGATTATAAAACGATTTCATCAGCAGTATAAAACACTACCAAAATTGTGCCAAAGCACTCAGCAAATCTGCCAACTAAGATAAAAACAGCCAACAAACATATCAATAGTTATGGTAGTAATTCCATAACCAATCATAAACTTCCTCCCCCCCACCCTCCCTTATTTATCCATGCACTTAAGAAAATACGTCCAAAAAATGTTGTATGCTACTTAAAGATAACTTATAATATAATGCCATGACCACGTTTGCTTACCTCCCCTGTTCAATGGACGGTTTAAGCGGCGTTCGTTCATCCGCGTCAAATTTGGCCTAGAAAATCGTCGTCATCATGGCGTCGTTGATAGCTTGATGCTGAAGCAAACTGACGTTGATAGCGATGGGCGGTTGAAGAATAAGCAATACTTAAGGAGGTGGCAAATAAGATTGTGGGTGGAGAAATAAAAAGATATTTCAACCGACTAATACGCCAAGACGTCGATGAAATACGGCACAGACGCATGCAACAGGCCACATGGGATTCAAGACTGTTTTATACAACAACAAAAAAGTCAAATCGAAACGATTATTTAACCTAGGAAAATGCGGATACGCAAAAAATCTCTTCAGATTTAAAGTTAAGACATTTTTTAAAAGGAACTTCAGAAGTTTTTTTTAAAGTAATATTTTATAAAAATCACACACATGCAACAGGCGATGTTGTAAAAAAAAATATATTCAAAGCAAATACATAGCAGTATATTAAGCTAGAGTTGCACTAAAAGAATTTAGTTCCACATCCTAATTCACTCGTGTAAAGTTAGCTGATTTAGCAACACTGAAGAACTTACGCAAGACGGTAGTGCCCCAATAGTCCAGCTCCACTTAGATTTCGACATGTTCAACATGCAACTGAAAACTAAGAAACAAGCATTTGGGCTCAAACGTTTTACTCACCCTCCCCCATCACCCCCCTCAGAAAAAAAGCACACATACATACATACAAACATACTGTATATCTATATAAAGTATATGGTTCATCATTCTCATGATATAAATTTTTCTAACACCCCCATTTTCACTCATGTCAGTTTGGTGATTGGTGGCAGTGGGGCGGACTGGGTTGGGTTTTGGAGAAAAACGTAATGCAAAAGAGAGACAAAGAGGCCCTTAACCAATAGTCTAAGACCATCAAAACATTCCCAACTAATCAATACAACAATGTGCCCTCGATTATGAAAAAGCTGTTTTTGCTGGAACTGTCCCGCGCTTGAGCTACAAAATGAGATTCAGCCCAACTAAAAAGGACCATATAGCACAAAATATACCCAGCCCATACATTTTCCTTCATGACACACATTTACCTACTTTTAGGGGGGTTCATGTCAAACTTGGAAATAGGGTCGAAATAAATAACGACCTAATACCCAATGTTTCAAGAGGGGACGGCGCAAGTTCTAAAACGACTATTGGTTTGAAAGATATTAATGCTGTAATTGCCAGCGGTGATGGGTCAGAAAAACATTACTGTATGCACATGTACCACACCCCTCTCTTTCGTCTATTAAAATTTCCCATCACCACCCCTTTCAACTTTCTCTCCTCCATCCTTCCTAAATAGCTGTTCCTTATATAACACACACACAACAAACTCTCTTGTACTTCAATTCACCATCTCCTCCCATTTCCCATCCCCTCCCACCTACCCTGTGCTTCAACTCCATATAGGTGGTACACTATGAAGCTGAAAGGAAACCAACCAAAAAGAGGTGGTGGGTGGCGAGTCATAAAACGGCAGTTCCAGGAATTCCTGGAATCACTTTCGCTTGAATCGACATTAAGCTATAATCCGCTCTACGTGTGTATGTGTATGGCCTATGTGTGTGTATAATATACATAAGCGTATCTATTTTCTTCAGCACTATAATACAGCTCATACATGGCCAAGCTCACTGTTACTAGATCACGTGATACTCACAACGACACAGCGTCGTCATCATATGCTTCCACACAATCTAAATATCAATCTTTTCTTCCCCCTCCTACAATCACCCACATTTTTTTTATTTTCATGCAACCCCCTTCTTCATTTTCTAATTCCACTACCATCCTGTACTGCTATTGGTTGAGTATAGTGTCCGGCCATTGGCGTTCAGTGGCTAACAAAAAGCATCCGGTTTTCAATATGTACTAAAAAATTGAACTGAATAAAGTAAAACTTTCTTCCTTGCCCCCTCCCCCCCTCAACATACTTTCACAAGAAGTCCGAATAAACTGATATAATTTTAAAACGATAAATAAAACCCCTTAACTAAGGCTTGCTAACGCCGTATCTGTCTTTTCACTCTTCTACGAAAACTTCGAAATTATCTTAACAAACTACAACCACAAATAAACTTAATAAGAGTTTTTCTTTTTCTAGAAAAGCGGCAGGGATACTACCAGCCAATCGTAACTCACTTCAAACTATTTTTTTTATCTTAACTGCTACAATAAAAAAATAAACTGGAATCGGCAAGTCTAGTTAGTTATAAAAATTCAAAGTGAATGTGAAAAAATAAGCTCGACCATTTATTTATTTATTACAAAACAACCAGTAAAAAGTTGCGAGTGAAATTATTTTATGATAGGATCATAGGGCCAGTTTATTTCATGTGATACAGCATAAACATGCCAATTCAGTCAACAATGCCTTGAAAACATATGCTGTATAAAGCTTTTTGGCAAACTTACATAACAACACTACTGCAATTCCTTATGCCAAAACAAAAACAAAAAAATAAGAGTAAGAAATGTATTTTTATGTACAGTATATGAACTGTTCAATATTTTGTAAATGAGGCTTGGTATGCACTGTTACAAGTTATAAGACACCTAACAAAAACCTGTTAAAATTACGTTAAAAATATTTTTGGATTTTACAATTCATTCGCAACGTGTTTACTCAATAAATCAGAGCTCTAAAAATCTAAGTTTTGGTTAATTCGACACATACTGTACGGCTAATCAGAATTTTTCATACACTAGTAGACGATTTAATTAAAAACCGTTATTGTATTATTTAAAAATAAAGTTCACTACAAGTTATGCTAACAAAGAATGGTACAGGATTACCATAACCTACTGTACAACGTAAAATAAACTCAACAAAATTATTACATTTTAACGTTTTCTTCTCTGTAGATTCTCCCATGAAAAATAAAAAAATGCTTCGATATGTATAATATTTCAATAACTTTCAGTAATTAAACTGTTTTAAAACCCAGATAATTTTTAGTCATTACTACAGGTAAAAGCTAAGCTTCATTTATACAGTATTTCCAAAATGATAAATTTAAACTTAAAATTCAACAACTAACTTAGTTTTCATTATAGGACAAAAACAACTACTTAGGATAAAAGATTTGACTAAATTCTAAATTTGATGCTATAAATATGTACTTGTGCCGAATGATTTAAGGAAAATAGCAACTGTTATAAACATTTCCATTAATAAAATGCAGTTAACAAACTTTTTCTTGGTAAAATAAATATCGCTTAGAAGAAACTTCTATTTTTGACTCTCATTTAAATTTAACGTAAGGCATTGTATTTTTGAAATTACAAAAATAACATGCATTCACTTGTGAGTGCATGAATTTAAATTTGAAATTTATACTGTATAATACGAATAAAGCAGTCCCGAAAAGTTTTTCCACCAATTTCAATCATGTTTTGTACTCCACAATACAAACGGGTTTTTTATATTATTATTTTAAAAAAAAAACCCCAATAATACTAGATATGTGTCACCCAATGTTTATCATTCAATAGACAAGATATAATATTATACAGGACACGAAACCAATATAACAACAGTACTCGTATGTACTCAAAACTATCATATTTTCGCTTGGCTTCTCTCGATTTCTACAAAGTGAACGCATGCGCCATAGACGTCTGCATCAGGCATTATATAGCTTCTATAAAACGGCGGTGGAGCCAATAACTATGTCTGGCTCGATATATTACAGTAAGCCTTCATCTCTTATACATATTAACCGTGCCATCTTACATTTCCAAACGTGTACTGTAACGCATACACGACGCACACCCAGAAACGCCATTATTTCCAAGAAAACGCGTAACATTTTATCAAATTCATGCATACAATATCCAGTAGCACACGCTGCATAGTAAACATTTCGTTAAATTTGTCTGGTTATGAAAAAAACAAGCGAGGTCGAGAACACAGCAAATTCAAAAACAATTCGACATTCAAAACAGTACGCACCTTTTGCGCTTTCAAACTCCACTATCTTCAAGTACTGTATATATAGCACAATACCGTACTGAATATTTATATTTACAGTAAGTTTAAAGGCGAACTATCAAATAAGTTACAAAAGCCAGCCAATCTTAAAAATGCAAACTGCCATATCAAAAATTCACAGACAATAAGTCAACAACGGTCAAAGAGTACGTTACGTTTCAAAAGCAAATATAACGTGTTTATGTAACTCAGCAAAAAAGCGGGTTAACAATAGCGTCTCAACACTCAAAATTCTTCAAACTAAATTTATATTTTAATTATAACACTGTCTAAAACACTTAACTTTTAGCCAAAAATAATAATGTACCACTATAATTAAAATATATTTTTTACTTTAGGTTTTTTTTTCTTTGCTAAAAGTGCCCTAATGCCTGGAAGAACAAGGAGCAGGTCAACTCAAAAGGGCCCTATATCAACAGTTAGCACCCGGCGCACAACCATTAACGTTGCTGTAAATGTAACAACGACATACGGTATTATCGATTGGTGTCTATAGATAGTTAACTCACACTATTACATCGTTATTTTATTACAGACTTGTTATGCACAAACGACCGCCAAATTGATCCATTTTTAGTTCAAAGTGGCATATGAATGACGATTCAAGCTGTCAAATATCAAAACACTTAAACATCAAATTAACGCTATGCAATTGTTTATGAATTTTGATTGACGTTCTCAGAGAGCAATTAGCGCTAAATAAGATTCAAAAGTGACGTAAGTAACTACGCTGAGTCAAAACTAACTTCTTTTCGAAACAACTACAAATAAATTGCAAATAAATCGTACTAATTTAAAAAAAAAAAAAAAAAAACAGCTATTAAAATACAATATAACAATTTTCAGATAAATACTTAGTGACTATTTTTCTAATATAAAAATTTAAATACAAATTTTTAAAATAATTATTTTACTAAACTAACTATGAGCACAATTATAAAATACTAAATCCTTCAAAGTAATTTTAAAAGTTTTGGGAGTTTCTCTGTCTCTTTGTCACGAGTAGAAGGACCATTTAAAAAGGGCCTCAACCGTTTTCCTTTTTTTATAAACTTCCATAGTAATTTCTCTACTTCATACATTTCTTTAAGACGATATTAAATACTATTGACTACATACTAACTAGAAAACACTCGATTAATTCATTTATATTTTCAGAAAAACAATCTGCTAATGAAATCTTGCACCCGAGTTGAATACATTTTCTACATTGATAAAGAAAATTAGCTTACAAGTAACGTATCATAACGCTAAGGTATGCCGGTAATTTTACTTTGTTTAATCATTTTTATTTGCTTATACAGTTTAGAGCTCACTACAGATACCGCTACAAGTTTTCAGACAACTTTATTTTCCTATTCTTCACTTTGTATTCATGATTAAAATCATTAAGTAAATTTAATTGCATTCACGATTTAAATACCCTTACTACAGATATGAAAATCTCAACAAACCAGATTTCCTATCCGAACGAAATTGCAGTAATTACAGTATACTGTATTTGCAATGCGATAACTAAAATAAAGAATTCTCTGGACAATAATATTTATGCAAATGTACTTCAGCTGACATTTAGGAAACATTTCAAGAACGCACCCAACAAGTAACAAATTCAACTCAAGATTATTATGCAACTAAATGTGAAGATATAATGATCTTTAGTTAGCAATGTGCAAAAAACGATTATTATATAGCCTAAATCATGTTGGCATGACACATGCTAATTTATTTTGAAATGTAATGTACAATCATGTATTATAAATTAACTAAAAGCTTTTTTTTTAACAGGTATAAAAGCAATGGACCAACTTTTGTCTTGACCAGCCTTTGCATATCAGGAAAAAAATATCTTTCAAAATAACATCTTACTAAAACAATTTAAAATTTTTTTTTTTTTAAAAAATCAAAGCATTTATTTATAGCATAACCTCCATTCTGTGTTTTGAATATTACAGTTATAGCAAACGTAAACATTCCAACGGCCTACTTAAATATGCATAATTCGTAGTAGACAGACGCACGTCGTCTACGCAAGTAATGGAAGCTAAATAATTTATGCCAACAAATTGTTTATGCAAACTTTAGTATATAGTATGGTTATACACATTCTGCTTTAAATTAGCATCCTTGACACACTCGGCGTCAGACTGTATACAAGTTTAGATTAAATCAGCACTTCATGATATACGCGTATAAAGTGCACAATATCAAAAGAGGCTCCATACACATTCATACGCAAATCAATGTTTCAACAAACAAGCACGTAAAAACTTTTCATAAACAAATACCAAATAAACAGAGAACAAGTTTGACAAAAACCGTCAATGACACATACTAATCTCAATCAAAAAAATTAAGAAAATTACAATGCAGACACTTGTTTTAAAAGTTTACTAAACAAAACAACAAATTCTCTTCAAACCTCTATTTAGTGAAACATCGTTGCCAAACAATGTCATACATTTCCATACTTTTACAGCATTATTGTGCTCTAGTTGTCACAATTATAACACCAAAGCGTCCTACAATTTAATAGTTAACTTCACAGGTAAGTACACCAGCGAAAACAACATCAAAATTACGTTAATAAGTTCTCATTTCTTTTAATTATTGCAAATGAGCAAAATTTGACACACTAAAAGTTTTGCCATTTGTTTTACGAGTTAATAACTAACAATTTCAATATTAAACGAGTTACAGTTATATTGTTAACTCCTTATTATTTATGAACTAATTTCATTTAAATTTCAGAAGCAAAACAACGTGACCAGAACATAAAAAAATATGTATTTGAATAAACAACTTGTATGACACAGCACCAAGATAGAAACACTCGACAAGCTCGATACTGTCCTAAGATAATTATCCAAACAGCTTCATACTCTTGTTTTCATTTTTTTTTAAAACTAAACCAGAATGATCAGACGTTTTTAAATGTCTACGACAGTATTACTGAAGTTAACAAGCTATTAGTAATCAATGCCAAACGTTTGCATGTTTCAAAATCGTTACAGCAAACCAACAGTATTGCTCGGTACTTTAATCTCACACTTAATTAATTACACACCTCAGTTGTAATTTAATAAAAATAATTAATGACATTAATTTATTCTGAAGAGATGACCGATCCGACAACAAAACCCCAATATGAATGAGGTCGATATTCTCATATAAAAATAGTTAACGTGTGGTCTAGTCATGTCCTTTCCATGGAGACATCGTTATCATCGACATAGCGCATGGTCATTTATTGGTCAAGTCTATCACTAATATGGAATCGTAAACATGCTTTCCATACTGCAAATATCCAGCCCTCACTGGTCGACGTAAAATAATAAACTCGTATCATATATGCATTGCTCGATTTAAGGGCGTGTGCAAAATAAAAAATGAACGAAGAAATTCATTCTGGCCGTGACATCCGAGCTAACAATTACCATTAATATTGGCCATAAATTCGCACGTCCGTTAATTTATATTTCAAGGAAAAATTCGATATCTCTTAATTCATTAATAATGCAGTAAAAGCAGCCCAATTAAAAAACACTACACGTACAGTCTGTCACTGTCACTGTCTTACTAAACAACTTTCAAAATGTCAATGCTCGTTTTCAAAATCGTTTTCCTCTTACAAACACACAAAAAAAAAAATAATAAATTTCTTTACCATCAAAACAAAAACACAATGATCCCTATATAAAACTGTCAGTGATCCATGTTGAACTATACACTTTTAATAAATCATAAAGCTTCAAAATTTAATTAAGAAAAATCATCTGACTTTATAGCAAACTATATTCTAGATAATAAGTTATAGCTTACTTGTCTCGATAAAAATCCAATGACGCCCGTCAACATTTCGTCTGAAGTCCCTCAAAATAAGCCCTTTACTTTACAGCGACCAAGTGTGGCTAAACCCACGCTACGATGACCGCGCTAAGGTACCCCCTTGAGCACGAAAACATTTTCTGGGGTAATCTTACCCCACCCTTTCGTTTACAACCGTACTTCACTCACAAATGAAACCGGCACCCTCAAATTCTTTTAACATACCCTAAACCACATATCTTCGTAACTACACTACAAAATATGTGTGTGCAAACTCAGTCAAAATATCTAAACAAAAAAGGTGCAATTATACAGTATGAGCAGTACAGTATCTGTTAGCATACAAATTTCACAACCAAAAAAATGATTTATATCAAATTATTAAAAACGAAGCCCAATTATGGTTATAAAACAAGTAGATAAACCTCTAGGCATCAAAGAAAAGTGCAATTATTATGATGTAATTTAAACAGTTAGAAAAACAACTGAGCCACTACAAAACTAGTTTCCAGCTGTTAACGACAAACTAAAAACTGAATTTCAAAATAAACCTATTTTTATACTCGTACATATAACTATTATAAAAAACAGCATTTAGCATGTACTTTCTCACATAAATCATACACATGAACGCCAAATAACCGACTGACCCACCGAGCTGTTACAAATAACGCTTTTCTCATAGGTGTCCATGCGTTTGATCTGCAGTAAATTTCTAACAAGACTAAGCCGATGACGCTCGTCAATCGAAAATTATTTTGAGTAATAATATTAAAACAAGGCTTCCCTTAGATCATTTACTTTTTTTCTATCTAAAAACACTGTTAACATATTTACGACTTCATTCACCTGCTTCGCCATTCACAGAAAGTAGCAACTTATATGCGTCAATAATATTTGTTTACGTAATTAATATTCGTGCATATAATACCAACCATATATTGTGGCAAAAACACGGCAAAAACACTACAAAAAAACGAAATGAAGTTTTATTACGGCGTTTGGTCACGAAATATACAGAAGGACACAACTAAATTGTTGTTTGTTTTTTTTTTAATTTAGTACTCGTAAGTGTTTAAATGCAATGAGATTTTAAACGTAAAAAGCGTATCGTAACTTTTTTACTAATATATGAAGTTTATAAATTAATACTTTTAAATTTTGCGCTTTAAATTAACTGTTAGGACTTAAACCAGTGGTTTCTTCTTTAAAATTTCAAATGCTGTACTCAATAATAAGTTATATTAGAGTAAAAACGTCCAACATTTGTCTTGCACAAAGATGTTTGCTATTTCTAAATTATCAACAACATTAAAAATTAAACAAAATAGTAAACCAAAACCGCCCTACAAAAAATCTCACAAGTTCATGAACATTGAACAGGGTCATCGAGAATGCCAGCCAAGATTATATGCCACGGCGTTACTAGCCGCAAAAAAAAATCGATGAAAAACTCGACTGTCAGTGAACAACAACATATAGATTTTCTATAAAACTAATTTTGGCTTTCAAGGGCAAATATATTCGCAGAGAGTGCGCAAATTGCAAACTTCAAGTGTAAATTATTCCTAAACCAGTAACTTGCAACACAGGTAGATTAAGCAAAATCAAATAAAACAGCCCTTTTTTAAAAAATAAAAAAACTCATCACAGCAAATTTGACGCAACGGATCTTTTCATGTCATGTTTCTTTAAAGCTGAAGCGTAAAACAGCTTGAAAATGTTTTAAAATAAACTAGCAACTTAACGCACATAAATAAAACAACTTAAATTCTTAACTTCTTATACGTAGAATTACGTATGTTCATAATTGTATCACAATAACGTATAGAGCGGCTTCATACATTTGACATTTTTCCACAAGTTATAATCGTTTTATTACAAAATAATAAAATTTCTTATTAAATCTAAGCTTTTTTACTGTGTGTTATTTCGTGAAAATAAATTGTTATGAACTCAAACATATCCAATTTACTCTTTTAAATGTAATAACACAACTACATCAATAGCAGCACACAAAAGGGCTCCAACATAAAACGTTAAATTGGCATACTCGCAACGCTTCTAATTCAAAATATTATAAAACATAATAAACAAGTAAACGTTGACTTACCGAGTTGAATTCCACCCGAAGCACAGAGGGCCCACGATTTATTTAATAAATACATAAAAAATAAAACTAAATTAATAACTAACTCAACATATAAATTTTGAAAAAATAAATCAAAAGCCCTGACGAATCTTCAACCAACGGTCCGCGAAAAACTATGTGTCCAAACAAATCACAATTTGTCTCTCAAAAACAAAGACCGATACGCGAAATACTTTCACTATTTCAAAAATAAAATAAAATATAAAAAATCACCGATTTAAGTTCATTTTACGCGTTTAACCGACTTATTCGCGAAACTGAAACTGATTTTAAAATTGCTGCTGTTCGTTTCACAGTTACAAGTCCATTGAAAACAAACTCATGCCACCAGTTTTTCTGCAAAACAAAATAAAAAAAAAATTGGTTAAAATGTCATCCATTGGAACCCATTCAGCTACTCCTGTCGTTTAAATGGGAAGTTGACAAGTACACGATTTTTTGCCTATTAAGCCCTTTTCGTTACTAAAAAAAATTCACAACACCTTTTCTCTGCTCTTAAGACCAAAAAACCACCTTCAGCTATACTTGCGCAGAACGATAAATAGGCCCTAAATTTTTCTCCTTAACCTTTACAGATGCTTTAGATTAGAATTACATTGTCAGATGTAATTAATCACACAATCTGCCAACATAAATCGCTCATCATTGTCATGAGCGTGTGGGCCAATTAATTATTACAATGTGTTGTTACTTTTCCAAGCACCAACATTGCCAGTGTGTCGTCGGGTATCTCATACATACGAGAACCAAATGTATAAATAAAACAAACCAGCTTACAAAACCGTCAACAATGAACCGCTTGTTTTATTTTTAGAAAAAAAAGTGATTATCGCTTATATAACTTAATACTAACGCATTTTTCCATAATTTTAACGACACACTTATCAGAAACGCTGTAAAAAAATTCTTGGAAATTCTGTCTGGAAAACAAATAAACACTGAACCTCCTAAATTTAAAACGTCTTCACGTAACTCCATAAGACGTTGATGAACTCCTAGTCCATCTTAACATTAAATACATCAAGTACTGTATTTTAACACAAGCTTATTAAGTATGCACTAATTTATTATTAAAAAGCAAATCCTCATTCTTAATGGATTTAAAAACAATTCTGACCTTAACAACTATTTTCGCTCACTCTAACTAGACTCGTTTCAAACAATTTCGTTTGAATTAAGAAGCATAACCTAAATAACAGAAAAATTTACGATCCCCACTTCTAAATTTTGCTCTTTCCAAATACATCTGTTTAGAAATAAAAATGTCCTCATGTAAACAAGCATTTACCACAAACGATTTCCGAGAAAATCTCAAAAACGTTTTCAAACTAGAAAAACAGAATCGATTAAACGCTTAACGTAATTTCAGCAAATTAAAACGCATATCGCATTAATTTACATGTTCATTAACTTTAAACAAAAATAAATACATCCTGACTGCTAAACATAAACAATTAGTTAAGTCGGTTTATAATTTCGCCAAAAAAATACAAAAATAAACTTAATGAAGAGAAAGAATTGGCATTTCCTTAAAGGTTAGGTTCATTTTCTAAATTGCTGATATATGCAACTGTAAAGACCTTTACAACGTTTTTCCAAGAATCACAATTAAAATTCTTATTTGCTGAGTATTTAGAGTAGCAAGTTAGTACTTTTTATAGCTACTAAAACGGCAAATTCGGAGCAGACAGAATTTATCAACACTAAAGCATAATTGTAAAATTCCTTATTGCATTATCAGAACCCCCTCCTTCTTTTCCTTAAATTCTATGCACCCTAAAAACAGGCAGAAAAAAAATAAAACCTAAAAAAAAAGGCGTTTCGGAAGAAAAAAAATCGACACAAAACATTAGGAAATATAAAAATGCGTTTTCCCTGTGAAACAGCACAGCCACTGCATATTCAACACTAAAACTGAATTGCACGAAATAAAAATATTAGTATAAAACGTCTACAATACTTCGCATTTTCTTTTAAAAAGACTTAACCTAGAATTTAAAATCATTGTTTAAACTTTAAATGATGTGTGTAAAGGTAGCAACAGCTCTTAAAAAACACGTTAACGTCGGCGACTCACAGAATTGTACGCTAAAAAATCCCATAAAACACCTGAAAGTTAAGATGAGTAAGACCGAAGAGCAGACGATTAATTCGAGTTAAAGCCATAATTTGTATTTTGTTGTATAGACTTATATGCATACAGAATTCGGAACTTAGTCATTTGTACTCTTTTACCACAACATAAAAAGAGACAAATGGCAAATATTGTTTTACACGGAAGAACTGTAACTTCACTAACAAGGCGTACAAATCTCTTTAAATTTCTAAGAAACGTTCACAATTTTACTGAACTTGTGGAATTTAGAGCCTAAAAAATACGCCACTTAATCAATTTCTTTACAAATGTTAACAAAAATGTATCTTGATTATACAATTAATTCGTGTTTAATTACAATATTGTCTATAGAAATTAATTAACTGCTTTAAATCACCATAGATATTATAAAAACTAAAAAAAAATCAAATTTTGATGTACCAGTTCTCAAAATTGCAAGTTGAATAACTGGCCAGTACTCACAAACGTCATAGCATACGTCACTTCTTCTCATTAAACAATCTCTTTAATTGTCATTCAAATATTTAAGCTATTCAAATACAAAACCACGTGTCGTGTTTATAATCAAGATAATTATTATTTAATATCCTACAATAATTTTGAAAGAAAAACTATAATGCTAAACACGATATACCAATTAAAATACTTCACTAATGAACCTGCCAATTTAACTATAGCCAATTTACAAATCTAAAAATTAGTTAAAATTAAATTTATTCACACCAACTCATTAAAATGTCTGCTCTAGCTTACTATTGGTTTAACGTTTCGCACTAGTAAGTGAACACCTACTCAGCTCGCCGCGAGATGGCAGCGATGTCTATCAATTTAACCCTTTCGTTCCTTTTAACAAATAGCAGTTTGAAGTTAACAATTAGGTCATGAAACTACTTTTTTTTAACCTAGGCGTGGACAATCGCAAGTAGCTAAAAGGTACGCTGGGTCTTCATTTGCAAAAAACCTTCTCAGTGGGATGGACTTTGCACCGCTTCACGCCAATCACAGGGGCGAAAGTGCACCCCACACAGAGGCCTCAACCATCCCATGTAACCACATGTAGGACCCATACGCCCACAGTTACTATATCACAAATTCGAAATAAGTTTTCAGTTAACCAAAAGATGCCATAGCCTTGTATTAAAGATTTTAATTTCGTTAAAATTACCAAATTAAACTCAAAATAGTAATTCCTTTACCTTTTAATTATTAAAATAAAAATATTTCTTATTTAAAAAAAAGACAAGTCACTTTACTGTATTATCAAGGCAACAATTTTAAAAAAGTTTTAAGTCAGTGATCTAAACAGAAAACAAATTTAAAATCTTTCATACTAAGATTATTCATCTTAAAACACGAATCATCACTCATAAAATAGTCTGGATGATTTATATCTTTCTAACATAATTAACGTCTAGATTTTTTATATCCCTTGCTGAAGACGTGAAATGATATCCAATATTTGACGCCAGTGGAGCATTTACATTACACATCTTAGCTAATTGACACGTTATCTTTAAGTAACTCCATATCACATGGCAAATATTTAATTCCTAATAAATTTCCTAAAATCTAATGCTTGCTTATTAATTAAAAAAAAAGTTAATTAACGAATACAATCCATAAAATATAAGCTTTCATACAAGACCACCAATCATCATTATTTTCCATCTAATAGGACAAGTTTAAAAGTTTTATCAGTAATGCTTTAGAATTTAGAAAGTTTCTTTAAAAGTTTAAACAGTAAAGCTGTAAAATTTAAAATCAAATAAAAAGGAAAAGTAACCAAGTTTTTAACAAGCAAATAGCGAAAGAATTTGATAACGTAAAACGCGAAACTCAAAACAACTTTCGTCCATTAAAATTGCGTGCTCAGCAAAAGCACAACAAACCAGTCAACGAACGTGAAACCGGATTTCAATAATTAAAAACAAAATAACTAAGCATGTCCCAAAGATTACTTAACAAAAAGATAAGGCGTATGCTTTGGAATAAGTTGAGTTCTAGATCCTGTAAATAACGTTAACAATTATTATAACTTTTACACTACCAGCTAGACAATTATTTCTTTTGCAGATTGCAAAGTGTCAAGTTAAAAAACGCCCTAATATAAACCCACGTACACCATTACAAATTACACATAGATTGACGTAAAAGTTAGGGACATACAGTAACTAAGCTTGAAAATGAAAAGTGAATGTTATTTATGCAGTCGTCAAAACCGCCTATTAGTTTGAGACCAGTTTTGTCATTTGCATTAGATCAACTCAACAAACGTTCAATGACCTCAAATATCATTCAAACAACTAGTCGTACATTCATCAAATATTAAATAATACTTTGAATATACCGTACATAAGCTATCAAAAAATTAGACTATATTCCGATCATAATATTGTAATTTGCTCGCCAAAAGCCGACGTAATTCATTGTTTGAGACTCGTTCAAAACAAGCTATTTACCTTCTGTCTGATTTAATTAAGCTAAATAATTAACGCAACCAACTGTGTAAATAAAACAACTCATCACACATTTTATAACTTTATACTGTACACGTTATCATCCTGCTTAACACTAAAACTGAATTTAGACTTATTAATATTACAAGTTTTTACTAAACAATTTCAGTACTATTTACAAAGTTACGAACCGAGTATAAAAAACACCAACTGGCTCAATTAAACATAAAGCAAATAAACAACTGTGGATAACTGCGAAAACATCAAGTTAAAACAACGTAAAACTAAGCTTCATCTAATCTGACCGCCGAGTGTATGAGGCGCATAGTAATTTCAAATGCATAGAATTCATTATATTCTAATTAGATTCTGACAAGACTAAGTTACTACGATTTCAAAACAGTTTTCAAATTATCAAAGCTGTACCAAGTCTTATGATTAATTAGATTTCGTTTAAGCTATTTATCATTAAGTTTATATTATATAATTGGCTTATATATTTTACTGACAACTTAAAATTGGTTTAACATTGCATTTAGCATGATAGAATTTTAACACTCCATAGAATCAAGTTCGATATAATCAAAATCTTAAATTCAGTGCGGTGCTAACACGATTCATACTAACTTACTATCAAGTTTAACACTGCACAGGTTAATTAATTTAACTTGGCTAAGTCAGCAAATAATTCCAAGTTGAAATCTATACAGTATTTGAAAATATGTCACATTATATGCCATAAATGTTTTCTCAGTGATTAAAAATTATAAAAAAAAAAGATTGATATACTTCAAGTTATTAAACCGAAAATAATTTATCTAAAATTTTCTTGGCAGCTTATCCTCTTCGTAATACATGTATAAAGAAGAGGTAGTGTCTTGATTAATTAATATTTTTCTAAGTACAAATTATTTGGCATCTCGTATACTAAGTAACTAAATGTTGTTGTGAAACTTATGTTGGATGTACCGTTACTATATTGGGCAACATATAGCAAGCCCAAACTTCCCTAATCTTCAGAATTCTAAAACTAAATTTGGCATCCTTAACTATGAAAACTAGATCTATTATAACTTACAATCAAACTCCTTTAATTTTTGTCTTCACGGTTGAAATCAGTCAAATAACTTTACTAGTAAGAAACGAAACTGCTTACTATACTTAACTTATATTTGAAAGATTCGTTGTTACACTAAACAATTAACGAATTACACGCGCTTAAGTTGTATATTTAGCATTGTCATCTTTAAACGTCAAAATAGCTTACGATTCAAGTTACCTTTAGCTCGTACTTTCTTTTACAGCCTTTTCCTTCACCTAAGATAAGCCTACTTTCCAACAACACAGTAAGCAAGTATTCCAAATATAAACAAATCCAAACATGTAAAACCAAAGTTTACAACCATCGAATCTGTTATTTAAATTCTCTCACACACAGATATCAGTAAAACACTTTGAGCGTAAAAAGCAAGCAAACAGCCACTCATTTGCTTTATCAAATCAACTACAATTACAAGCTACAGCAAAATTACCTTAAGTGTTAGAGATTGGCTAGCTCCTCTGAGAAAACCGTACTCAAAACTCTATCTGAAAGGCTAAAATTTAAGCGTTTTAGCCTTCGCACAATTAGAATCAGGTCAGACAACCGCAGCCTTTTATAACCCCCTCCCTTATCCTATCCTTCAAGTATACGCTATTACGCTCAACTTGTTTAGGTCAGGTTGCTACTGTATATCGATTTCAAAATTTTATGATTATTCACATCCGACAAGGCCAAGTTCAAAAAAAATGGTGCTCATCTTTTAAAATATACGTCATACTATAAACTTAGATAAAAATAAGCAATAGTGCCACTGACAATGACGTTAAGTTTTAGCAAGCGTAGCTAAACAATAAGTTATACCATTTCTCAGGCAAAATAACGTATATTTTTTTTAGAAGTCACACCTACATTGATCTTTTACGCCACAAGCTGTACTGCCAATCAGATTCAACTGTAAGCTTAGCCCACATACAGTACGGTATAAATCGCTATTGAGAATTGAATCTAACCTACATTGAATTAATCGAAACCCCCATAGCATTTTCTATAGTATGGGCTACTGAGACAGTAGTTGCTATGCTAAGTTACAGTATAATTCTACTTCGATAATGAGAAAACCATTTGGTAGAATTACTTGCACATACATCAGTCATTAAATCGCAATTTGTTCTCGACTATTCATTACTTTAGTAGTGATTATTCCTGCTATGAGACTTTAAATTGATTTTGATGTGCACGATGCAGCTTTTGTCAGATAAGAATTTTATCTTTACTTAACATGATTGCAGTATTATGTCCTATCCACTGTCAATTCTGTCACCAACTACTGCTGATTTAAACTGATGATAATTCACTAACTTAGCTATTGGTTCAACTACAGTACTGTGCTATTTGTATAGTATTTACTCTGGTGAACTGCTTTCTTACTCACTTAGATTCTGTATAAATCTATATTTTAATAACAAAATTATAGTATAGTTCAGCTATAGTAACTTACTATGGCACTATATTGTCTTTATAGTATTTTCTAGAATATATTGCATCTCGTCTAAAAATAGCTATTATTTATTTTGGAAACTGTCTTCTCACTGGCTTAGATTGTGCCTCCATCGATAAAAGATATTTTAGTAACTGTAAATTAAACCATAGTTCAACTACAGTAGGTTACTACGGTACTACCCCTTCTGTATAGTATTTTCTAGAATTTATCACGTCTAAAAATAACTAATATTTACTCTGGTAAATTGCTTTCTCACTAGCTTAGACTTTGCCTAACAAGATAACGTTCACTTATAAGTTTCGTAAGTCTACTGACAGAAAACATTATTCCTTGTATAATCAAATCTTGTCATAAAAATGCTAAATAAATTCTCAGGCGCCATTAATCATAAGCGCCCCTTCCAAAGTATCAAAACCGTTAAACGTTATTTCAAATCTAAACTTTTACGTGTCATTGCTAACTATATAACTGAATTTTTCAAAAACATTACTCTGAAGTTCGCATCTTAGATAATCTCTAATAAACTCTTAAGGTCTTTCAATTAAGATACCGTAAATAAGATCATCAAATAGAGTTAATATTCACACAGGTAGAAAAGAAATTTCTACCCACGCTAACACAAACCACGCCTTGGCCACGCCATTCACATCTGAAAACATCGCATTTAATAGAAATTGATTCTATTATCACCAAATGTTCGTGTCGCAAACGAGAGTCGCTAAATCATTAATCAAAATAAAAAAATAGTTTAAAATTAATTTTCAACAGGTATAAAAAAAACGAATCGAATCATGTCAACGCCATGAACAATACAAACCACGCCCTGACCACGCCATTCAGATCTGAAAACTTTTCCGTTTGGCTGAGCTTAATTGCTTTTTAAGTACAACACTAACACAAAAAGTTTAAGTCGCAAACGATAGTGGTTAATATAATCAATAAGGACTTAAGTATGACGTTAGACGATCGCTAAATTCCGATTTAATACATACCAAGACGAGACGACGCTGTTCCAATGTGGCTGCTTCTTTTAGCAAAACGACATCGTTGTTGTTATTTACATTTTTACTTCATGACGAATAATAACGGTCCTACTTAATAGTCTATGCCATTTATGCGCAACCCCTGTATCAAAATACACTCAAAAATATGTTACACTACACAATTTCAAGAAGAAATTATATAATAATTATGTAAAATTACCGTTTATTTTTGTTACATCGAGAGCAGTGACCGTTACAACTCCGCCATTACAACACAAGTGTATAAGAAATTTTAAGCGCTTAAATCACGTCATTTTGCTGCTGATCAACTTTTGTTTCACCCTCCCCATCAAGGTCCATATTTACGTTGCTTAAACACGAATTTGCGGCTGTCACTGTATTATTTCTACAAACATTGTCAGTGGTTTGATTGTTTCTTCTCTTCAAATTACGTACATTGTTTCATATTGCAGCTTTACTAATTGAGAAGTTATGTCATTATAATAATAAATATTAGGTAAGTAGGTCAGTAGGCTGCGAAGAGGCTAGCAAGTAGAGAAAAATGTACTCCCCCAAATTATGAAGTAATGCGCCGGTGGGTGGGGAGGGTGAGCGGATTACATCGCGGATGAAGACTGAATGTGTTAGAAGGATACATTTTACATTGGGACCTTGTTACGTAAAGCACAGCTTCGTGGCGCCAATGTTTAAATGACATCTAAAGACATCAAAAATCGATTTAGTTTTTTCCAAGGTGTCGCCAAGCTTAGTGGTTGTGTGAAAAATAATCAGCAAATAGTATTAATAGTTGTAATTTCGACTCGCACTAAATTAACCTAATCAAGGAAAAATATTAAATATTTATCGTTAAAATATTAACAGTTGCATAGTAGACTATAAATCAATCAAATAAACAAATTTATTGATCGCCTGTAGTATAAGAAATCCATGTAATGTAATATTCGATCAAATAAAATAAAAACAGTGAAATACGTTTATCGCAAAAACGCTTAACATGAAAAGTCGGTTTAAAAACACAAGCAATAATGCAGTCTTTACTAAAAAATTAGCATTTTCACATACTGTATTTTTTTAGCATGAAATATAACACGAAAAAGTTTTTTTTTGCTCAGAATGAACAAAATGCATTCACCGGTGAAAAAAATGTAGAAAAAATTAAAAAGTTTCAAAGTTTTTATAAAAACAAATAAATAAAGTTGTTTTTATAAAAATAATTTAAATTGCATTGTATTTTCTCAAATGCATATGTATGCAAATGTATTTTCTCATTATGCATTTTGTGCATATGTGTAATATGTATAATATTTTGAAAGGTACTGTAAATAGTCTATCTACAGTATTATGATGTACTCATGATGTAAAATGTTATTTTAGTGACCAGATATTTGTTTTTAGATGCAAAATTTAACACAGTAACAGTATTTCTATGTCATTTTAGAATGAACTATAATTTAGTTATAATCTTACAAACTACAGTGTACTTTAAAAATTTATTTAGTTACCGTAAATTTAAAGTAATCAATAATTACTGTATGTAGAGTTTTAAAAAATATTAAAATTTTTAAACGGTGTAACAAACTTTTCATAACAAATGTCAATCTGTCACTGTTCGTCAACTTACTTTTATGAGCATCTTCCATACTGTACACTTCACATTATTTATAATACCGGTATTTCCTTATAATTAACTGAGAGTTGCTTTATTAACGTGTCCGCTTGTATTTATTTTACCTTTGCACTTTTTTATACTGTAGTCATGCTGAAGCATAATACTTTTTGCTAATTTGTGCTGGCTAACGCATAGTGTTGTACTGTATGACAAAGTAACTTGTTGCAAACAAAACACTCAATTATGCGTTGCAATCACTGGATATAACAAACCTACGAGCAATTAGTGAAACATTATAATAAACATAAAATAAAAACTGAAAATAATTCATTAGTATTTCATTAATAATTATGCATTTCTTTAATAATTAAAATTGCAAGAGCTTACCTTTGTTATTCGGGTATTGAAGTATTGGTACAATGTACAGTATACTGTGAGTTATGAAACATTCCATTGAGAGTGCTTAAAAACAGACATTTTAGGACATTTTCTGTATTCTTATTTTTGCTTTCCGAAAATACGTCTTCCAAGCGAACTTTGCCATCTGTTGGAGATGATTCAGATAAAAAAGAATGCATCGAGTTTGCCAAAATTAAAACATGCTAAACTGTGTCTGGGCCTTCAACATATCATTTACCTGAAAATCTGGAATTTGAAATTCAATGTTTAAAACCCATATACAGTATAAACACGAGACCTAATTTAATAGTTAGGAGTTTCTAAAACTCCCTTGTAAACATCCTTAAATAAATCACATGTGATTTCATTTTGAATGCCCATTTATTTATGCTGACCGTTCAATTTATTTACTCATAGAATATAAAGATAATTATCAATTGTTTATTTAACATTGACTAAGATTCTAAGTTAGATACGATGTTAATACTGAAGTACAATTCTAACTTGCTCACCGTGATGCTTATTTTTATCTTATTGAACATATTTTCGAATAGGGATTCAATTACTTTGTCCAAGTTATTTATAAAAACATAAAAACAATTAAACAGAAAAAATAGCTTATAATAACCAAACCTGTCAGCGTAATTTAACATCTAATTAAAATAGACTCTTAAATGACGGAATATATTTTTCAAAACACTTCAGTCATTATTTACTTGTATATTCTTAAACTAAAGAATAGTTGTAGGTAATTACTGTACTTTAAAACCGTATTTAATTTACTTACAGTATCTTTATAAAATAAAGTAATCACTTTTTTTGGAATCTGATTTATTTTAGCTAAAAGTAAAAATTGAGTGAATCATAACTTCTAACTTGTAATCTATTACTGATAAATACTGTACAGTAATGTTCAAGTATATGTGTCAAAAGCGTAACTTACGTTATAAAAGTGTATTAATTAGTTATTTAATCTACGGTACCTAAATTACGCTGTAAAATTTGTGCTGTTAAAGAAATTACCAAAAATGTAAAACAAACAGTAAGACGACGTAAATTGTCAACTTTCTTTTTACAATTTCCAATAGTATTCTGATAATTGTTTGCCTCATTTTACCATGTGAATTACTTTATTAATACATCTTTGATTTTAAATGCACGACGTTTTGGATATTACATTTCAATAAATAAACAAAATTCGCCATAAACTCGTATTTAAGTTAATGGTGTTACTAATTAAGTTAGGCTGCAAACTGTAAACAAACTTTTGCTAAATAAAATCGTGATATTGAATGGCTGAGTAAATTAATCATCATTTCAAAATATACTCGTAGTATGAAAATTAAACATTCTCAATAATATATTTAAAAATTCAAAAAGTAGTTTAATATACAGTATTAACTGAAAAAATGCTCTTTCTCATTTGATGGACTTAAGTGACTGACAATATTATATAATGTAGTCATTAGGTTTATTAAATAGTCTAAAAAAACTACTCTTAAATATCTCGTACCGGTACTTAAAAGCGGCCGTACAATAATACAGTGTATTAAGGTTCATATATGAACCATTTAGGCAACTGACAGTAACTCTCAACGTAATTGCAACTAATCTGTAAAAAAGCTACTAAAATTCCATTTAAAAGCCACATTCTATTTTTACTTGATAAACTTGTTACACTTTCTTGTACCAATATGAAATTTCTTTGTTTTGCGCTAACAATGTAACATTATTTTGAAAATGCACAGCAATTTTAGCTACGGTACAGTACATTTCAACAAGAATTTAATATTATTATTCACCAAATGTTCTTAATATTTTTAATGTCGCATAAAGTGTCAAAATGGTAGAGAAATTCAAGGGCCTAAATAACGGCAGTCCTAATCAATCGTAAATCCCATTAAAAAACTTCTCAATAATAGTTAATTCAAAATACTTATAAAACTTAAAACTACATTAAAAGAACTTAAATAAATGCACAATAAGAAAAGAAATTATATTGTTGTAAGTTTTTTTTGAAGCGATTTCTAGCCCATAACGTTCCTAGCGTAATTACCACAAACGGCGTTAAAGTCCTATGAAACATGATTGCTTATGAACTATGGCCTTGCAAGCTTTTCAAATGGTGACAGCAGTTCGTATGACTCATACAGACAATTAATAATTTAGTATTTTGTTAATAAAACAATTCATGTTTCTTATTTTTAAATTGAAATTGTTTCAAATAAATATAAAAATCCATTAAATTGGGCAAACAAAGATGATTTTCTGCTAAGAAATCAAACTTTAGATATCAATACCTTTATTCATTAACCATTCTGTCTCGTTATTATGTAATGTCAAATTTAATTATACTTACAATGCATCAAATAGCTCAAAACTTACATTCTTTGTTTCCATGAAAAACCGGCCAAATTTTCAATTAGTTATCCTCAGGGTGTTCTAACTATTTTCATGGCTACTGCATGCAGTACATTAGTCCCATGCCTTTTATCTTTTTTTCCTAAATTTATTACAGCAAATTCACTGGAAATATTTAAGAAAAAGACGTTAGCACATACAGTCCATATGTGTATATCGGTCCTTACTCTTAAGGTGAGAAGATGTAAGTCGACGTCCTCCAATCATACGACGTAAAAGAAAAAAAAACCACCACTCAGTTAAGGTCCTTTCTGTAAAGCAGCCCAAATGGTAATTCCTAGAAAAAGAAAGTAATTTATAAAAAAAAAGAAAACAGGTTGACAAGACGCATAGCGCAACACCACTAATCGTAAATTTACAAAACAAAATCTATAAACCACTCAGAATATTAACAAAAGCTTCAAAGTTTCAAGTAATGAATAATGAAAATGTCTACAAAAAAACTTTTCATGTCTAAAAAAAATCTAAATTATGTCAAGTGATGTTATATTGTGAGAATGACTGAACTTTAGGTCAAAATTGTCGCTATGTTTGTGTGTATTTCAATCAAAAGTTTCAGACTTTTGACGTGGATGTTTGAAGTTTATAATTTTTGTATGGCTGTGCAATATGATAACATCAAATTGCCTGCACTTTATTTCAAAAGCTGTTAAACCAGAGATTCACCAGCCCATTCGCCATAATAAAAGTTACAAGTTGCGTTCAGCTTTAGAATATAAAAAACTGTCTTTGTTCCAGCAATGTTTAGTCTAATTTCAGAAGAGTAAACAGTTTACTTGGGCTTTTTCCACCACTACAAACCTAATAAATTATTATATGGCAAAAATGAAACTTATTTTTTTATCAACTAGATAACTTCATGAATTAGTTTGGTCTAGTTGCAACGTTACATTCTAAATCATTGGCGTAATTAAATAAAACGTTTTAAAGTTGAACTGAAAATCACGTTGATAATTTAAAACTGATAAAATGCTCACTGTTTAATGTCGCATTGCAGTTTTAAAATGTTCAACCAAATCAAAATAATTTTGAAACGATTTAATGCCAACTGAAACTTTTATATAAACATACGGTATAAAACTATTTGATTGAGAATTTCCTTAATATTTTGTCAAAATGCTGACTATTTAATTTTTAAGTTATAAAGTTTAAGTTTTAGTGTGCCAATAAAACTTTTATTTGATAAATTCATACCACAAGCTTTGTGAAATTTTAAAAACAAATAAATTGTAAAGCAAAAATAAAACAACCAATAAATGACGTTATTTCGATAACGTAAATTTACGTCAACAAACGGAAAGTAATCTGGCTTAGTCTTTGAATGTCTGACGTTAAACTTTGTAAATTGTGTTATTCTTTTTCAGTGCTACATTACAGTATAATAGTACCTTGTTAAACCAATTTCAAAAACTTCATAACAATTTAATAGATAAACTGAAATGAGCTTTTCAATATAAAAAATTAAATAATATATTAGGAGAAATTATTAGTATAGCACAATATACTTTTATAAATCAAATCATCAAATGCTTTAAATACCATTGGTTTTTTTTTTTTTGATTCCTTCCAGTATAACAACACTTAAAGCTTCATTTGGACTAAAACAGAAATACACGAGAATTATGATTAAGAGTCATTTATTAAGATTTGATATGATAGTTATATGATAATATTATATGTCCAATCTACTGTAATTATTCTAAGTATTAGATGACGTTTTACAAAATTTAATTTACAAAAGAAATTCCATAAGATTTGGATACTTATGACTTCATGTTTTGGAGATGTCATCAAGTCATCTTTAAAATAGACATTCAATTTCTTATTATAGTATTAATAAAAGGATAATACTACAATAGAAAGCCAATATAAGTTACTCTCTGCTTAAAAACAAAGTTCCAAAACGGTTTAACAAGTTCACCAAAAGTGATATTTTTGTTGCCACACTTCCATCTTGTGTATTTCAATCAATTAAACATTACAGTTTGTAAAATTACACGCAAATGCGGCTTCTTGTAAAAAAAATAAATTATTTTAACGTTATAATTAATGACAAAAACGCATAATAGAGTGACGTTAATAATCGACCTACTATCTAATTATACATAATATTGTGTAGTACAGTAATTTTATTTTGTACTTAATTTAAACCAGGACGCATTTTCTATTCATGGGATTGTTTCAGCGTAATTTACATCCAGTAACGGGCGTCAGAACTTCAAACGACATCTCTGAATAATCATCTTCAGCGTAATTAACTTTGTTTTATATTTAAAGTACAAATTCATAATGACATTTTTATGATTTGCATTATAATTAACAGGCAGGTCAAGTGCCCATCTAAGCCCAACTTCTTTAAATTAAAAAATTGGAAATCCATAATCCAATGTTTAATATGCAGTACTAACCGAATACAAATTTCATTGTAGTTCTGTGAATTTGTAAAATTCATGTGCGAAGTCGTCTATGCTTTTGGTTAATTTTATGACTTTAAAATAGTGTGTTTTAAGGGTATGTTTAGTGGGAAGATTTTAAGACCTATGTTAGTACACCGCACAACCTACGCCTTTGGGCGTTTATGTCGAAGGCTTGTCTTACAAGGACATAAAGCTGTAAAACTACACGCTTATTTTGCAAATGTTAAAAATATCATATAAAATTTCATGGATTATTTAACAAAATTACAAAAAAGGAAATTTTATCTGGTATAAATCTTATCTAGTGTAATTGTTAACCATGGCCGATAGTTTTCTTATAACGAGCGTTTATAAAGATTTTAAATTTAAAATTATTTTAACATAGCAGACTGAAATTAATGCAAATTAGGTTTTCCAAACCTTTAGTCTGCAACAAGGCAATTTTTCGTAATATTCTTACCAGACTTGTTTCACGCCTTCATATATTGATTTTTTAATAATTAGTAACCAACTTTAAAAAATATTTATTTAAAGCTTTAAAAGTAGTAAAGACGCCAGTGAAAACCGCTAAAATCCCGCCCCAGTATAAACAACAGCCAAAGATGCTTAAGTTAAAATAAAACTGAGAATCTAAATTTAGATATCAAAACATACTTACAGGACTTGTCTATCATGAAATTTAATCAATAAAACCCAAGCGTTTTCTTAAAAGTCAAATTCCGTTACCGAAAATACCAAATAATAATAAATAAGTCTCAAATTTTATGCCTGACAAGTAAGCAACCCTTAAAATATAAAGTGGAAATTTTAACCATTTCTAAAACTCAAAAAATAAATTGTCTCAAACTATGAAACACCACGTAAATATTTAGTTATTAAAAGTAAAACTATAGTACCGGTATTCCGAAAGTTAAAAATTGACATTTTTAAGTTCCATAAATCCTATAGTTCAAACTTAGTTACAAAACATGACGTTAAATAATTAAACTAAAGCACATTTACGTTTCAAAATTATGAAACTAATTTCTTAAAGTAAGTTAAATTAGTTGGTGTTCTCATCACTTCTACAATGTGTGTATATAATTTCTTTGTAAAATGTGATGTTTTTAAAACTTTTATGTTATACTTTTAAGTTTAACATGGTTTCAGAAACTTGAATAATAACTTCAAAATAATTTCATAAATATACCATAAAACAGTTTTGCGAAATGTCTGTACAACGTGACGTTTTTATATTACACCGGTAAACCTGAAAAAAACTTGCATTTAATACCATTGAAATGCCAATATTTTCACAGTACGATTATACGAGTAACGTAATAAAATTTAATGTATTTTTAAGCATTAAATTGTGTTTTTTACGCACGACAACAACCACGAAATGTTAAGTACCGGTATCATTCATTAACGTAAAGCGTTATATTTAGCTTTGTAATCTGTGTGGCTTTTTATGATCCCATAATACCTGTAATATTTACCAATCATAAACATGATTGATAGACAAATCTATAAATACATCATAAACGACAAATTAATCATTATTAATGCTTTTTTATACGGCAAGTTCTTCTCAAATCACGATTGCATTCACGGGTCAATCTGTTACATTTATCGTATAATTAAGTGTTTTTTATTAACTTACAACTACCTGTTGACTTCAATTGATAGTTAATTTAATGGCCTATTCAAATTATGACCGATTAACAATAATCTAATCAATGAAATAATAATAAAAATCATTTTATATTCGATTCTTAAAAAAACGGTGTCGCTTTTACTAATAAAGTTTGCAGGAAAACCAATACATATAATTCTTTTATTATGAATTGTCTAATAATTGAGTAAGTTGGAAATTCAAATGCAATAAGATCCAAACATAATTCGAGAATTCTAAACTAGTCATTTTTTATTTACGCCCGAAACTACGCTAAGCCTAAACAATCTTCAATGAATAAAAGTTAAGCACATCAGCGTTAGTGACCCAATTAGTAATACTTCTGTATTTTGTAACTTGTAATTTACTCATTTATCAAATTAAACACAATTTGGAATCATGGGCATAAATACCTGACAGTTTAAAACAAAGTACAATGTACACAATAAAAATACCATTTATCTAATTATCAATAAAACTTACTTAAAAACCGTAAAGTATGACTTATTGCACACCAAACTGTTTTAGTTAACTACTGAGTCATTCATATTCTATTAAAAAACGTTATAAAGAAAAAACAATAGTTACTACTGTAATTTATATGCCATAGTTGTATCTAAAATTATTAAAAAGTACTCACCAGAGACTATGCCCAAATAAATAAGTCTAAACTTGAGTTAAGTTTTAAAATGCCCATTAAGGTAGTTTGACACAGTGCACCCATTTTGCGCCAATCGTTACGCCCCTTGGTTTTTGTGGCTTATAAAGTCGGTAAATTAAAATTTCAAAAGTTTTAAAATCTCCATTAATTAACAATGAATGTACTGTAATTAAAACCTTTACGTTGCAAGTTTGATTTTTTCTTTTGTAAGCGTTAGACTCGCTATGTGCATTTTAAAACTAAAGTGTGTGTGTTTTAAAACTAAATTTGTTTGATTTTATTAGCATAAACTTATCTTTATTATGTCTACGCTAGGACTTCCACTTCTTTCGTGTTATAAAAACTGATGCTAACTAACTTAACTTTCTTTAAATCTAATAATTCATCATAGTTGTTTAATAAATTAACTTTTGGAAAAGTTTCAAAGCGTTAACTTTTAAGAGTCTATTTTCAAAAACGTTTCGTTAATTAAAACTTTTAGTATCCTCGATTAAGTTAATTATTATACTCTTGCAGCCCAGCGTTATTTGCAATTATAAACACGTACTACGATTACGTAACGCAACAATATAGTTTAATAACTTAATTCAACAAAACTGATTGTAATTTGATCTTATAACGTATACTGTAGCAACTAGAAATTGTATAATCATTGTAAAACGTTTTTAGCACTAATACAGTTCATATTGCTCGAGAATGACGAAAGTTTTAAATTTGACACCCTTACAAATGAATTAAATTTTCAAATATAACTTATTTTAGGCATCATAGTCATAGTTGAGTGAAGATTTTAACAACCTCATTAACATTTTGAGCAAAACGTAATCTGTTGATTTGGATCTCAACTTTAGCGCCCACACGTTAGAAAAGTTCAAAAGTCATCATAAGATAAACTATAAAGTTAAGTCATTGCACGTATTATATTTTGCAAATAACATTATGCCATACTGTATGAAATTACTTCATTAAAACTAAATATCAAAACTTTAGTTACAAAAGAAATTAACTTTTAAGCCAAACAGATTTGTTTCTAGATGTGAAATTAACTTAGGCGCTTCAAATAATTTGGTTTTGTTATCCAAAACCAGAAGTAATTACATTTCCTTTCAAATTTATAAGATTGACTAAAAAACCACCACATTTAGTTTTCAATAACTAACTTAAAATAACTAACTTTTAATGGTAGTTATTTCTATGATAATACAGTAATACTTTGATCGTATTAAACTATTTCCACTGCTGTTTCCTTCTTAGATACTTTTAGTAATTATCGTATTAATGCACAAAAGTTTAATTTGATTTTGATCTAATTGCATAGAGTTAAAATTGCGTAATGTAAACACTATTTCGTAGACTTTCATATTATTTACATTGTTGTTATGCCTAATGAGGATGAGATGGCATTAATTTTGTAGATAAACTTCATTTTACTTAAAACTTGGCATTAAAAACCCTTCAAGATTCGTTTCCAACTATCCAGAATTTAAAGTGTAACTTAAAAGAACTTAGACGATATGTAGTTAAATAAGTCGATCCTTGGCTTAAAAAAGATTCGGTTTAATAATGATGTTCTGTTTTACTGAACTTAAAATCTCGCCATATTGACGTTAATAAAGGTCTCTAATCTCAGACTTTTTTAGTTTAGAGTGTATTATTGTCATTTTGGAAATGTGTCAATCAGTTTTTAAAAAGAGTTTCTGCAGAAAAACCATTTCCAGAAAATAAATTACTGTAAAAAAAAAGTTCTCGCAAATTTTATCTATGTTAACGTAAAAAGTGCGAAATCTTTAAAGTCGCAAAATAAAAAACAGTAAAAAGACAATTTTCTTTACAAGTTTACAAAAGTTACTTCAAACTTGGCTATAACGAAAACTGTTTATAGCTTTCTGTATAAAATTCCTCGCTTTTTTCATTACGTTAATATTAAAGGGAGTTAACAATAAACAGATTAACAGTATTTATTGATTTGGGTTAATTACACAATCTGATATAATAATTATAGCCGCCTTAATGTTTTTATGGAATGAGAGTCCATGAGGATCAATGTAATTCAAATGACATTGGAAACACATTGTTTTACATAATTTAAACACCCATTAACTTCGAAACTAAAAAGCAACTATAGATTTTTTTCAGTACGTTGTTCTGATTTTACTATCAAAGATTTTCATACCAAACCACGTAGAAAAATGTGTGTAATAAATGCAATTTCTAGGTTTTTCAATCTCAAATTTTGTTTTAGAATCAACAGGTGGATACCGTCTACAAGCTGAAAACAATTACAGTACTATAAAAGCTAGCCGTTACGCTTTACGTGGTCCTTAGAGTAATAATTTCCAAGTTTCAAACGAATTCAGTCGTAACTAATATGAATCGTAAACATTTTCCATATAACGCTTATAACTTAACTACAGTAATGCGTCTCAACCAATAAAACTAATGATTAAATTTATGAGTGGGAACGTTATACACTAAGTTACTTTATGCATGGCAATACATAATAACTTATTATATAGGCGTGATTTTAAATTATGTTTCAAAAAATTCAAATTTAATCGTTCTCCCTCCCCCACCATATGTTATCGTGAGAATATGTAACAATTTCCTTTTATTAATACAGTATATAATTTACATTCATCAAAATGACATGTTCCATCACTCCATGGCGTCTTTAAAAGCGTTAAAATTAACTTTAGACGTTCTATAGACTTCCAAATTCCATTTTGCTATTCTAAATTAAATTAGTAATAATGGTAATCACAGTTTAGTTATTTCATTTAACTTTTAAAAAACACAAATAATTATATTTTAGCTGATAAATCTATTAGTTAATATGGGTATTTAACCCTTCTCCAGACTGTTACACTTTTTCACAAATTTTCATTGAATGACTAACTTATTTTTTTTGTAAATTTTTCTAATCTAGTCTAGTTAACTAAATAGTAATTTACAAAATATTATATTTGCTTTTTTTTTTTCAAAAATCAAAAATAAATTTTCTAACTTAAAAGACAGCAAGAGGTTGTTAGACATAAATACTATACGTTCAATAACCAGTGTTGAGGGCCCACTGGGGCCATTTTTTGCAGTAAGTACATTATTTTCTTATTGAAATACGACAAAACATTTATGAATGTTATTCAATTTACATAAACAACAGTACTCATTCACATTTTAGTCAGTTGAAAAGGACCAAAACTAAAGTCAGGTAACACAGACATTTGGTGACATTTGAATATTCACAAAAACTATTTTTCAGCAAAGTTGTCACTGGCATCAAAAGTAAAATTATACAAATTATTACTGTCTACAAAAATCATAAAATAAGTTGTATTAACGTTTAAATGTTAAAAAAGATTTAATAATTTTAAGTGATAAAAGTTATGTGTAAGTTATTATAACTTATTGACAACTACAGGCAAGTCCTTAAAATATGTTGATATTCACCTGTTTTTGGTGAAATGTTTAAGTAAAATGTACAGTACATGTATTCCAAAGTTTGTAATCGACAACTGAGTATGAAATATTTTGAATAGACAGTTGTGACTTTTTAATTGTGCTTTTAGTAACCATTTAGTTGCATTGAAGTTCAACAGACTCACCGTGTGTACGTTTGCCTTATGTAGATATGTTGTCCAGAGAAGGGTTAAAACATGTTTATTAGTTATTTTCTGCCTAATATATGATATTTAAACTTACAATATCAGCAAGAACATGCTATTTAATATTTACTGTAATTGGAAAGTTATGCAGTAAAACTAAACAAAAATTATCACTGCACAAGTTTCATTGAAATTTCACGTACAGTTCTTTCTGTTAGCTAAATTGTTGCTTAATTATTGGGTACTTTGAATAGCAAACACTTCCATTTTATGCATTATGCTGAGACATTTACGTTGTTAACGATGTTCTGTAACCATTTATATGGGACCATAGAGTCTGTATCGCACAATTACCTTCAAATGCACACTTGAAGTGCATTGAAAGCCACCGACTTTGTAGTCGCCTATCACAGAATACAGTTAAGTATGCAACAAGCTTTGTTTCTTAAATTTTCTAAGACATGAGAAGGGCAATAGTCTAGATTTATGTTATAGCACTGAGCACTTTCATTTACTGTGTCACTAGGTATGATGGTCGTTAACATAAATTCCTAAAGTACAAATTCAACCATTAAAATTTGCATAGTAAAAATTTACAGCTTAAATTTCCATGTAAATTATTTACAAAAGTCAAAGCCAGACAAATAAAAAGCTGAGACACGATACAACAGTTTTATAGTCGCGTTTTGTGATGAAATCTCGTCATTAACAAGTCATGTGGGGAAGATGCATTGAATTCATGGTGGATTTAAATTAAACAATTAAACTGTTATTTCAAAAACGATTACACCTACTCAAATGTTATTTCCCTCGGTGAGCTGATTAATCTTTTTTTATTTTTAATAATGATACAAAATCTGATACCACAATTATTATATCTCATGTTCTCTGTTTACAAATAATTTGCAGTGCTACAACACAATAAACGTAAAGGAGCAATGTTGTTACCCAAGTGGCAGAATGTAAAACTTTTCTAGATTCATATCAATAAAACTAAAACAACACGTATGCTCTCATAATCTGTTCTGACTTTTAGATATTAAAATCGTCACTGGTTTTATTATTGTAATCTTGGAATACAATTCCTGGAAGACATTAAATTATAAGCTTTATAAATATTACAGTAGCGTCACAGCTATAATGCAATTTACTCACAATATAATATATAAACATTTATTTGTTTATTAAAAGATAATGCAACATTCTTACCTGAAATAAGCTTCTTCAACATCCATAGGATTGCTAAAGTCGATGCACAGACAGCGCCATTTGCATACGTTTACCAACCTTTTGCTCCACGATAACAGCAATTGCTACATTAATTTCAGAAGAGATAAATGCAATTTTATTAAAAAAATAATTTAATTGAAGATGAATTCTTTAAAGAAAACGCTAAAGAGCAAAGTTTATAGAGAGTTTTCGCAAAACTAAAATTTAAGTGGCGAATGTCAACATACTGTATATTTTCAATTGTTCAACTTAATACCTACAAAATATCTAGATTTAAAAAATATAAATGTGAATTTCGCTACATTCATTTCAATTATTTTCAAATTTAATTTAATTTATACATTTTACAATGCGCAAACTCTCTATTATTAATTGGAAATTAAAAACCGATTGAATAAATAAAAATGGCAGTTGTTAAGATGGATTGGAAGATGGTAATTAAGAAATATTAACTTGATTTTTTAATGCTACAATATTGCAGTAATGAAATACAAAATTATACCGGTAATTTTCTGATTTTGCTTTAAAAAAAACCTGAAAAAAGAGATACAGCATACGAATACACATTGGACGCATTTTAATATATTTATTTTTATTAAAAAACGTCGGTAATCAATTGCAATTATTTTATTCACGCACTTCCTAAAATAATTTAAAAGCCATTAAAAACCACACGTTTTAATTATTTTGTCCGTATTAATAAATTCGATTGGAATTTGTTTCGGATTATGTGAATTTACTCATTTTTTTATTTTATAGCCATATTTTATTTGTTATCTTCAACGAGCAAAGCGTTTTTAATAATCGAGTCACGAAATTCCACAACAAAAAGTCACTTAACGTTAAATTTATGTATTTCAATCCAGGCACATACACACACATAACACGTATATGCTAAAGCTGAAAAAAATATATAATATAAAAATAGATACACAGAAGTTGTTTTAACTTGTTTTTTTGTTTCTTTCTTATTTGTCATTGGTTGTCGGCTATTCTGACGATGCGCTTAAAACGACCAATTCTTAGAAAATCGTCTTTCTAAGATTACGTGTTATGGCCAAGATCAGAAATGCGAAGATGAAATGATTATTTACACAATGTTACATAAGGTATATTATACAGGTAATAAAAAGTACCATTCGACAACTAAAAAACATAAACAAGTCCATTATAATAACATACAAGTATTTAAAGAAGTTTTCAAATAAAGAAAACCCACCCGGCATTCATTAAAAAGTCAAAAAGTGGAAATAATTCATCCGGTTAAACGACTTTTATTGTAGAGATGAGATTTTAAGATGCTCGGTTGGCATAAAGAAAACACATGTTGCAAAACTCAATGATTATTATTTTTTCATATCAAACAAACACATAATAGCCAATCACATTACTAATTGCCGAGGTTAAAAAAAATAATTTTTCATATTTTTTTCAAGTGCGTTTCTAAAAAAAGACGTCCAATTCTTTTGAAAAATATTTCAGATAGTAAAATGAAAAATAAAGAGTATAAAAGCACTTTTTTATTATTTTGATGTCAAGACATCACTCTTTGTAATGATCCAATTCCTTTTGATACTGTTCATCGATTGACTGTGAAGATTCTCGTTTATTTTTCCTATACAAATTCAACCCCATCAAAATGTACGTGGCACATACGCTGTAGATGGCAAAGGAAAACAGCCTTAGAAAAGAAACAAGATAATGGCCATCTAAAACGCATAAACGGCGTAATATCAACTTCCGTAAAACTTTCATCGTCGACTTCCGGTTTTACTCACTGTTTTTTTTGTTCCTTTTTCTTTCTGGCTAAATGAGAAATGGCTAATGCGATCGAAAGGAAATATGCAGGATGATTATGGTAGTAAAAATCAGCTCATTTTCTCTCTCTTTTTAAATGGACCATAAAATAAAGGAACACCCAAAGTCATGACCCATGAACTCAAAGGTCACTCAGTACTGTATTACGACTAATCTATTATGCTCGAATATGGGCGCTACTTAAGAAAATTGCCATAAAATGGTCAGTTCTTGTTCGGCCGTATTAACACTTGACACATTTTACATTTAATGGCACTAGAAATTTCGGCTCATCGTTTCAGTTTTTTAGATGTGAACAAAGCTCAAGAAATTAAAGCGCCCATAACATGATGGCAAAACATAAGAAAGATTTGTGTTCATGTCCAAACATATCATCCAGTCCATTCCAAATGACAAAAATAAAGTACATCCAGTAATACAAAAATAAAGACCTAAATTTGATGTCTAAAAACAAACTCAAAACGTAATGTCTAAAATACAAACTTTGAGGCCCAAAACAAGAACGTTAAAGCCTAAAACACAAACTTTGATGTCTAAAACACAAACTTTGATGTCTAAAACACAAACGATAATGCCTAAATAACAAACTTTGATGCCTAAATAACAAACTTTGATGCCTAAAACACAAACTTTGATGCCTAAAACACAAATTTTGATGCCTAAAACACAAACTTTGATGCCTAAAATGCAATCGTTAATGCCTAAAATGCAAACTTTGATGCCTAAAACACAAACTTTGATGCCTAAAATGCAATCGTTAATGCCTAAAATGCAATCGTTAATGCCTAAAATGCAATCGTTAATGCCTAAAATGCAAACTTTGATGCCTAGAACAGAAACATTGATGCCTAATTTCTAAACATTTGATGCTAGAAATTAAATATCATCATTGTAGACATAATGCCGTAGTTTTAAACAGGTATATTTTTAAAAAACGCTCTATAAAAAATAAACAACGCTTTGTAGATTGCCATTTTTATCTTAAAAAACTCAGGTACATTATGACAATAAAATGTTAAACAAATTGGTATTAAGTCTAACTTCTATTGATGTTGAAGAATATTGTAGTAAAGAAATAAAAATTTGAATCTAAATTGAGATTATACACACGAAGATTTCATCTGAATTGTGTATAAAGTGCTTTTCCAAGTAAAACAAAGATATTTCCTCCCTCCAATTCTTTATAGTGGAAAAAGTTTATCTATATACCCAGTAGATGAAATGAATATAAAAAGATAAAAGATTTTCCATATCGGTGTCTTTTCGCTATATAAATATACAGTACTATACCATAATATAAAGTATAATAATATTACAGTCAGATTGATTTTCAGTCAGATATGAAACACTCTTAACTTCAAATATTTTTAGCATTACGAAATATTACCTCAAAAAAAGCAAACATTTATATGTGCATAATGGCAGAAAAGATGAAAAAAGATGGAAGGAACGGATTGTTTCCATCCTTGCATAATAATGAATCTCAGAAAAAATATTAAATAAAAATACAAAGTAAAAAAATGTGTCGCTAAAGAGTGGAATTTACGTAAGAAATGTTCTCGCAATACCTTCAAAACGATAAAAAGTAATAACATTATACGGCTATTATTATACGGCTCTAAAAATTATTCCAAGAAAAACTTAAAACAATGCAGAAATTTATTCAAAAGCTCCATCATAATAAACTTATAAGCTAACATTTTAACAATTTACATTTGACTAATTTTGCAATATCATTGTTATAATAAAAAGCAAGAAATCTAAGAAAAATAGGCAGAAATTCCACAATTTATAACAAAATACTGTTGTCCTAAACACTAAATTTAGCCTAATAACTTCATCAAGAACTAATGGGCAATACGGCCAATTTGGTGCCCCAAAAGATAAATTAGTTGCTTCTAAAAGCTAGATTTTTTCCTATAAATTAAGATGCCCTAAAAACCAAATATACATTTTTCAGAGTCAAGATAAAGTGTTCAGAGCTCCATAAAATAGTAATAATACATCTTAGTAATTTTGCCAAATGTTTATAATCATGATTATAATAATAAAATAGCAGGAAATTGTAAAAGTACAAATTACAATGTATTAAGATAAGTTTATAACTAAAAATACACGGTATTACAAAATTATTATTAATAAAAATGACAAAAAAGACATTGAACTCGTTTAATATTACGTAGAAGCGCATTGCGTGTCATTTTAAATTTACTGTCCAATAATAAAGCCCAATTACGACATTAAGTCATTTATTATAATGTTCAGTCAATATTAAACCAGCCATTCACAACGTTCATTTATTTTTATAACTGCAACTTGTGTATTCGGTATATTGTTTATCAAAAAAATAGTATCGATTTTGTATTTCTTTTTAAAAATGGTAACTTATCACGACATTGTTAACGTTATATTTTATAACTCAAAATGTTTGTGTATGTAACATAATATGCAATTAAACTAAAGCGGCATATTTAAGGCACTAGTAAGGGCACTAATTTTTCACCAAATTAAAAACACTACTGTAACTTTCAAGCCATTTAAATTCGGTTAAAACAAATTCTTTAATGGGTATTAGCTGTTACATTTTAGTGTATGTACTGTATATTAAAAAACGTATTAAAACGTTGATAATTTTAACTGCAGTAACTAAATTCAGTTTTAAGAGCCTAATTACTAACTGCTAAGTTTCAGTCTAAATACCACTATTTGAAATTGGTGTGAAGTCAAAATGCACTTGGTTTGTGAACAGCTGAATTAATAAAAATTCCATTAAGTAACTAAAAGCATCAAATTTACCTTTTAAATAAAATAAATCTTAGATTTTAAATGGTTTTAGGAACCAAAATGTGTTTCCCAACTTCCCCTTGACATAACATTAAAAATTTGTCTTCTAAAAATAACATTTTTAGCCCATTCTATTTTTATTTTCAAAGCTAAATTTGTCATTTTTTTTCACCTAGATTAGCTCACTAATTAAACATCAAAATGTTTTGTTATTTTAGTATTTTGATTATTTTACCCACAATGCAACATTCGGTTACCTGGGAGTTTCCTCCCCTCAATCCTCTTTTCTATTTTTGCACAAGAATATCGATCAAGGATATATCGAATGAAAAGATGAGGAGATGTTTTGCGTGGGCGGAGAATTTTATGCGATCACGTGGTATTTTTCCAAGTATCCGGCTATGCCAGCTTAAAAAAAGGGGGGAAGTCGGGCAGTGGTGTAGAGAAGCCGGGAATATAGTGCTAGTAGGCAAACTATGCGGAAGATATTGTATCCTATACATTAAGCATCGAGAGTTTTTAAGGGGAGGAGGGGGGGGGAAAGGATAGCGGAATAATACGCAGGGTGGAAGATTGCAAGTGAGGCGAGGTCGTCAAGGGATGAAAATGTGTAGGTGGGTTGGTTGTAGATCGATACTGAAATTGTAACCATAATAACATGGCTTAGATCTAGGCACCACACACATAGTATACAATTTCTCAATTCTTGAAAACAGAGAAAAGCTAAGGGTTTTAGGGGGAGAAGAGGCAAGAGGAAAAGTATGATGTAACTTCAAATAAGAGATGGGGGGTTTTCAGGGTTGGAAAGATGAATTAAGGAATAGTCCACACACACACTGTGAAGATAAAAGTCTAATATTTGAACGCAAGAGGGCAGCAGTTGCCGTCAAGTAAAATAATAGGAAAAAAAATTACAGTAACATGACGCACAGACACACACATACACGCACTTGATAATGATAAAACGGAATTGGCCTTCAAATTTCAAAGGAAACTTTGAAAAAAAACGCAGTGAAACTAAAGGTTATTCAGCTATTGAATGGAAAATATCTAATTTGACTTAATTAAACTAGCAGGTCAAAGGATCTTACGGCTATAAATTATTGAAAAGACAACCCATTTCTTTATCCTTTTTTTTACTTTATTCAATGATAAAACTTAAAAGTAGCAATGTTTTATTCAAGAGGCATTGTTTTTCCCCCCTTAAAAAGCAGCGAAAAAAGTAACGTTACATTGGCCAGTTACCCTTAAAATTATGATGTGAAATAAATATTTGAACATGTAAAAGCTAATTTGGCAATTGTTTGAACCTTTACAGTATATTGTCCATTTACTGTGGCAAAATTTCACAATACCTTTGTTCGAATGGTGGTGTAATAATAATTATGACATACAACAAAAACACACACACAAAAACAGGTTCTTGCTTTTCAAAAGTGAAGTTTAAGTGGGGAAAAATAAATACCGTAAGTATTTTTTGGCTCTTGGAAAAAAAACAACCATTACATCACATACAAATAGGGTTAGCTTTACAACTAGTACATTACAACAGCAAAAAATAGTAAAAATGCTGACAATTTTATTTCGAAACTCCCACAAAAATATTAAAATTATAGCAATAAATTATGGCCAAATTTTTTTGCTATTTATGCTAACTAAACTGATATTGCAATTTAATATTAGCTGGTTAGAAAGCAAATAATAAAATCATAATCTAATTCTAATACCTTCACTTACTCTTTCCCAATAATGATTCCACAAATAAAGTATCTCTTTGCCAACTAATAACTAATAAATTCCTTTTCTTTTTTGAAATGAGGCCAAATATAAATATTTTTAGCCATAAATGTGCAGAATACAATTAAACAAGGCCATTCGGCATTTTTCTTCATCTGCCGGCTGCCTAGTGAATTACATAATGGCCGTCATAAGCAAATAGGCTTAAGTTCACCGGCTTTACTAAAACCTGTGTCCTACTCCAACCAAAAGTTATAATAAATTTAATTTCATAATATAGGCCGTACTCTATGTTAACATCGTGTTTAGCTATATAAAGATTAATTATTAGGTCCCATTTAATTATTATTGCCAAAATGCGCACACTGGTTGGTATCGCGCCAGTCGTATCCTCAATGTTTACTTATGTAATTATTAAAAAATAATACGTAAAATGGATTAATAAAATCATATTTTTAATGGTGATGTGTGATTTTTTAAATGTGCAAGTTAAAGTGTGGTGCAATTAGTGATGTGACCCTAAAGCTTTCGTATTAATAACCAGCACAAATAGTGCAGATATAACTAATTTATTGCTAAAATTAATGTGGCTTATAATTATGATAAAAATCTTTCACTTTTTTAATTAACTTAAAGTAACTACACTTAACTGTAATTTTGTCAGCTAACCATAGAAATGATAAGCGACACGTTACATTTAGAAAATGCTGACCAGTCACAAAAAATTAATTTTTACAATAAATCTCGTACAAATGTCGTTGCAAAAAAATTAAATCATAAGCTACCGCACTATGAAATCATGTTTATACAATTATTTCCAGCAAAATGTCCTAATTAAACATTTAGAACTGATTAAAAAAACCAAATGGTATAATGTTACGGTTAAAATCATATAAAAATTACCCCTCACAAAAAGTGGCAAAAAGGCTTACGGTGTCTACTTTTGCCACGTTTAATGTCTATTTATTGAGTTTAACGATTATAAAATATAACTTATGGCTAACAATTTAATCATTAATAAATTACCGTACTAATAATACATAAGTAAACATCGTGTTACTCTCTAAAAAATATAAAAAAAAGCCTCTCTTAAAGTTTCATAAAAACATAAGTGAAAGTTTATTTTTATTATTACTAAAATAAAATATATATGAAAGCTGTAGTATACATCCTACGATATTATATTACCTAACATTATATGATAAAAAAATCATAATTTTTATTATTTCATAAAAGCTTTGTGGCTCACCTGCTGCGATGAACAGGTTGACCAGTTATAACATTTAACCCCTTTCTCACTTATCAAATAAAAATTTCTTTTTGCAATTTAGATGCGCTTTTACCAGTTAAAAAACAACAAAGATTTCCAAATTATAAACTAGTTTTTAACCTTAACAGCTAGGCTCAAAATCATGCTTATTTTAACATGTGTAATTATTGTCTTACAGTAAAATGGCCATCATGTACAATGAGATATTTTCACCAGCTTTTGGGAAGCAACTTACCAAACATATTGTTGAATTCACATAGCGTTAACATAAGATTTATACTCACGAATTTGTTTTTAAAAAATATATATAAGAAAAGAGTAAAAATACACAAACAACGCACACACAAACTGCCAAAAACGGCCACTTTTGCCTTTGCTGCTGCTGCTTCTTCAATTAGCTTTTGCTCGTTTATATTTTTACGTTGAAAGAATTTATATGTATCCAAATAGTAAAAAAAAAATACGGGAAGAAAAAAGTTTTCTGAGAAATGTAATAATCTTTTTTCTATCTCCTCAACACACAAACACACGCACACGTAAACACGAATATAAGGGGTATATATATCTATACATATACACACATCATCGTGTACTGTATATGTATAGTATACATCACACATAAACAAACCAAAATACACAACATCGATACATATAACATACCCCATTCATGTGTAGTCGAATTTTCTCACAGTCGCGAGATTATTTAATGGTCGCAAAGTCCAACAACACATAGAAAACACATCATCTATATACATCAATAGAGATACAACACAAATTTCATCGTAATTTGAGGCTGCAAAATCATCTCAATTATCTCACTAAAAATTACCACACACACACACATACAAATTCACTACATGACAAAATACCGTATGAACAAAACTTAATATGAATTTAAGAATTAACCTTTTCATTTAAGTTACTTTATAATATCTTGTGTTTTAACTTTTAACCATAACAAACTGATAGAGAAATTTTAAAAAAAATAAATTTAACGTGGACGAAGACCATATGCGCCTTTCGAGAACACGACTCAAAACTCAAGTGGATTTAAATACATTGCATGCAAGGGTCTCATTTTTAACACTCATGAAGTAATTTTTGGGTTCACTTATGTACATGTATGCCCCTCTCAAAAAAAAAAAAAAAAAAAAAACTCCCAACCCACTCTTTTACTCTACATGTGGCTTTGATGTTTAAAAAAAATGCATTAAAAAAACCACACACATTAAGTGACAGAGTAAAAAAAAAGAGACTTTTCTTACATTCCAAAGGACATGCACCCACAATAAAAAAAAGCAAAATGCAGATAGGACCGGGACTACTCTTATCTCCATTTAAATCTTTTTTACCCCCATCGCTTTCAATTTTCTATTTTTTTTACTTTAAAATTTTTGAACAAAAAATAAAATATACACAAAAGTAAAAAAAAAGACAAAGGCACTGATGATGCAATTGTTAAATTTTTAAGCGGTTAAAAAACTTTTTTTTTAAAAAAAAATAAAATGTCCATGAAAAGACATAAACAGAAGTTGGCGTTGAATGATATTGTTCTTTTGCAACAAAAAATAAAGGCATGAAATACGACGGGGAATATTGTAGTGTCTATCTTAACTTAAAAAAAAAAAAAAAAGAAAGAAGAAATTTTTTTTTGAGTCACACACAGCATGTCTTTCTTCAGACTAGACCTTCGACGACATTTTGGTGTCACACAAACATATTCCCCCGAGCATTGGACATCCCGTTGCTGTTTCTGTTTGCTGCTGCTCCTAAATATACATGTACATCCGATCACAAACACAGACGCACTGTAAACTGAACCTCGAAAACAGTTTATGGGCACCGGACATAACGGATTCTTTTTTGCGTTTAACGTCCTTATAGTATTAAGCTAGGACACCCCTCTCTCTCTCGCTCTCTTTTACTTTTTCCCCTTGCTCTTTTACCCCATTTACGTTATTACACTCGCCTTCGTCATAACCTCACACGGAATATTTTGAAGAAGAAAAAAAAAGTTTGGAAATTCAGAAAAGCAGTCGACAAATATAAAATGAGACAGAGGGGCCAGGTGCAAATTTGGACGCGGTTGTAAATATCGTGCATAAGGTCCTTAACATTTCCCTCTTGCTTATAAGACTGTTTGCACTGCTGCTGCTGCATATAATTTAAGTCCTGACAAAAGATATGGTCAGTGAATGTGTTTATGATAATAAGCAGAAAAGAGACATTGGATATACAGTACAGCACTGTAGTTTTTGGAGGGTAAAGATTTGGTTGACAGATGGCAGTAGTGCAACTTATACACAGTTACACCGGATTAGATTATGAAAAAGGGGCAGGAAATTTATAGCGATGGAACATAACAAAAAATGAGGAAGGGCCTGAGGGATAGCCATTCAATATAATGTCGTATACAGTAAAGCATAAACCTGAAATGTTAACGTTATTTTAGGACTGTGGATTTTATCGATTACTTTTCCATTAATTTATTTGATATTGTAGCACTTCTTTACTTGAGTGAAGCCAAACTGTGCTCCTTTTAAGCCAACTTAAGTACATTACAATAAGAATCTGTTCTTTTGAAGCCAAATATAATGGGTTCTATGGAAGCTACAGTAAAATTTGTTTTTAAAAAGTCAAAGAATGCTCTTAAGAAACCACATTAAAAATCAACGATTGCACCTAAAACGTTGCATATTGTTTCTTAAAGGTAAAATAATATTTTTTAAAAGCTGAATAATGTTCATAAAAATGCTAAATGTTATTTTTTAGAAGCCTGTTTTGGTCATAAATGCCAAACCATGTTCCAGCGATTATCCTAAAGTGCCAGATTTTGTTCCTAAAAACTACATTTTGAACCTAAAAAGTCACATATCGTTTTTAGGAACCTATTTAAGTCATAAATGAGAAAACCGTGTTCCTGCAATGTTCCTCAAGGGCAGAAATGTTTTCCTAAAAAGCAAATTTTGAACCTAAAAAATCAATATTGTTATTGGAAACTATAATCATAATTCTGTATCTAAAAAGTCTCCTATTTTCAAATAAAAAAAAAACAAATTTAGTTAATTAAAATCAAAATTTTCCCCTTAAAACGTCACTGCATTCTAAACAAATTACGTTGCACTCTCATTAATACCTAACATTGATAAAGAAGCTACTGTATTTACCTAAGCTGTTCAGTGTGCATGTATTGTACATTATAATTTTGAATTTACTCTCAAGTTACAAAATAATGAATCGTTATCAATTCTAATTGCAGTATTATATCAGGAAAATATTAAATTTTCTGCTAGTGGAAATGATGGATGGAAGCGTGGAAAATTGGGTAGTTAATAAAATGACCAACAAAAAAAATATTTTTTTAGGTTAAATAACGTTGTACACTTATTTAGGACATCCTATGCCAATGACTATAGTTACGTAAAAAGAATTTCCGTAGCGTTAACTGTACGTGACTGGCAGAGATGAAGATAAAATTGGATGCATCCTTTTACTCAAGCTTAAATAACAAGGTAAAAAGCTTTATCTCTCCAATTGTATTTTTCCTCTCTTTCTTTCTTGTTTGTAGTTATTGGGAGGAGGGATCCAACTTTTTCTACCCGTCCTAATTTTTTTCTTATATGTTTTTGTCTTACGTAAGACATTTGGTAAACTCTACAACTTTAAACTGACTCCCACCTTGGTAACATCAGCAAAAAAGATGAAGGAAAAAAAACAAGAATAAAATAAATTAAAAAGAAAGAAACAAGGAGACTCAGTTACTTGAGAAAAAATAGTTGGAGGCTAAATAAATACCTGCTCGTGTATGAAAAGTAAGGGGGTAAAAGCTGTGGGGTGGGTTAAAAACTTAAAAGCATTGAAAATCAGAAACAAAAAAAAAAATGACGAAAAAAATTTCAAATGGATAGGACCGCATGCTACATACTCACATTCCTCATTGACCAAAACCATATAAAAAATAGAGTGCCCAAACATAAACTTTTTTTTGTGTGTATATGTGGTTGGCCAAAAAAGCTTAACTTTTGTCCATTCCCATTTTACCCACACTAAACGCCATTTTACCCCTCTCAAAAGTGCACATTGTAAAATCCCTCCAATAAACGTATCTTTTTCAAATAAGTTTTAAAAGTTTGTATTTTCTGATTGCAAAAAAATGCCTTAGTTTTTTTTTTGCGGTGGTAAAACTTTAAGCCATTAGCTATTGACGGTACAGAAAAAGGTTAAGCAGTTCCTATACTTTTTAGTATAGTAAAAAAAAAGTCATGGTAAGTTGGTAACTTAAACTCTGTTAACAAAAAGAGAACTGTGGATGTCAATTGCCAGCTAAAAGCACCACTAAAGATGGCTTTTCCAGTCGCCAGAAGTCCAGCATTTTGTAATCGATAACATTGCTAGCAATCATGACTAAAGTGAAAGTAAAAAGTGGAAACAAAGTAAAAAAAATCGGTCATTTCATTGGTAAGTACATAGATTTTTTTTATTTTTTGTAAAGTTGATGCCGTAAAGTTGTGATTATATTGAAACCATTGAGAATAATTTAAAAAACAAGAGGTTTTTTAACCATTGCAACATTGCAATTCTACCATGAGTGTGAAAGGGCAAACTAATATTTTTAAGCCTTAAAAAATCATATTTTATATTTAAAAAAATTTAAAATATCAATATAAGTAACTAAGAACCAAAACAACAACACAAATTCATTACTCATAAATTTTTAAAAAAGTCAAAATAGAATTTGATAAAATAATTATAAATAATGTCTCGTATATATGACATGTAAATTTAATATAAAATAAAATTAATTGGATTACACCTCGATAAAAATGTCAAAGAAAAATTTGAGCGATTTTTTTTTATGTTGAGCGATAAAAACAATTTACCTGTCGTCTACTGTTAGTTGTTTGCCAAAGCTGATACGTATATATGGAAACAATCTGAAGCCAAAAGCTGTACAGTATATATATATATATACTGTATTATAACGCCTATTCAACGTATAAAAGGAATATGTGGATGTATATACTGTAGCATAGAAACGCTGTTGACGTCGACGAATTTCGCGGAATTCAGACCCGCATTTGAAATTGCGACATGTCGCTCGAGGATATATTCGTATATGATATAAACCCTGGTATAAGCTATATAACAAAAACCTACGAAGGTCCTTTTATATATTCTTAACAGATGCCCTTGTTTTGCCCTCAAAAAAAAAAAAGCTTTTATATAAATACAAGTCATCTTATTGCTTAGGTCGACACACTCACACGTATGAGCGTATTATAACACAGTTGCATTTATAACAAAACAGTATATGCATGCAAAAACATACATAATGCGCAAAAGCAATTCTGTTATATTACATTTGTTTAGTTTTTATTAGGCAAACGGTGACTATAATAGTAACGTCGTGTCCAAAATTTTAAATCAGCCTTAAAGCGTCAAAACCGTTGTAGTTTTATGTCAGTGTTTCTCAAAGTTTTGAAGGACCAACGACGCATTTATAATGCAAAGTGTAATTACTGCTGAAACAGAATTGGGAATCCTAAAGCTTAAGTAACGTTTGAACTGACAAATTTAGCTTCTGGAAACACAAATACAATTGTTGAGTGCAACAATTTACTAAAAAAAAAGCAGATTTTTAATTCCTAAATCTTTTTAAAATACGAATTCGAAATTAGAAACGAACTTTTTGAATCTGAAAGCCAATGTTAACATCAATTAATATAATAATCTAGTACTTTAAATAGTAAATTTTGGCATCCTAATGTCCTAAATCATCAAGCTTCAAATATTTTATCTTAAAAACGATTTCTTTTGTATAGTTTGTATTGCTGATGATGATGATAAAAAAAATAGGTAACTTTCATAAAACATTATTCTACTGATATAGTGATTATGTTTTTTTGTGGGTCCTACTGCCCCATTGGTACCTAACGCCCATCTTGATAACTTAACTCAGTCACACCTTTGGATCAGCGCCCACTTTGAGAATCACTGCAGTACCGGTATAAGAGGCATAATAAATTGGCATTAATAATTGTTGTTGGGTGGAGACCAAATGGGACAAGCCTGACAAGAATTTTAATAAGCGAGACTTTTTCAAAGAATTTCAAAATTAACTTTGATGTCAATGTATGTCACTAAATGAAAAAAAATCATAAATCTAAACCAGCAATGGTTTGCAATAATAATTTATTACATTTTTCAACTGATGACGGTCTACGGTAAAGCAACAGTCACATCTCTGCCGCGTTGATGCTACAATCGACGGCGGTATAAAAGCATCTTTCCATTTCTCATGGCATGACAACTACATTTAACTACGAGTACGTTGCTAAAATTATTATTTATGCAGGGAATTACACGATTAATTTTGACATTTAAACCAATAAATTATTCAATTTCGCTAAAAAATATTTTCCATCCCCAAATGTTTCTATGTTTTTCCCGATTATTATATTCAGATATTGACTTTGAAGGTTGAGCTCTCAGTTAATTCAATATCAACAACGTTATAAATTTACATTGTATTACCCAAAATAATAAAAAAAAATATCAATGTATATTGATCTTTATGTCAATACATAGATGTGCAATTTCCCCGGCTGTTGACACGTCTTAATAAAACAAAAGTGGCTGTTACCCACACACCAAACACAACTCTTGATTCATAATTTACCAGCTTAATGGAGTGAAAGAACTATAATAATAAATAAAAACCTCTTAACATGTACGTGCATCATAATATTATATCGAAATGCACGCGCGTCATAGAATTTTTCTGTTGCAATATTAAAACTGTTGCTGCGTGTAAAAGTGTAAGCCTATACTGTACTGTACAATACAGTATAACCATTTCTTTTTATTCAGGTAAGTATGAATGGTTACATAGGAGTTGATAAAAACATATGTGGCCATAGAGGATATTAAACGAGAGCCTTTTAACTACCAGTGTGCAATGGGGATTTCAACGTTTCGAGCTAAGCAAAACTAACCCAAAACTACCCCCTTAATGCTCGCATTCAGCTAATGCAATCTAAGCGAGATACCTGAACAGATTATGGCAAACCGTCGGCTGTATTATTTAAAATTGTGGTTGTACATGGTAGTTAACGCCACTCAGCCAATCACGATCTCTCACTACAACAACATTCAACAGATTTTCAACCTTAAAACAAACAAACACCTAACAAAACACATAACATAAAACCATAAGATGGTTAGACGGTCCAAATTGCTTACCAGATTTTTCTTTTCTTTCTTTTTATTCTTGTCTTATTTTTAACTTCAAAATAAAGATGTTGTAAAATTTGATTTTAATACATTACGTCATGTTTAGATGCAGTTTAAAGACATGTTAAGATTAAAACCTTTAAAGAAAACCGTTTTCTTAATACTGTGAGCAACTATTGATACTTAGATTGGCATTAACTTATAACTAAATTCCCTTAGAGGAGTTTCTAAATAAATCGAATCGACTAATTTGAAGCTACATTTTTAATCTCCACTCATAGTCATGAAATAACAAATATGAAATTAATCAAAAAAAAAAAGTTTCTTGAGAGAAAGGAAAATAGCGTTAGGTAAGAATAATAGTTGATTTTTTAATTGACAATGATGTACAGTAAAGTCATCTTTATCAGTTTCCACTTTTAGTTATCCACTCTTCTTCAATCTAATTTATGTTAGACATACGGTATAATATATTCATCCACCAGTTATAAATTGTGATTTGGCAAATCATTAAGATGCTAACTATTAAGACGTAAAGCTTCCATAATAAAAGTGTGTTCTGCTCCAATACGACCGGGAGCCTAATAACTAAGTTAGCGGCGACATTTAGCGCTTTCTCCATTATATAAACCGCCCTTTTTTAATTTTCATTTTTATTATCATAATCATCTACGTTACGTACATGTACATCGTCATCATATTTTTCCATAGCAGATTTTTTTTTTGTGTAACAATAACCATCATATTTTCTTCTACTTTAGCGTCACGACTCACGAATGAAAACGGAGAAAATAATTTAGACAAAAATGAGCAACGTTGCTGAAATTAGAAGAATGAAATGATATGTACTGAAATTAGCCACATTGCTTTAACACACGAATCACATTGGAAAAAAACAGTGACGTAAAAGCTGAAAATACTCGAATTTCAATTCAACATTATCTCTTAACTTCAAGTTTAAAGATTAGATCAAACTAAAACATAAGTAGAAAACAATTAAGTTAGTTTTGATAACAATAAATGGTAGCAGTGACTCATGTAATCGTCACCAACTCATTCCAGTGATAATCAACTTGTGGTAAATGAACCATTCGAGATGCCCATTAAGAAATGCCCATAACATTTGTTCTGTACTAAAAATAAAATAAAATTCCCTAAAATTGATTAATATGCAGTAAAAGCTAAAAGAATTAAAACAAAAAAGTTGATCTCCTTAAAGTTTTTACTACCGACAATTTGACTGACTGTTAAAAGGTTTTTAAACGAAATTTTTATAAAATAATTTAACTAACAACTAATTTAGACACGTGTTCCATAACCCATATTTCCATTTTTTCGATAACCGGTGTCGTTATCATAATAACCACATTATTATTTTTCTAACATTTTATCTGAGAACATATTAAACCACTTAAACGTCTAATTAAGTGGTTAACATTGAATAAAATAACATTATAAACGTTTGAAATGACAGTTACAGCTCCACCTACCTCTAGTATTACAGTCGTTTCCTGATAATTATTAGCTGCTGCAAATGCAATCGCACGCAATGTAATTTCAATTAGCTGAGAGAGCGACTTAAGAGTTAGACCAACCGCATTAAACATTATTACAATGAGAGAAAAAAAAATCGTTTGTCTTTAAGGTCCATCATGGTTATTGATCAAAGCAAATAGTGGCACCAAATAAAAGTAAAATAAACGCTAAATGGCAAACATAAAGAAACAAGAATTTTAAGACAAAAACAATGTTGTAAGAGTGGGTCATTGTGTAATATAGGTATAGACATTGCCTTAAAACGCTGCTTATTTGATCAGGACAAAAAAAAAGCAAATTCAAAGTGATTTATATTGTATATCCATTGAACAGACAAAGTAATCTTTGTTCTTTATCGACCGTTTACAATCGTACTTGACAATGACAATGGTAATGACTGACGAAAAGAAAAAAGAAAAAAATAATAAAAAAAAACCTTGTGTGTAAAGGCAATAATGTTGGCACAATTGCCATCCATTTTCCAACCAATTTTCAGTTTATTTTTCTTCTGCAGCACATTTACTTTATCATACATTTCGGCTAGGCTGCAAATTGGAGGTAACAAGGTAAAGATGAGAATAGAGTGGTTTAATGGAAACAAAATGGCTTTGCCACTATACACAAACACACACAGCTTAATAAATGTATTCAAATTTTATATTGTGCACTGAAGGGAAAAGAGAGATAGAGAAACCGTTTGTAGTTTGCAATGCCAAATGTGCCAATAAACACTTTTTCCCACTCTGCCAACACTACATCTTTTTCCTATTTAATAAGTGTTACAAATTAGTTATTTTCCATCCGAGTAAAATGAAAAGAAAGGAAACGGTTTACATGCAAAAACTGTTTGCATCTGAAAATGATGACAAAAGTTGCTTTTAAATGGCCTAATTTTATCATATAAACAAAAACTAAAATGAAGTACAGTGCAATACTAAACATGACACGTCCCTTATTAATAAAATTTACATGTGCAAAATAAGTTACGATTAAAATAAAATTGTCATTAAATGTACTGATGCTGAAAAAATATTTTAAAGAAGCTCCAATAGTAGAAAAATTTGTCTAAAATTAATCAAATTTGTCTTGAGGCTTTTTGAGAGGTGCTAAATTAGCAAAAAAAGAGTATTTCTTATTATTGACCGTACAAGTAAAAATGATGTCCTTTAAAAACATTCAAATACTATAGTTTCTACCATAAAAAAAACAATGGAAACAAAAACCAATGGCCATCATAAATATATTCAAAATGATAAAAACTATGTTTGTAGTTGAATTGAGTGAATGAAAACGCAATAAAAAAACAACCCATCACTAAAAAAAAAAGTACCAAAATAAAAAAAACGTGTATCAACTCGTAAAAACAGAGCTCCTAATCGGTCCTTTAACATTTTTATTTGCAGTAGTCCGATCTTCACCATATACAAACCAATAATAATAATAATAATCATAATATGTAATGATGATAACAAACACGACAATTTGTACATATCGATCAAATGGTGAGCACTTATTTGATATATAAATACATAGATATACTTATCATTTGGAGACATACTGTACTGTAGGACCAAACGCATAAAAATAGCCCCCAAAATTTCCAAATAAAAAAAAATAAACGAAAAACAACCGCTGCACACATGACATTTTGAAGTCGGTATTGAAACAGGGGGAAATATTTTACAAAGATGAATTAGGTACCGGTACAGTATATATTTTCGGATAATTGAGATTATTGTAAGAAAGTGGTAAGGTGATGTGGGAGGATAAATGGGTTACAAGGGAATTTCATACTGTATAACTCTCATTGAAATGTAGCAGCAGCAGCAACAGTTAAAAATGTAGCGATCAGAAGATAAAGAATATTCAATAGTTACTGTATAATTATTATTACAAACAAGTATACTGTATAATCAGTCACGCTATATAACATCGACGCCATACACAAACAATTGGGCGTTTTTGTGTTTGCGCTTACACACATACATAATACAAGTATGGCACATACACAATTTTTATGCATTTTTTTTTGCACATATTTTTCCTTCCGGTTATTTTTTTTTATTTGATAGCCATTACATTTATACATACTGTACTTGAAAATGTATCAAGTCACTGTATAATGATAAGTGATTATACCAAAAACCCCATAAACATCAATTTAAAATGTTATAACTTTTAAATGAAAAAGATTTTTTTAAATAATTTGTATGCAAGTGCATTTACGGAGGAAGCATAAGAAATGATTTCGTCACTTTTAAGAAATTATAATTATTACAGTTACAATTGAGAAATTGTAGTTATAAGCTTTTTGTTTACGGCCCAGCTTATAACTTAACATAAAATTACAGTAATAACGTTTAATGGAAAAGTTAAACCAATTTGTTTATACAAGAATTGCATTGAATGCATATTTAGTAAGCATTCATTCATATTAATTGAACTAAACAGGTTTTCGTAGAATTTTATACATAATGACGACAATTTTTCTATGACAAATGACAGAAAAGCATATATACCCATGCACAATGTACATGTACAGAAACATTACACCCGAAATCGCTATTATTTTACAATATTTTTTTTGTCCAAGAAGATTTTTTTAAAATATAGATAAATTCACGATGTAAAAGTTAAATATATAATATATATACAATGTTAACGTATAACTTACTTAATTTTATAATTATATACATAATGTTGTATGCATATAAACTGCATTATAATGTTTTGACAGATAATTAAAGATTAAAAGTTTTTAAAATTCATTCATGTAGGTTTCGCTTATAATTATTAAATATAAGCAAGAGAAAGACCCGTTGAACAAACCATGCAATTCATATGACACCAAAGCTTATAGGAAAACACCACGCAATAACATGTCAGGCTGCAAACCATTAACCAAGTGCTAGTGGTCCTTGCAAGGTACAACTAATCAGCATTGAATTGATATGATAAAATACCTTTAAAAAAATACGGTACTTTATCAAATAAGAAGTTTATTGCTTATCAAATGCACGCACTCTAATAATTATCATGTAAAATTGATTTCGATTTTGTGTATTGAAAAAGAAAACTTTAGGTCATTTGGAAATTAAGCTTCCTAACATTGTTTCAAGAACAACAAATGTCTAATTTAGCATGCATTAAGATGCTAATTTTCAACTTTTAATTGAGTTTTAGCTTCGTCTTTGCTTATAAGAAAAGACTCAGTTTCTGTAAAAGCAAATGTGAAAGAAATTTAATTTCCGAATAACTTGATTTTTTGATTGATATCAATTTGAACAATGCTGATTGGTTACCACTAGCTTAATAATCCAATTTGTTGGTAATCTTTGTATGAAAAACACATACAGTACTAAACTGACTGAGGTAGCTTGACACTGCATACAGTACAAATCAATTCACTTTGCATATAATCTTAAAAGCAAACTTCTTTTTTTAAAACAAAAATAATCCCGCTGAATTCAATATCTTTTCGTTAATACACATTGACTTACACCGTTTACTAATTACTTTTTTTTGGTATCTAATTTAGTTATAATTATCGACTTTTCTCACTTTTTTAATTTTTTACTCATTAGTTTTGGCAAAATACAAACGGAAGAGTGGAGAGGTAAAATTTAAAAATAGATCAGAAAAAAATTGATATTTTGTTTATTTTATATGGCAAATATTTAGTTTATTTTATATGGCAAATATTTTCTTATTCTCAATGGCAATAAACTTACAATGTTATTATAGCTTAATGTTATAACAATTAATAAGCTAATCATTAAAATTATCAGGCACTCGGCTGATGATTGTACCATGGTTCAAAATTGCACATATGAAAAACTATACTATAACTAATTATATCAGTCATACAGTAAATTGTCGGTTATAAAATTTAACTTCATCCTGATACGCAAAGTCCCAACTAAAATACTTAACGAGTGCAAATATATTTGATCTAATTTATATTTTTACATAGTATATCTTCATTAGGATTCACTAACCAGGGCTGCAAATTTTCAACGATTAACTGACTAAATTATTAACTAAAACACTATTTTTTTTTCAAACTTAAAACCAACATACTAGTAAGTTTTGTTCAACAAAAACTAAAAACCCAAACTTACAACCAAGAACAAATGCTGATTTGCTAAATTGAATCATTAAAAAATCAAAACAGATTGTTCCTAAGAATTGAATAGTCAGATTGAATGTTTCATTAAAAAATAAAACCAATTCCTGGTTATTTAAAGTTAAATGTTATCACTAGAAACCATATGTGGTTTCAATATTAGCTAAAATTAGTCTCTAAAAAGAAGTATTTTCTCCTAAAACTTCATTTATAGTCACTTGTAACCACTAATAAGTCACCTGAAGCTAAATTTCATAATCGAAATTAATTAATCGCTATAATTCAGCCCTGTTATAAACTTAATAATGTAAACAAATTCACCCCACCCCTCTCCCTCTACAATACAAAATTTAAATCCCATATAAGTTTAACTAAAACTAATTTCTTCAAAGTTTTTTATTGTTCCTGTTTATTCCTCCACTGTGAACCGAAAAATTCAGATTAAAAAATAAATAGCATTTTTGGCACTACAAAACAGACTAATAGCTACAATCTATATAGTTATTTATGTACACATAACTTACATTACACAATGTAATTATTTCAATGCTTGATGGGTTTTACACCGACATTAAACAAAAAGATAGACAGCATTTTTTTTACATAATTTGATCAAATCTGATTTGATGGACAATGCATGAATGAGATCAACAAAATAAAAATGGATGTGAAAATGTAATGCATGAAATATGAATCGGGACAGTAACTAAGCGTTTGTGTCGTTAAATCTAATTATAAAGTCTAAGATGAAAAATAAAGAAATTATTTTGCTTTGATAGAGAGATAAGCTGCAGAATGGCATTAAAAGCAGCAAACTTTTAACGCACGTAATACTAACTGACTTTAACATTATGATATTATTAGAGATGATTAATCAGTAACGATTTGTTAACAAATCTGCAGCAAGTATATGTGTGTGTTTGTATCAAAAAGCCGACTTATAAAATTACATCGACAAAATGATATTAATGATGTTAATATATCACATTATTAGAAATGACACACCAGCAGCAAAAGTAGACTGTCTCTGTCTTACACTCTACTTTTGAAGTCCCCCTCTCAGTAAAATCATAAAAAATATCAAACAAAGCTGTATAACACATAAAGACAATTTATATAAGAAAACTGCCAATTAAGAAAAAATTAAAAGAAATTTTTGGATGTCTGGAATTATAAAAAAGGGAGAGTGAATGGAGTCACTTAATGTCATTTAAGTTTTTAAAAAATGTCATAACTTTATAAGCCATTGTTGCTGCGGTTGAACTTGAATGTAGTAGAAATAATAATAAAGTTAAGAGTAATTTAATTATTATTAGAGTCGTATGTTCATGTTATGTTATTAGCAAAATAAGAAATTCATCATTCTAAAACTTCACTTTAAAAATATTCAGGCAATTTATGTAATCAATTGCTGGTTGAATGAAACCGTATTTTAACGGTCAGGTAGTCTATGAAACTTTTGAATTTGACATTATAATGCTAATAACATAATGTTAGTGTTGATAATGTTGTCATTTTCTTTAAATTGATCTTTTAGAAATCGATTGTAAAGTGACGAAACTCACTGCGAACAACAAGCACACAAATGGATGCGTCACTTTATGAAATGCTCAATTTTTACAGATTTTTTTGTCATAATTGTTGGTTTTTATTTTCATCTTTAAAGAGTTTAAATTTTATTTGCTAGTCATTTAATCATTCAAATGAATGAAACAAAATATAGAATTTGGCATTGTTGATGTAATGATGTTATCTCATTTACTGCGCATTAGTTAAGTTGAAAGTGCCTCATACAGTATATATAAAATATTCTTTCCTGTAACAAACGCCCTATGGCTTGTTTAGTATCGTAAAAAAGACCATGGGCGAATGACCATTGAACTCCATCAACTAGCACGTTATTACGTCATCTGCAACTATTCTCTCATTATCTGTTCGCCATTCTCGCTTCTTAATTCCGCCTACGTACCACACACATAATATAGCAACGCCATTAGGTCGTAGCTGTATAACTTAGTATAGCATTCACATACACGCAGTACACAGTTTGTCCATTTACTGTATGTTTCTTGGAAATTAAGAGACGAGCGAGCTTGTTTATATTACCATTTTCTCCCTTCACACATGCTAATTATGCTGTACATTATTAATACATGTTATAAAACACCAATTGGTTCATAGGTACACATAGCCCTTTTAACATCAACGATTTCAAATACAGTACAAAAACAACGACTGAAATTCTAATCAATACAATAAATTATGAAATAAAGCGATTGAACTATTTAGGTGAACATATTGAATAAAGACGACTCGCATATTGGCAATAAAGAAACGGGAATAAATTGCATGGATATTTTTCTCGTTTGTTTATTGTCAGTTATAGTTATGCGAAACCATATTTTTGTGACCACCCTGTATAAACAATCGATGTTTATCGACCCGAATAAAAACTGATCTTCACAGTCAAATTGATTGTTTACATTTTTTTTGCGTTTTAATACCGTACTATTTTTAGCAATTTAATGGTAATTTCTACTGAATTTCAGAGATGAAGAATGGAGTTTTATAACCACAGGACATAATGTCAACTTTTTCATTTGAAATAAATCCTAATTAATGAAGGTAATGTTGGAATTCTTAAATTGTACTACATTTTTATATACCGGTAGTTAGTGATACACAAAATATATTTATAATGTTCAGTGTGCACAATAAAACTTGATAATTTTGAAACAAATAGAAATTTAAAATTGTACAATACAAACTACATAAATATGATTAAAAATTTGCAAATAAAAATAATCGTTTGGCAGAATCGGCAAAACAACTTTCAATAATAATAACATTTTGTATAAAAATTGAACTAATTATAAGCAAGTATTTTAGTCAATTATATTTTCACCAAAACGTAACAATAGAGATTCATGACCATTAGTAGGTAACTTTCTATCTCAAAATTCACTTAGCTAATGAAACCGATTTTACAATAATAAACAATATGATTAATAAACACAGTATCTAAAAATTACTTGGGAGTTAATTTACTGTACTTAAAATTCAATTGGCATACAATATACTGTAACTAACAAATGCAATGTTATGCAATACCAATTAATGGAATGACACAATTATAGGTAATAATAACTCATGAATATATAATTGGATTGTTTCCAAGTTCAGAACTACTGTAAGTACCAACCAAGTAAGTAAAAAGTATTTATTATTTTGTCTAAGGAGTAACACAACTTCCATGTAAAAAATAAAAAAAAAGAAAAGAAAATAAAAACTGCGATTGTTTCAGTGTTAAGTGGTGATTCAAACTGACATGATTAATCAAAACTTATCAAAAACGAAATTTAATTATTAAATCTTAATTTTAAGCACGTATCATTTACCTTATCACCAGTTTTAATTCGTTTACTCCTTTAAATAAAACATCAGTCACCATACAAGCCTGACATGTGTATACAATATTAAATATCTGAAGAAGTCTACGTGCGAGTCTCAGTTGAGAAAATCTCGTATTTCATCGTGTTATATTATGTTATACTTATTAAACTACGCGATAATATTATACGGTGGAATTGGTTGCTATAGCATCACCTTGAGACTCTTAATAAGAGTGCCGGCTAATTTATTAACACATCACATGGTCATACACAGTACGATGCGGAATTGAAGCCAAATTTACTGCATATCAAGACACAGAAGAAGATATAAAAACGATAGAGATCGACAGGAGTGTTGGAAAAAAAATATCAGAAGAAACTTGACAAAGTGTGAATTACTTTTGACATGCAAGTTGTTTTTCTTTGGGTTAAAAAAGAAATGGAGCATCGCGGCTTTGCCTCCACTTCAAACGGTTATCACTCTTAAGTTCAAAGGGTGGCCAACCCAATTGATCAAAAATCAAGATTAACCTTGGATATAGTTTTTAATAAGTTGGTAAAAATGTGTACACTGTATGTTATATACCAATATAAAACCTTGAAACTTTGAACTTTGTTTTTTAGTGAACATTTTTTTTTATCTTAACATTTCAGTGTTCTGTGTGGTTTTCATTTTCAAAACTCATTGAAAGTTAACCAGCCATTACAGTTAACCATTTTTTACTTTTTTTTCCAAAAAGAAAATGACAAAAAGATATTTGAAAATGTCGTTAAGATTTTAAGAAACGAGTTTTTTTTTTTTACTTTAAAAGTTGAGAGGGAAGAACCAAAAAAAAAAAAATAGACACAAAACAAACATTTTGTTACTCGGTCTATTTTTCCAAACCGGTTAACAATCACCGTTTGTTACGTGAAAAAGATTATGGAATGTGAAAGAAATCCACGTACCCATTAACTTAAATGCAAAAATGGTGGTTTAAGAATATAAGCTCGTTTAAAAATAACATTTTTGATGATCAGAGAATGTGGAGTTGTAATGGCAGATTTCCTTCACACTTTTTAATATTTTATATGCAGTACTAATATTTGCCTAATTTTTACTAACTTGTTAAACCACTCCTACAAATTTACACAACAGTTGCCACTCTTTTACTTGTTTAACTAACTTACTGGTTTTAGATGTGAAAATTAGTATTCAAACTGCACTGTGCTTACTCTATCGAATTTTGATATTTTTAACATGTTGTAATAATCCGTGGAAAAGCAACGATGCTTTAATTTTTACTGACAGATACATCTAACATCTGTCTATTAATATTTTTTACGTTTTTAACACTGAGCAGAAATTATTAGCAACGAAACGCTAACTTTCACAGTTGACTATGATTATACGATTATAATACAACTTGTAACATAAATGATAAAACGATTTAAAATTAAATCAAACAAGGAAGAATGGCTTGTAATACAAAGCCATTGGTATTTTGTTTTTAGCAAATCACCATAATTTCCCTGTAACTTTTGAAAACACCGGAATTGATTAAAATTAAACAAATTTGCAAAACATTTAAGATTTTTTTATAAAATTTAACAAAAAAATAATACAAAGTCAAGTTCAAAGAATTGACTAACCTGTTTTGCTTTTATAATTAAACTAATTTCTTATTGTAGAAATTAAATGTGTTTAATTTTAAAAAAAAAACCCAATATCATTTTAAAATTTCTAATGTATTTTTAAAACAAATTATTTCCTTTTCTCTGCTTTCCAATAAATTGCTGTTACTATAAATGGTTTTATTTGAAAGAAATTTACCAAAGTACCAGCAAAGATATTAGAAATACAGTATTTTATTTTAGTTAATTTAAGAAACGTATTGAGTGTTTTTGTCGTCCAAAACCTGTGTTCGTTTAAAGATTAACGATTTCCTTAACTGATTTTTAAATCGATTTAACAAAATCTCAATTAAATAACAAGCGTTTTTACAGATTTAAAAATGACCAATCAACATAATAATTTGAGCTCATCCTGTACAACTTGTATTGCAATTTAAAAATGAACTTTAATCGCTAAATTATTCAGAAACTACAATCATAATTATTCACGATGTAACTTTCATTGTATGGGATAAGCAGATATCTAGTTTTGTTACATTTTAGTTGTCTTGTTTTGCTACATTTTGATTTTTTATAATGGAAATCAAGTAGAGAAATTTACATAAAATGCTAATTAATAAGAGACTTCTGCCATTGCATTTATATTGTTTCAAATAAACTTGATACATAATATTTTCCTTTTTTTTTTTCTTTGGGTTATTTTAATTTTTTTGTTAAGATAAGAATTTACCCATCTTCTTTTATGGAATTTAGAGAAAAGTTAGAAACCAACACCCTGGCCTGAAGACACATCAGTCTTTGCTTGAGAAAATCACAATCTCTTTGCATAATCAACGTTCAACAAAAAGAAAAGAAATCCAGATACACCGTAAATAAATTCTCAAGACTACAGTCCAAATAAATTTGAAAAAAACTGTCGAGATGAAATTAACAGCTGAACGTAATAAAATAAATCGAGTTGAAAAATAAGTCATAAATATAATAAAAAAAAAGTTGAATAGTTTCAGTATAACGAACTTCAAAAGCGGGTGAAGTCGACTATTACAATTAAGTACGCACTTAACTTACAACTATACCTACACAAAGATGTTTATGAGCAAATTAAAAGAAATAATTTGGCAGTCAAAACTACTTTAAATTTTAAAATGAGTTTCCTTTAAGGAAGCAAAATGTAGAAGCAAAAATTATGTTTAAAAAAATAATACAAAGAATGTGAAGTGATTCATAGTACAATTTTGCTGAAAGGTATTTAAGAAACAATACATTGTTTTTACTTTAATTTTTCTTTCTTTTTTTTGTTTTGGCCAAATTTAAACAATTTAAACTAAATACTAGTACTTTTTATCAAAAGAAAATTTTCCATCGTTTTATTTGTCCAAGAAGTTTAATTTGCTTTTTAGATCAATTTCTCGCTCCATTTAGCTGAAATTCTGGTCAATCGGTTTTGTTTGCTTAAGTTATTAATGAGATACAGTAAATAAAGATTACAAAATATTAAAACCACCAAATTATTTCTGCGGTTAGTAAAACGTCTGTACAAATGAACAGTCGGAAGTCTACACAGTTCAAATTTAAAAATACGAATTTCAATAAAAAAAAGAGTTTTTTCTTGCTATAAAAGTGCATTAAGCAACTTTTAATGGCCAGTAATTCACTAACGACCTATTTGAAGTGTAACTATTTAATTGTACGGTACTTAAAACAGCATACCGATAATGTGCTACATTATTACAGAACCAGAAATCAATATTTAAAATATGTTCCAATATTTAGACAAGTTTTTATGTGCCATCATTGTTTAAAAATCCTTTTCAGTTCTGCGCAGCTGATACTGTTGTGATGTATGGTTAACAGTACATGTACTTATTTGAACAAATCGACAAAAACAATAGCTACAAAGTTGTCTGCTATCTGCTAATAAAGTGTGTAATTGACTAATTTCGAAAGTCTTAGATACTCGATACACCTCCCATTGTATCTTTGTCTATTTAAAGAGCTTAATCTTTTGCTGTGGACAATAAGATCCCTCAAGAGACAGCAAGAAATTTTAGAAAAGAAAATAATTGTCACTGGATTATATTTTATCAATGTACAACACGCGTGCGCAAATTTCAACAAAAGAGAGGGGATAAACAGAATAGAGTTGATACTTCCTTTGTTTCTAACAGGGTCCAAAATGGCCGACTGCCAGACAATCTAGCGCCATCTGCTGAGTACTTTCGACAAAACGAGAAATGAAAAAACGCAATAAACTCCAAATAAAAATTAATATACATTTATATAATGATATAACACAACCAAAAAATAAAAAAATCACAAATAACAATTACAAACTGATTTACCCCAATCAATAATAATTAGAATATTTAACGATTTTGAATCGATTAAACATGCAAAAAAAAAAAATTATACATTTAATGATATAACCCTTTATACTTTATACATAATCCCAATAAAACATAATAACAAAAGAAAAAAAATTCTTTTTTTTTCCTTTTAAAATTCGATTGGTCGTTCCCCTATACAACATGCACATAATTATTCAATGATAATACTAATAAAAAATAATTCCTGGCTATATATATTTTTTCTTGAAATAAAAACTTGCAAATATTCGTTTTTATACACATATACCCGGCAAACAATCGTAGACAAAAAAACCAATTTGGTATAATTATAAAATATACATTAAATTTCTATGAGCGATGTGTTTTTTCGTTATAATAGTGGCGACTGACAGGTGAAATTTGAGTGCAAATATTTTCTTTTTTTTGGACAAAATGTATATAAATTGTCAACTGATGTACAGTAGTATGATTAGTTTCTCCTCCCCACCCCTAAATTCTCCTCAAAATTTCCTCCATCATTTTTAATGACAGAAGACAACTAAAAACGAAAAGGATTCAATAAACTGTACATTGCGAATTGCGATGTATATTTACATGGTGAAAAAATAGTAATCGACTAAAAAAGTCAAATAATTATTAGTTTTAATAAAAATGCACAGTCTGCAAAAATTAAAACAATAAAAAAAACCTGCAATAAAAATAATCGACTGAAACCATGCAAAATCTGTTTTATGATAACTATTTTTTTAAAAATTTCTTTCTCATTCATACCCCATATAAAAACTGACTTCTGTACAGAAGGGATTGATAATGCAACAATGTTTCATGTTTTTTGATAAATATATGGGACTGATTAGATTCGTTTGTGACACCAGTTAAAATGTTAACAAAAAGCCAATATAGAGATTATTATTTACATTTTACAACTTAAAACTATTAAAGAACAAAATTCTTGTTTTCTTAGTCGAAATTTAACTGGGATACAAAAACAAATCTGTGTGAGAAAGACACCGGTTTTAGTTTCTTTCAATTAAAACAAAAAGAAAAACAAACAAAAAGTTTCATCACATCGAAGTTTTATCTCTTTTGTGTTAGTACAAATAAAACATAATAAAAAACTTTCAATTGTACTTTTCAATCAACAACTAATTCGTAATTTGTACCATAATGTAGATGTATGTACTAAAACAAATGACTATATCACATATTGTTACTGTCATCGACGAAAGTATAGTCCACAACTATAATTATCCCATTAACAAGTTTCAATATTAAATTATTGCACTTTAAAGGAAACATTAAAAAAATTTAGCAATCTTAATGGAAAAATTAAACTCATTCAGCATCAGTACCTCAAGGACAAGTAATTATTGTTAAAGTCTAAATAACAAAATTAATTTAATTTCTGAAATAAAAGATTTGGGAGTCGTCCCATAAGTTCGAAGTTGTACTCAATATCCATGGACAAATGCTATAGTACTGTAGCAATAACCTACTTTCAGAATCACTACTGACATGATTCAAACTTTATTGGTAAGAATCAGACTGGATCAGTAAAACATGATTTTTATTTATTTTTACACTTAAAAAAACGCCTTTGATTTTTTGTTGCCATTTATCAATTTTTCACCCCTTTTTTTATATCAACCGATTTCTTATTACGATGGACTGTTAGCAAGATGATAAAAGTGAGGGTTTATTTTATTGACGAATTTTATGATCATTATAAAAGAAAAGGAAGTTGGCAAGGCAGTTTGTTGCATAGACTGGATTTTAAGGTTGGATTTCTTTTAGATACATAACATAAATAAACTATGTGTATGTGTGTGTATCTTCAATGCTCTTGTTTTGTTTTATTCGAGAAAAAGGAGAGAGCGAAAGAAAGACCAAATTGAAAAAAAGTAAAAGCGTGACAATCGGAAAGCCATTAAAATCTAATCGTTCGACCTTTTAACACTCAACTTTTTTATTCTCTTCTCCCCCTCCTCTTCCCCCAGTTTTAAAACTGTCCCATATATCTCCATACACAGAGTCTACAGGTACTTTATTTGATCTACTAACGTTATACCGTCTGACTACATTCTGACATCACTATTATTCCATCAAAACAATCGTAACTTTAAACATCAGATTAAATTTTAAAAAAAATCCAGCTGGGAAAAGTAATGAAAACAACCAATCAATAAGTTCCACGAAGAAAATAAAATAAACAAAATCCCCCTTTATCAAAAATAAAAGGGTAAAAAAAACATTAAAATACTGTAACTACAATGTCCTGCAAATGTCCATCGTAAAAAAACTATTGTAAAAATTTGAAGTTTAACTTGACTGTATACACACTAATACAACTTTAATTTACGTTACTAATTATCTAAATTTCTATAACTAAGATCTACTGTACTTTCCATTTGATTAATGTCCCAAACGAGTGGATAACTTATTGTCTAATTGAAATTCGCTTTGTTCACACTTTCACAAACCCGTAAAACCGAACTCGTTTAATCTTACTGTTTCAATCTAACTTATATAGCCATTAATAATAATTATTAACCATTTATCTCTAACGTAATCATTCACATACAATAATAATTATTCCATTTGTTCTCAATTATTGTTTTAACTTTCTAATGCATCATAAAGCACAACTGGTTTGCAATAAATTTTAACACGTCAACTGTTTTTCCAAGTAATCGTTATTATTGTGTAAGTGCTGTAGTAAAACACGTAATATATTAACGCACATTTAATTTGATTACACAAGTTAAACATACACGAATGAAATTGTAATTAAATTTGAACAATAGAAAAATGTAATTTAGATTGTCAGCAGTTAAATTATCGATAATTATTTTGTCTAAGTGATTCATAAATTCGTAGATAGTTACTTTGATGATTGTCGTTTTTTTTTCTTCAGATATTAAAGCAACAATAAGTAAAAATTGCAAATGGACAAAAGTAAGACTACTGTAATTGTAAAAAAATCTTTCAATCGTTTGCTATTGCTATTGTAACAACTTTGCTTAACATCTGCGCATAGGTCCACTGCATTTAAACATATGGGCACTTAAAAAGAGATACTGCACCTTCAAAGTTCTAACAAAACCAAAAAAAAATGATGCAAAGAAATACCTTTTTGCTATGCCATGCCAATTGTCCCTATCCAATTAAAGTAAAAAATAAACAATTTCTCCACAACTATTGTATATTGTGTAATAGGCCTGGTTGTCGCCCATTTTGCCTTTTTCAGTGTTGTATGTGGGTTTTCAAAGGTAGGGAAAACTGTCAAACGCTATCACCATCAGTTAACTTGGCCAAAACCGAATGTAACTGTAGGTATTCCGGTACAAATGTAAGTGGGCAAGTTAGGAAATTGTTATTCCCCTAACTCATTTTATCCTCGTCATTTCACTCTCTCTCCCCCATAGTTATAAAGTTGGATGAGAAATGTGGCAGCAACAGCAGCGCCACCATCAAAGTCGTTTTCCAACCCCTGGCTCTTAAAAACCCCTCCTATACTTTCTTTTCTCTCTCTTTCTCACCGTCAACATTATAACTTATTTCACACACATACATTTATGCATCTTTCCCCTCCCCCTAACTTCCACTAACTTTTCCCTCTTTTTATGACGTCATCCCCTAGCAATTCCCCCTTTTTATCTCTGGGGGTAATGTTGACTGTGTGTAAAGACACAGTCGACATCTATCGGCAAGAGTCAAAAACTCCACATGAAGTTTGCTGGACGCCATTACCAGTACACAAAGGAAAAAATTGAAAACATATAAAAAAAAATTTTAAATTTGACTTTTGCATCACTTGAGAAATACATTACAACTATAGTAAGTTAAACTATGAGTAAACCCTACCAAAGATACCTGACTTAATCTAAAAGTAACTAAGAAATTTAAAAACGTTTATAAATATTCGCCTTGATTACACGAACACACCTTGGTATCTACAAAATTTAGGAAAACCAAAATTAGTCATTTTCTATGCTACCTTGTATGCATTCATTAACCTCGAACTATATATGTGTCTGGCAATTTTTTTAATGCTGAAGTATTGATATTAAAGTTCAATGTCTGTCTGGGTGGACTATAAGGTCGTTCAACACAGTAAAAATATGAATAAAATTCATTAAAAAACAAACAAAGAAAAAATCTGTACTGGGATTCTCCATCTCTGAATTTCACGAAGAAATACCAAATAAAGACGTGTTAAGATCAATTACGAGATCACAATTAACCAATTACCAACAACATTTTTATATAGATATAATTATGTTTTAGCCAAAAGAAGAAAAAAAAAATATAAAAACAGAAAGCGTCGACATGTTTAGCAATTCAATGGGCACGCACGACACATTTACGTTTAGCTTTTTTTTTTCATTTGTTTGGTTTTTTTTTACTTTAGAGATGTTGACACCGCAAAGAAGAAATAACATGATTAACCAACAGATTTGTCGCCGATTGATTTCTCTTGTAATAATTGGCATGATAATAATTAATAACGTTAACCGTAAGATAACCATGCGACACGTACCAACAAAACGCACACTGAGGACGCACACAAACAAACCAACGAACACACGTATATTTTCTATCCCACATTTTCACACGTCTGAGTCCAGGTCTCTATCCATCGATGAAATTATGTTTTTATTCAAATATTTGTTCATCCGATTTTGACAGTAGCAATTCCATAGTTTCGTCCAAAAGTTAAAAGAAAATTCAAAGACGCTGCGTTTCAAACTTCTATAACGGTGGGCACGATTTTCTGTTATTTTCTTCGTCTGGTTCCAATATATTCGGTGGGTTTATGTTGGATGAAGTACATGGTATGTAACCAAAATAAATTAAAATCTTCATTGTATGAAAATGTAGTTGTGAGATGATGAGAAAGAAGAGAAATTAAAACGCACATTACACGGACGGGATCTGAATTGAGAGACATGTCGTAGACATTTTTCTTGCAATTATATTTTTCTTTTGGTAATAAATGTTACACTCTTTCTTTAAAATAAAAAACAATTTATAGTAACGACAACGATGAACAAGGCCCGGTTTGAAATTTTCCCATGGTAATTTCTTATGGCGTGAAAAGATAGTAGTTAAGATGGTCCAGTACTCCTTTTTTATGTTTCAGCCACATATTTTTTCTAAAGTTGCTTTATATTTTTTAAATCTGATGATATTTAATAATTTATAAAGTTCCTACAAGTTTTTATTGACTTTATACTTGTATATCGATGACAAACTGTTGTTGATTTTTATCTTCATTGTGGACGATTCGAGGGATGGAATTGTCATTTGTCAATGTTTTTTTTTTCTTCTTCTAAGTTACTTTTAATAATAACAAATATATGCGAACGTTGATTTTGGTATAATAGTAGTTGTTGATGGATATAATGGTATAAGCGTTATATGGCAGAAAATCGTTTTGAGCTCCACAGAAAAAACAAGTAACGAAATGGATTATTTTCATCATCATAACTTCAATAATCATCATTGCTGTTGTCGTCTGCTTCAATGTTGGTGTAATAATCCTCGTTGAAAATAAATTTCAAAATGATGATGGATGTTAAAAATGTTGGGGCACTTTTATACATTCACACGGCGAAAATTAGACATTTGTTTTACTATTGAAACCACACTTTGCCAATGTATATTTCCTTTGCATTCCAAGTTTCGCGAATGTCTTTTTATTTTGTTATTAGTCCCAAAGAAAAAACATAACAAAAATATATTTATTACAAAAAAAAAAAAAAAAAAAACTCAGGAAACAGCTTTTTTTTCTTCTATTTAACAGGCATATAAAATGTTCAACTTTTATATTTTTCCGTCCTTTTAGTAGTTGTATTAGTAACTTCGTAGTAACCGGTAAAGTTGTAGGTTTTAAGTTTTGTAGTTCCACATTCACCAATCAATATAATATTTCATTCACACGAGTCACATATTTTTGTTTTCTTCTCTGTTGTAAAAAGTAATGTCCAAATCCAATTTTATGTGCAGGTCAGTTTTCTCTTTGACAAACAAATTGCCACGAATAAGAATAAACTCCAAACGAAAAAAAAATATTTAAACCGGGATTGAAAGGATTTTAAATTTTCTTATTACAGTAATAACTTTTTCTTTTTGGTTAGATCAATAGAAGAAGAAAAAAGATAAAACACAATAAAGAAATTGTTTTAAAATAATAATAACAAATTTGATGATAATCATTGACTAAAGTTTGACTTCAATATTATTTTTGTTTTCTTTTTTTTTTTTGCACTCGGTTTCAACCGCCCTTAGATATAATAGCAACAAAAGCAACAGCAATAATAACTAATAAAAAGCATGGTTCAGTAGTTGAATATGATTTATACGTTTTTGTGTGGCTTTATAATGTAAAGAGTAAAGCATAATAATTAGTGAAGATAAAAAAGTTAATAGATATCAGTATAAAGTCGTAAAAGAAGAGCGTAAAATTGCATAAATAGCGTGTAAACACATAAGTGTGTCGACCAAAATCAAAATAAACGGCTATTTAGCATTGTAAACAGCGTGAAGGGAAATTTAAAAAAGACGAGGTAGCCGGCCTTAATCAGACCAAAATCAACCGTAAAAAATAATAAAAGTAGCAGCGATTTAAATTGCAGTTATAAACTTTTTAAAGGATAAAATAAGTGATTATTTACGCCAAAGTTGATTTTTATAACATAGAAAAAGAAACTTGAGAAAGCTCAACTAGATTCTTATTTGAAAAAAAAATCGTATAAATTAATTAATGAGGTAGCCCCTATTATGAATTTGTGATTCAGATGACATTCAAAAAAAAAAAAAAAAAAAAAAACTAATAATAATAATACTGCTGTTGCTAATGTCGCATATTCATTAATTTCTTTTTTTCTTCAATTATAACAAGAGAGAGAAAATATTAAAAAAATAAAACATGGCACAATGATGATCAGTAATGAGGATGATGAATGAAAGATATGAAAATGTATATGAGATTGATTGTAGGGGAGAGAAGGATAGGTGAGAATAGTAGCGGTGGATGAAACAGGGTAAAACAACCGAAAAAAAAATTATAATAGGAGAAAGATGGTTTTTTTTATAAAAGTTTGAATCTTACATAATAATAATATTTATAATATACAAGAGTAAATATGCTGCTGCTACTAATAAAAAGCTAAATGAGGTGAATTTTTCACTACGATGTACAGTGTTGATTGGAGGGAGTTATAGGAATTTCGGGCTGGGGGGATGGATGTGGGTTTAGGGGTATAAATGTTACTTGTTGGAGCTTTCCTGCTGATTTCTTTGACTATTTTTCTTATTCTTCATCCTCCGATTCTGGAACCATATTTTCACCTGTCGTTCAGTCAGATTTAAATTCCTCGCCAATTCCCACCGTTTCTGTTTCGACACATAAGCGTTAAACAGAAACTCTTTTTCCAGTTCTAACGTCTGAAACTTTGAGTAAGGTTTCCGTTTTTTCCGCACTGTCATGTTGCCTGTCCATTCCAGAGGATTTGAGGTGAGCGATTCTGTCAAAAATACAAAATAGGGAAAGAAAAAAGACAACAATTATTCAAACTTTTCATGAAACAACATAGGAACAACATACACAGCAGTAATACGATTGAGACATCATGTAATTTCCTTAATGCCAAACTGATTCATTTTATTATGTAAGTGATTTATCTAATACTTAATGGCCTATTTTATCTTACTTTTATCAGATGCTATAGAAAACGTTATAAGACTCTTAGGTTATTTTAACTTAGATGAGTTCAGCATTAGCAAAAAGTTACACAATGCCTCTAATATCAAAAAATAAAATAAAAAAAAGTTAAAATAACTATATGTATTTGGCCCCAGTTGATATATCTATATACTGTACAGTGTATATATTGTATGTTATCATACGATCAAATACCACTTAAGATATTTACACCCGACATCAAACAACAGTAAAGTGCACATAAAAACGCACGCGTATACGACTTGTGGGACGATTTAGTATATACACAACGCCATTATACGTTCCAAATATAGCTTTTTAATTGGATTCAAATCGTTTATGATTCATAATCGAGTCATAAAAATGCCACGGAAACAACGTTTTCTCTAACATGCGTCAAAGCACTTGCAATGAAAAGAACTACAACGCCCCCCTGTTAATTTACGACTACACAAATACGCACCGAACTTTAGATTTACGACAAATTAAAAGGTCCCATTCAGCACAATTGTTTGGATGACACTGTCATTTGACTTACTTTTTGTCTTAATAATCAAAAAAAAAAAAACTGTTTCTTTTTGGTTCTTAACACTTTCAATTTACAGTACCGGTATTTATAATTGATTGATTACCTGTCTGAGCTAATTATTTAATATCAAACTTTCTAACAATGATTTCCTTTCGGGGTACCGCGTTTTTTTCATTTTGGAAATATTGCTTTTTTTTTTTTTCTGGCAAGGTAAACAACTGAAACAACTGTTTTATCAAATCGTAAACGTCATAGTAAGTGAAGCCGAACGCTACGGAAAAATTTTCTTTAAAAAATATATATAAACCTTCAAGCCTTGTTAGTAACTTAGTTGTTTTAAAAATCTGCACGGAAGCAATTAATTCTATTTTAATTATTTTTATGGAGTAAGTGATTCCTCATTAAGCTGCTGAAGTGTAACGATAAGCACAACAGCAGTTACAGCATAATAATACAGACAACAAAAGCATTACCTGCACCAAAACTAAGTTAATTGATAAGCTATTGTACGATATGTCAAGGCTATATTCAAAATGTGGATTACAGTGACAATTCTAACAAAATATGTCTGTCGTAATAGAGACAATTTAGTGAGATAAAAAGTTTCTTTTCCACTATGAAAACTTGGCGTATTAACTCAACTGTTCATACGTTTTTAAATAACCTGACACTATAAAAAAAACTGATTTTATTAGTTCAATTATGACTTTTAAACATTAAAATGTATGGTTATTATAGTTAAACTACAAACTTTAAAGATAAAGTTAAACTCAAATAACTTCAGATAAGTTTTTCATTGACATAACTTAAATGCCATTTTTTACACAGCATTTACTTTTTTCACCTAAAAGTAATTTACTAAACTTTTTTTTTTATTATTTAAAAAAAAAATACATAAAAATATTTTCCTGGAACAATTCTATAAATAATTTTGTAAGGTAAAAGAAGTCATGGAGTTACAATAGACAGTGTAAATCTATTTTTAAACCGCATAAGGTCGCAAATCAATCAGCCAAATTCGCTTTTCTAGCTTCTTACGCCGCAGATATTTTTTCAGCTTATCCGGTCATTTTTACTGATCCATAAATTCAATTTAAAAAAAAAAGAAAAAAGAAACCTCTCATGCTCTTTAATAGAAATATAAAAAATATAAAGGAAAAAAAAAACAGTAAGAGCAACGAAAAAAAAAATATTTAAAAACTTCAAAGTGAAAGTAAAGCCATTTACTAAACTACAAAAATCAGTTTTGAATACGATTTCTACATGTGCTTGAATTACAAATATATTTTCCTATTTACTTGCTAATTATTAAGTTATGCACCAGAAATAAACACGACTTCAGCTATCTTTCTGTACATGAAGCTAACAAAGAGACCATTCACGGTCAGTAAAAATAAAACTTTCTCCTTTTTCTTGTTACATCTCAATAATAAAGATGTGCATACACGGAGAACTCAGACAATAAAACGGATGTAAATAAAAAAGAGAGACAGTGTGCTGAATATAGAAAATGACATGCGCCTGAGCTGCAAACACGCAAAAAAAAAAAAAAATGTTTTGCATAATTTTGAAATTTGAATTTAAATTTAGAAATGTAATCAACCAGTTTTCCTTTAAGTTTATTTATGCTATGTAAATTAATTAGCAAAATACTGGCTACTAAACTGAACTTTGGAATTTTGAATGTTAAAAAACTATACACTCTCTCTCTCAACTATCAAAAAATTCAATTTATCAATCAAAATAGTGAACTCATATTGAAGTCCCATATAAAAAAATTAAAAACGAGCTTAATTGGCTGTAAATTGCTTTAAATAAAAAGTTATTTTAATGTTTTAAATAGTCCGAATTCCGCCAAAAATGGAAATATTTGACGAATTTTTAGGGTGAGAAAAATGAAGTTATTGTTGACACATGTGTTAAAAATGGGTTAATACGGTGTAGCGCTGCGTGAGCACCAACACACGTGATATTACTTTAAATAAAAACACCCCTTAATTTCAAGCAACAAATTTTTAACCCCCTATTCTCACTTAACCATCTTCATCCCCAATGCTATATGTCAGCAACTTTATGGGCATTTAAAAGCTTGAATGCGCAAGCGCACATCTTTAGCATACATGAACATCAATATAGTATTATATAGACTCGGGTTGTATAAAGTTGCTTCTATAAACATATAAATACACACAATATATACCCAGGACAGCATATAGATATATTTAATAATAAATCGCATATATATAGTTTTTCTATGTATGTACACTGGGCTAATCGGTTATAGAGTCGAGAGGGGTGAGAAAGTGAGGGGTACCATTTTAATTTACTACCGTACGATAACATAATAATAGCAATAACAACGACCCCACCCTTCAACCTCAACTTTCACCTTTTTATCGGCCACAAAAAAATAATTACTAAACATGGTAAATAATACCACATTAAAAAGATCGTTAACATAAAATAAGTAACAATAAAAATGTCGTTGAGTTTGTTTAAAGCGCATAAATTATTTTTAATTCATTGGAGTAGCAGCAAGGAGGAAAAAAAGTTTTGATTTTGCTTGTTTGCTTAATTAGAATGTTACATAAATTTGATAAATACCTGGAACGTAGGACGTTGGAACTGTCTCCGGCCCTGGAAAGTTTCTTAATCCGTATCCATCATGTGGATAACCGTCTATTGGAGGCCTGGGTCGGTCGTCGGGTGGAGTCAGGTAAGAGACGGCCTGAGGATGGCCTTCCATGTGACCCACACGACCCGCGTAGGGGGGATAATTGCACCACGTTTGACCGGCAAAGGGCTGACACCCTTCAGAAACAGTAACCGAACTGGGACCCGCACTGCCCAGATCATATTTGCTAGTTGGATGCCACAGTGATAAACCGGGTGGGGGTTTTCGATCTCCCCTTGGATCAGCGTTATAGTAATAGGTGGGCGTCATACCTTCTCTACACAAACTTTGATTATACTGGCTCTCGAATGCTGCGTGGTTGTCAGTAGTAGAAGATGTAAAACTCCACGGTTGAACCCCAACCCCAACCCCGACCCCGCCGTGATGATGATGCCGAATCACGCCGGCGGTTGTAGCTGCACCGTCAGCCGCCGAACATGCGTCTGCTGCGGCAGTTGCGTAGGACACAGCGGCGAGGGTGTTTGCGGAGGCGGCCAGGCGTTTGGCCGGGATATGCAACGGCCCTGTCGTCGTGGTAGTTTGAGATGCACCACCTTGATGATGCTGCTGCTGTTGGGCGGTTGGTGGCGATACGTCCAGGCTGGATCTGTTACTGGAATTGTCCTCATACAAACTCCCGTTCATCATACTCAGCCAAGTCACCTCGCTGAACTCACCACACTAAGGACACAACCTAGTGCATTGAAAATCACGTGACTTGCCTTACGTCACCGCATATCGATATCACATACAACAACAACGAGAGAGACTCTCCTCTCTCTCACTGTTTTTTTTTCTACACACTACTACTACGAGAGAGAGAGAGAGGAGTAGTTGTAGTAACGAAGTAGTAGTAAATGTGAGTGAGAACTGAGAAGTGCTGCTTGTGGAAGCACATTTTACGTGAGTGAGCGAGCGACAGAGAGTGAGAGGAGGGAGGGGTGGAGAGAGAGAGTAAAATAAGTGAGAAGGGGGGGAGTTAACGTCCACGTTAGATAACGCTCTCACCAACACCGCACACATTTACTAAATACAGCATACATTAAATAAATACCAATCATGCCCCAAAAAATTGTTTGATATTAAACAGCGATTGTTTTCATTTAAAAACTTAGATATCTTCACGACTAAAACATACAAAGCTACACACTACGGGGGAAAACAGCGCTGTGTTGCGGTCGTTGCGAGCTCTCTACATCTACTGCAAAACTGATGTGAATTTCTATTCATGCTCTGATTATCAAGAGAAAATCCCACAAGCAAAAATCGGGCATAAGCATGCGCCCAATCAGCCACATAGGCGACCAAATGCAACCTCGTTAGAGCGTATACGGTACACACAACCAATTTATAAGCAGGCGCGTCACCATCGTCAAACGTAATTATTATTATTATTTTACTTCCATTCATTACATGCAACAGTCAACTACAAATCCCAGTTGCCAAAAACTATTTATTTTGCATTGAATTTTTTAACTGTTTTAAATATGCCATAAATGACACCCCTTTCTTTACGTCTTCAATATTTTTTTACAGCGTAAACATAAGCACGCGCTAATTGTGTTTACGCTATGTAAACGACACCCAGCGTTTGCCAATGAACGTGTGGCAAAAGAGTTTTTACTAAGCTCTAAACACGGTGATAAAGTCAGAGGGAAAAGGCAGTTTATTTCTCCCCAATTCAAAAACCCCTTTCGACCCCACCAATACAATGTGACATGTGAGAATGTGTAAATGTTAATGTATGTATTGATCGGAATTAAAATAAAAACATTTTTTTTCCTTTAACCAACCAAAATTGAAGAAAAAGTAACAGCGGTTAAAATCTACTAGAAATGACCATTTAAAATCTTGAATTCCTCTCTTTTTTTAAAGTCCGACGTCAACAACCTTTCACCCTAACTTTTAAATCTCCCTCGCCTCTCCACCAAACACTGCCCCCGCCCCTAATTTTTTTTTCTTCAAAGACAAAAATGGGGTGGGAAAAAATAACAATTTTACACTAATGAATTTCAACGATAGGAACATTCTCTAACCAATACATTTTTTGATTTAATGACATTAATTAAAACTTCTTTAGTTAATATTAACTCGTGTGCATAGGCGTTAACTTTATCTTAATAAATCAACTTTATTATTAAAATTGACTTTCTTTTTCATTAGCAAGTTGTCACTATCCGGTTCTCAACAGCAAAATTACGGCGAAAAGTTTTCACCGCATTTTACCGTAACATTTCCCATGCGGCTCAAGATCGCTGAAGAGCCGACATGTCTCTCAGTCATCACCGCACTCTAATAATGATGTGAGAAAGTTACCGAAATAACTGGATAAAAATTTTAAAATAGTCTGGATTGTTTGTGAAGGAAACTAGAGGTTAAAAGGTAGCAAAAAAAAAAAAGAAAAAAGGAGGGGTTGTGAAAAAGTGGGGTTCTTCATCTATAATACCCTAATTTAGGGAGTCACGTACCATTGGACGAAGTGGGTGAAGGGAGGAAGAGGATATGTTCCGAATGGTGATATTTATTAGCGTAAGAGCAAGCCGGTTTACTCCTATGCTCCTCAACTGGATTCCTACGCCCAAACAAAATGTTGCTTTCCTTTAAACTCTAGCGCGCGAATAAACATGCATCGCACATTGCACATAGTAAGTAAACAAGATAAAGGAAGAAAAAAAAAGCGATGGACCCAGAAGAAAATAAGAGTGGAGGAATAAAAAATAAATCGAAATAAAAAACTATATACACCAAAGAAACTAATCCTCTTCTTTCTCTAATATCGATTTAGCAATGTTAGAAAAGACATTGTAACTCAGTACCCCCAACAATTCAACTAGCTTGAGATGTCATTTTGTTATAAAAATTTTCATCCCCTCTCTCTTTTAACTCTGTATGATGTCACTTGCACTTCTTCTTATGCAATGTATAAAAATAGACTCCCTTTTACACTACGGTATAATAACAATACTAAGCATCTAACTAACGCTAAGTAAAAACCGCACATCAATAAAAACGTTAAGTCTTAAGGGCGATAATAAAACCTTAACCGATTATGATGACTCAATAATAATAATAATTAAGAGAACTGTCATTTCAACTTCATAAATAATTCAACTTTTAAAAAAACAATAGTAACGTCATATGGAAATTGTACACCTGCATTAAAATATACAGTTTTATAAAATTTCCATTTATTATTTATTTAAAAAAAAAAAAACCTATGTCTAGGAGGTTTTGTATTTATAATCATGTAAATTTCAGACTATATTTACATGCAGAATTAAAATTTCCAATGTCTGATATTCCGTTTGCATTTTAAATTTCTGTATTTTCATAAAGAAACAGTTTGCTTGATTTTTTTTTTTAAAAAAAGTTTTCAAGCACCTGTTTTTCTCTTGTAGTGTATAAAATATAACTATAATTTATACGAATAAATAAAGCAGATTTTTGCATTAAAGCTTGTAGAAAAGTGCAAACGTAACACATACGTAAGTATTATTATTACTACGCACGAGTTGTTGTTGTTGGTGAAACGACGTATTTACGCGTGCATATAGTTAACCTTATAAATTCTGTTTATGGTTTGTCTTATTACGCTAAGAACGTTAAAGTTAAACGCAAAAGAGTGAGATAGGAGTATACTCTTAGAAAACCCCTTCAAATGATATTGTATGCAACTAACCCATATATAACCAAAGCGTTAGGAGAATTGGAGTCCACGACGTCAATTGTAACGTACTAAGTAAGGCAATACAATATGGATATGTATGTAATAGTATAGAGTTTGTAGCCATAAGAGCTGGGCGGACTTTTGCATATATCAAGTTCTAATAGACACTCCTCCTCCCATCTTGACTGAGATATGGAATGAAGAGTAAGTAGGAGGAGGGATGAAGAAGAAGAAAATGTGGAAGAGAGAGACTCCAAAGTTAAAAAGATAAGTTATCTTGCTATTTGTGTTATGTCATTTTTGGTCGCTAGGTAGCGCACTAGGATGGAGACACAATCCCAAACCATGAAAATGAAAAAGAAAAAAATAACATCCCTACTTTTTTTCATGTCAGATATGGAAAAAAAATTGGAAGGGATGAAGTGAGGGGAAACAAATGTTGGAGAGGGGTGGAAAAGAGAGTAATACAATATATAAAAAAAAGCGATATGACGCTCGGTGAAAAAGAAAAGGAAAGCATCAAGACAGTAACAATAAAAATGGCGCCTTAAAACATAACTGAGGTCAAAAAAAAAAAAGATGCACGACTAATAAAAACGCAAAGGTTACCGTTGCTTCAGTTAAAAAAAAACTCAATGCAAAAATTACTCCTATTATCTCATTAACCACACTATTTTGTATTTCATCACAGCTGATATTAGTGCAATTATTATACAGTACCAAGCAATGCAAAATCAACACTGCACAACAACTGCCATTAGTATTCAATAAATAGCAAACAAAATATAAAAAAAAAGCAATTTCGTGTATAGTGATTGATGAAGTGGATTAAAGATCAAGAATGTGTACACTATTCTACACAGCGTTGACTTTATTTATTGCATTTAGATGTCCAAAATATTAGGTTTTTTTGCGTTTCTTTGGCAATAGCCATTGTACGCATGCGTCACAACGTTAAAAGTTTGGCCCAAAGCGTTTTTTATATTTATTTCAGCAGTATTTCTGACAAATACAGAAATAAATTAAGTTTACTGCCATTTTTCGTTTTGACTTTTTTATATACGGTTTACTCGTATATACCAAGCTTATTGGGTATTATTTAGGCTAAAATGCAATAAGGTTGTTGTTGCAATGGATATATTGAAAAAATATATAGAAAAGAAAAAAACTACTTAAGTGAAGGCTTTTAAGCTTTCATAACAACACGACATACACAAGACAACAAGGAGGACAAAATGTCAGTAGAAAAAAAAAAAAAATTCTTAGAAAACTTACATGTAGGTTCACTTCCGCCCGACTAACTTTTCCGACACAGTTCGCCAATCTGTAATTAAATAAAAAAAAAACTACTAAATTTTTTTTTCTATATAAGAAACTTATACTGTATATAAATTTAAACACAGTCAATGCGCAAACAAGAGGGTAAGAAAAATAAATAATAAAATATCATTAAAACTTATATAAACACGATTTTATTACTGATAATTAATCGCAAATCAAACTAATATTAAAAAACAGTTCCAAACCAAATACATAAACTGTGTGAAGTTTGGGTATATGAGATTGGGTAGGCGCGCAGAGAGGAGAGGGGGAGTAAAAAATACCCTTAGCAAGATGAAAACCAAGTCATGAACGATAAAAAAAGCGTATAAATAAATATCGCCATGACAGTGTGTGTGTTTCTTACTATATATCTATCTATACCATATATATATTACGTTATTATGAGATAAAACGTCTTCCAAGAATTTTCGACTGCAATCTGTCTCTTCTTCCTCCTTCTTCTTTTACCACCACCACCTTCTCTTTCCACGATTACAACCCCCCACAGTAACTACACGCAGTTACTGCCAACGTAAAAGAATTTTTTTATACACAGGGAGAGAAAAAAAAATCAAATTAAATTTAACGTGTGTTGATTCTTTTTATTATAACACCGGACTCATCTCTACGTATTTAAAAAAAAATTAATATTTTTACTTTTATCAAAATAAAAAAAAAAGTTAAATGTTTAAAGTAGCATCACTGTACCGGATGCAATGAGTTAATGTCAAATAACATTTTTGACAATGACTTCAACTTTTTTTTTCTAAGGGTACTGTATATCGTTTACGAGTAGGATGGAAGGACGTATAAAGGTTATGTATAAATGTGAGAGGGGGTTACTAGCTTACCAAGTAAAATTTAACGAAAAAAAATTAAAAGACGTATAACAATGTCCCCCCATCGCTTTCTCCATTTCTGGCGAATGCATGAATTCGGTTAGATATAACTTAAGCATGGTGTATATTTTACATATACACACTTTTTTACGGAAATTGAGTTTGCTGCATAATCGTACACGCAAAAAAAGACCATAAAACCCGGTTGCATTAACGTTTCTAATTCTCCCCCCTTTCCATACAAACTCCCCCCTCTACTTTCCACTTAACCCTACCTTCAAACTTTCTTCCATTTTCCATTGCAAATACTGTACAGTGCTCTCTTTTTGCTACACACAGAAAATGCCTATATAGGTGTCCTTTTTCTTAAATTATTCCTCCCGTTTTACTTTCTTTACCACCCAACCCTCTTTTTCTTCTTCGTTAGCATCTTCCCAGCCCAACTACAGTACTCCTTTCGCCCATTATTAAACTAGTGACTGAGAGGGGTGGTCAGTGACGTCATAGACTGTCATGGCGACAGCTTCTAGGCTTTTACTTTCTCTCATTCCCCCTTTTCTCTTCCAAACCGTTTCCATAACAATCTTCCAAAAGATAAAACCAAAAGGTTTGTAAACCGCACGGTGTTGTTCTCCATCTTCACCACCTTCAAAATTCCCCCAACCCACTTTCACTCTTTCTCTTTCCATCACTTTTCCTTATTTTAATTGCTAGAGTTCTTCTCAACATTGTACAGTACAAGCATAGTATAGTGTAGTATAGATGTGTATGTGTTGTATTGCACATTGATTAAATTGCATTCAGCTGTGGCCTCATAGAAATGTCAAGGGAAGAGAGATAGAATGCGAATAAGATGGAGGAGGAGGAGATGGGAGATTTAGGATGAGGGGTGGAGGGTGATGAGGATGAAGAAAAGAAGAAAAAGTTGTTTTGCAAAGAGAACCTGTGCGCAATTGCACTGGATATCGATTAATGTCAAAGCTTTCTCCTCCAATCAACATCCAGAGCTTGCTATAAAACTATCCACGTGTTATTTTGGTTGTTTCTTCTGCCGCCCCAAAATTACCCCCAACCCACCTCTCCCTTCAACCCACTCAATTCACACAGCATCCAATTTTAGGTTATATTTTCACCTGTAAATAAAATCAAAACTAAATTATCTTTCTTCTTCCTTACTATTCCCTCTCTGTACTCGAAGTTATACACAAAATATCCCCCAAACCAATATTAGATAATGGCGCATTAAATGTTTATTATGACTCCATCACATATGTAATAATTACCAACCGAGCCAAATAAATTATCACCCCTCAAAAATAAACTTACTCCCCAATTCAGCAAAACTTCCAAAACAAAGTGATTAACACGTTTAATTAAAATTTCCACGTCCAAAACACACAAATTGACAATAACAAAATTGACAAAGTACAAATATTTTACCTGGTGTCATGAAAAGTTATAAAATGTAACACAATACACTGAAAATTTGGCAGAAGTGGCCTGTTGTTTTGCTAAGGACCAAAACCTTTGTTCTCTGTCACTGAACTGAACCTCTCGAATGTGAAGAAAGTTTAGGGCATGTACATGATATTCTAATAAAGTAATGATGAATTTATTTGATGTACAGAGATTGTTCATTGATAACAACCATAAACGAATGATCGTTATATAAATGCATGTTGATACTTCATTGCGAGGCGGGGTCTAAAGACAAATTGGCCACCTCTTAACTATAAACTTAATTACATATAAAACGAGCCCTCACACTTACTCTCACTCTCTTAATATTATTGTCCATAAAACGACCATTTTCAAATAGTACGACCTCCGTCTCTCTCTTAAGCGTCGTTCGTGGCATTCTGTCGATTTTGTGTACTTGAGGGGGTGATTTTACACACATAAACTAGTCAACCGAAGTTCCCACTTTGTCATTTATGCACAACTAAAACTCCCTCAAAGTAAAAGATGTTCACAATTAAATTGGGAACCCACACAAACACAATACTGTACAGATACGTTATAAGAAACGACACATCTATACAAAACTCCCTCTCGGTTTTTTTTATTCTTTTTTTATTTATTTGCTACAGCCTATAAAATTGATCAAATGACGGAATCTAACAACGTGCCCATCAAATACGTATAATGGATTTCAACTTCCAAAGTATAATCAAATTTAACAGTGAGTTATAAGACTTCCCCTTAAAAAAATACAGTTCAGGAGAAAAATATTTTTTTTTTAAAACTATTTTCCCACCCTTTCGTTGAAATTCAACGTTGGAGATCAAACTAAAGGAGTTGAAATTCTACAAAAGAAAAGTGTGTTTTTCTTACTAAGTAAGCAAAGGCAAAAAGAATAAAAATATGCGATGTTAAAAACGACTTAAAAATAGCGAGGTTACGTAAAGGTCAACAATCAAAAACACCTCTTTCTTTCTCTTACTGTTGTTGTTGCTTTAAAAACTGGCTTCCAACTTCCAAGGACCAACGTCAGTCAAAAGCAAACTTTTGTCATGCTTCAAGAAAAGAAAGAGGTCCACAACGGACCATCACCATACAAATAATTCTCCTCCTCTGTTCAATAGTCATAAAAAGTTACTCACTTCCATGAAAAGTCAAAAGCAGAACTTCAGCTAATGAAGACAATTAAAGAGCTCGATAATTTATATTTGTCAAGGCCCTTCACTCCCTACATCTTTAAACAAGAAACTTTCATAATCCAATTAAAATTGCCGCAATTATCAGATCAAACTTAATGAATTTTATTTTGTCAATTATAAGGCTTTTGTTTACGAAATGGATGTAAACCGAGATAATTTTTTATAACAACGGAGAAAGTTTGTCGATAATATTACCATCATTATTATTATTATAAAAAAAAAGTTGATTTTCATCCTACCAAAATGTCGATACACATTACTTTATCCAATCTACTATAAAGCAGAACGTTGAACGTGTAAATCGCTGGCAATTTTTGTTTACATTTGTCACTCCCATATACTCGGCATACAACGGCGTCAACTTGCTCATGCGACATTTAGCGTCGTAGCGAAAAAGCAATAAACAGCAACGACGTCACCTTATTTAATGGTCGGTCACTCGACAATCACCAGTTAACACTCACTACCTTTCGTTTCTACCCCTCCAAATAGCTATCGTCTGGATCCAGGATTCATAAACGAGTACTACAACAAATGAAATGCAGCACCCCCAAAAAAAAAACTTAGTGACAAGGGGCGGTAGTAAAATCTTTCGTAAGGGCACGTCAACGTTGCACTTTTTATAGTAGATAAGTTCGGCTAAGGGTAAAATGTCTTCAAATGGATGTCTGACAGACAGATATATGTCTAAAGTTTACAGCAAAAAAAAATATAATATACTGTATATAAATAAAAAAAACGATCCCTTCAAAGTAACAAGAACAAAAGCCCCATTATTTCATCCAATGTCTCATGCGTAGTGTCAACAAAAACCAATAGAAAATCGAGTTTAAAATCATTAAACATCTGCTTCAATTTGGCCATTACATAAACACATAATAACTTAAGTGTCTTTTAATGTCCAGTAAATTAGTTTGATTGAAACACATAAACAGTTTTGAACTTCTGAGTGATGACAATTGAAATTGTCCACACACAAAAAATTATAAAATTGCAGCAAAAATAAAAAGAGAAAAAAGTCCCACTTATCACTTATTTTTTTCTCATTTATTATAATATCTGCAAAGTTTGGGTAAATGTGTAAGAGGCCCGACCTATTTTTATTTTATTAAAATGTTGTTGAGAAAGAATATAAAAAAACTCCCATCTGAGAGAGAAACAATTACTTTCTTCCGCCCTAAACTAAATCGAGAGAGTATAAAAAATAAATTGCAGAATGTGTTGTTGTGTACTATGACATCAAATTTGGCTATGACCCAACATACATTTTGCTGGGTCGTAAATGGCACATTAATGGTGGGGCCTTGTATATTAAGCAAAACGTAAATAATAGAAGTAAAGAAGAAAAAAAAACTCCAAGACAAAATGATGCCAAAGATGAGCTGGCGACATCTAGTGAACATATGTCAAAACAAGCATTTTAGTAAGTCGTAAGAGCGCCGTATTCATCATCAAAAAAATCCACCCTATATCCCTCTACCTATCTCTATTGGCCCCTATTACACATAGTTTCAAAACCTCAGCGAATTTAAATGTCAGTTAAAACAGTAACAAAACTATACTAAATAAATACTAAAATTTATAACTCGTATATGCAACATAAGTAAAAGAGAAACTGCAAACTATTGAGTTGCAATGAGAAGTAGTCATTTCCAGCCCTAAAATGCTATTGGACCAATGAATCATTCGGTATTGGTTATGCATGTCGGTAGGATAATACAACTTGTATAATAAATCACAAAATTCAACTGCAATACACACAGTATTTCATGCCTTCGATTGCTCCCCCGTGAAACATTTCTTTTGAAATTTCTTTCTCAGCTTGTATCCAACAAAATATTTTCTTCTTACTTAGCGTTATAGTAGAGAGCTTCTTCTTATTTGTTACCCCCCCCCCCCTTCACCCCAAACACACAACCCAACTCCCTCTACACATAATATACTACAGTATATACATACATATCTTCTGTGCACACACTTCAAGTCAAAAATTCCACGCAACCCAAACGCTTCTATTTTCAAACCGACTCCAGCATGTCAAGTATAAATCTTGCAGCATAAATTTCCTCTAGTCTACTTTGCAACGTCAAAATCAAAAAAATCTCTGCAAAACTGCAGAGCACTGAGAGCAGTATTTTTAATACATAAGATTTTGCTGACTAAACAAATTCAATTTGAATAAACACTGCTTAATTTGAGTGTGCGTATAAAATAAGTCGAGAAGATGACAGAGAAACATCGATTTTTGGTTTAAACGCCTGTTTTTGAGCATTTTAACATTTTAGATAGATTTATTGTATATTATAAGATCTAGAAATTATTTTAATATATCAAAAAAACTAATTGAATTACAGTAATTAATTTCAAAGCCTATCATTAACAGATTAAGATGATAAATTAGAAAGTTTTAAATCATAATTTTGCATTAAAAAAAGATTTGCAACCTAACAATATTAACATAATTAAGTAAAAATGGCAACTGTAATTTCCAAATCTAAAAAAAATGACCAGTTCCTTGTGGAGTTCCGACTTTTTACAAGTGTTATTGCATATCAAACGACTTTCAAAATTTTACACTCTCGTAACAATAAATCAATAAAACTTAAACGATCTATTAGCGTGTTCTCACAGTTCATTTACATCTACAGAAGAAAAAAAATAAATTAAAAAAAACTCGCACAATTATCAGCTCCCATTTTATAATTAATCTCCACCCAACTTAACGCAACAAAACTCTTTTTTAAAATTAAAAATACCATCAAATGATGTAATCAGTCACGCCAACTGATCAAGTAACTTAACAGCCAAAGAAGTCGTGGAAAAAAAAACATACATAATACCGGTGTATATAAAAAATATGCTAAGGTTAACACAACGCATGCAAAGGTCGTGAAATAATAATGACAACAAAAAAACCCCTTTTTTCCCCCTATTCTCTGCATTACAACTCAACAAGAAATTGAACGTGTGGAATATACAGCATGTGCGCATGTGCAGTGAATTCCAAGAGGTTATGCAAGTTCGTGAAGTGGAAATAGTTATAAAGAAAAACCTGCGTAGACTAAAGCGAAATTGTGTGTATGTGTGTGTGTGCGCGCAGGGATCAAGATAGAAGGGGTGAAATGATGGCGGAGAAGAATGATGAAAAAGCGCTAGAAAGAGAAGGGTGAATGAAGAATGGGATGAAATGGATTCCAACGTGAACTGCATACCTATATATATAAATATCTATTTTCATCGACGTAATCTCACTAAACCAACCGAACCAATCCTCTTTTACTATTCCTCACTTTTCTCTAACTTTCTTCTCCAAACATAACTTCCGTTATAATAACTAAGCTTAAGTTCCAACATATACAAATACATGCACAGGTATACTGAGGCATATTACCGTCATATGCATGCATTTCACATCACATCACATTACAGTACCCAACGCTCTTTTAGAAATTGTAGCCTCCCTACATAGTACATACACATTTTTAACTAAATCTCACGAGTGGTGGCGCTTTCTACTGACTCTTTTACTGAGAGACTTTTCGACAAACGCCCTTCTTATCTTATCAAAAGCACTTTAAAAGATAAACGACAAAGAAATGCAGTGTTCCGAAATTTTTTTTTTTTGTTTCAAACTGTTAGTTTCCTTCAAATGCAATGATGCACCTTCCTGTAAAATCACTCAATACAAGAATAAAGCTTTGTTTATTCACAAATCAAAAGTTATATATTGTTAATCAGTAACCAGGTTAGAAGTACTGTACCGGTATTAATGGCGTAAAAATAAACCATAATAAATCTGGGAACAGGTAATAACCCATTACCTGTGCTCTGGGTTAAACGATTAAATGAGTGTGCTTTTCCGCTAATAAATTTGGGCTAAAAAAACACATTTACTTTATAATATTTATTTATTACTTGTATTGTGGCTAATTCAACGTAAAGCATTTAATTTCAAACACACGCCAATCTTCACTTCAATTGGCTAAATTTGAAAAAAATTAATCAGACTGGTCATAATCATAATCCCACATACTAAACATCAAAAGTTTGTTATTAAAAATGTTAATAAAGTGAAGAGGAAAATTAGAAACGACGAGGTTTTATACTTTTCAACGTTTATCTCTATAAATAAATTGTTTTGATGTCTCTTCCCCCAATTTAATATTATGTATGGATAAGCTTAACCAGCAGCCCAGAAAGAAAAGTACTATGTGTTCCTTCCACCTAAGTAGAAAGAATAATCCTTGAATATACCCTGTGTGATTGCATTCTATTCCTCTGTTGTCATCCGTTAATGAAAGTTGGGATCCAATCAACAAACGCAAATAAATATACCTCTTTCTCCCTCCCCCCTTCAATTCCTCTCAAATATAAAGCGCATGGCCGGCGGTATTTGTGTACATGAGAGAGAAAATAATAGAAGCCAAGTACAGTACATACACATACAACAGCTCGCTCGTGTCACATAAGCTTTAGCGCCATCGATCGATTCCAGTTCTCGGAAAAAATAACGGAGCAAAAGGGGGAGGTTTGTGTTATTCATTAGATATATCTACACCATACAATTTCTCTCTCTAACTCTTATTCCCCCCTCCCTCTACTTTATTCCGAACACAGGTTGACGTCTATACATATCAAATATGTAAGAAACAATGTCAGTACTGTATATACGCAGTACAGATATACATCGTTAATATCAATGGTCAACAACCTGTTATAATGATTTATATTCCACGTATGAGCTTCACACTGTTGTCTGTGTTTGCAATTAAACATGCTGACTAGATTAAATCCCAAGCTCGGCTCGCAAATTAGATGAACATGTTCGTGTTATGACTCGCAATCAGTGAAGCTAAATTAATTGATTAACGCAGGTACAATTAAGTTCCGTTAGATTGTTTCGTGGGAAGTGAAGTCATACTAAAAGTCAATGCCAACTCTATAGTTCCACAATAGATTTATTAAATAGCTACAAATGATACGGTGTACCGGTACTGTAACACTTCTTTTTAGCGTTGCGCTATCAAATAAAAAGCATAAAAACGTTAATAGTGCATCAAATCATTAAATTTACTAAATACAGTAATCAAGTTATCATATGTTAAAAATTGGGTGTCCAAATGGCAAAATCTAGCAACTAAAAGTCTAAATTTTGTTTATTAAATTGTCACTGAGTCACCAGAAAATGTCAAATTTAGTACTGGAGACAAGAAGCTTATAGCTTAATACCCTTAACTTGCCATTGCACATTATTTCACTAAACAGTATAGCCCAGGTGTTTCCCACATCTGTTTTATTGTAATTCAGTATCCTCCATTATGATAAAAGATGTCAACTTCATTGTGTAAACTACATTAACGTTTTATTAAATATTAATAATATTTTCGCCATACCCGGTACGGTATCATGTTTGTCGTTTCTATAAAGACATACAATATTGCCTAATTTACAGATTAAAATATGAAGGAAAATATTGCCAAAAAAAATTTGTTTATTATGTCAAAGAAATTGAAGTTGTTAGCACAGCTATTTTTTGCAGTTAAAATTTTCAAAAACATCTGCAATAGTGCATAGTTATGTAAATTGCTCGGTGTAAAGCTATAAACAAGTTTTTTTTTTTTCCTTTTCTTTTTAGCATTTCCTTAGTGATGTTGGCTGACTTTAACAATCAATACTTGGATCTTCTCTACGCAATTGTACTGTACAAGTACATCAAACAATATGTTGATATCAACACCTATAATAAAACCTCCCATGGAGCCTCTAACAAGCAATTTAAAAAATATACTAAGATCCACGCTCTCAATATTTTTCTTGCACACTCTTGAGAAAACATTAAATGAAATAATTGTTTATGAAAAGCAATGAAGATATAAAATGCATGTAAGCCAGTAAATGACTCGATTTTGTTGGTTTTAAAAACAAAATTGCAAAAAGCAGAATGTTATACGAGTAAAAGTGAGAAGTTCCAACAAAATGTCTTGTTCGCGTATAAAAACAGGATTTTACCAAAACCACCGCCACTTGTGAGCTCCTCCAAACATCAAAGTACTCATAAACAAGACCCCTCCAACTATCAAACAACCATTAATATCAAATACGCCGTTATCTATAAAATATATATGTAACTATATCTACACATTTATATGTTACATAAATACAAAAGTAGTCACTCAGAGAGTACGTATACTTATACAGTATACAATAGCAAGCTTATTCATATACAAGAAATACTTCAGTATATTGTATGGTAGTTTTGGTCAATCATTTTACAATAAACAATCCATTAAAGAATTATAGAATACAAGGGAATAATCGAGGCGAAAAACCTATGTTATGCTTTTCACTTTACCTTAAGTTTATAGCTTTAACTAAACCCCCTCAGCCCCCCAAAAACACTCACGCAACTACTATTACACAATTAAGTAGCTCGCTTACTGGACCTCTTACGCTTTTGTCTATATTGCATGTTAAGCACGAAATTACAGAATGATGATCACGATCGATATGTAAAGATCATCATCATCATCGCCACCATCACCTCAGCGTTAAAAGAAGTGGCAGAAAACGCCATTCTAAGCTTCATTTCTATTTTTGTATTTTTTTTTGCTTCCTTTTTTCCATTGATTTTGAGGCTATTCGAGAAAGCAATTGCTATGTCGATATCACTATTTTTTTTTATTTTCTAGCTGTCAAATACAATAACATGTTGCGCTCAATATAACTAGATAGTCGGATAAATACAGTATACTTGCTGTATCAAACGAGTCATCAATATATAGTATTACGAGGAGGATGGAGCCTACTGAGTGGTTAACCAATCAATAGCTCTGGATGCTCAGAGGGGAACTAGATCAAAGGATGGGTATATTACATGAAAAACGTTGAGGCATTGAGAGGAATCCAGAATGCATTAATCGAAAACGAATCCAGGCAATATAACCCCCAGTGAACTTATAACCTTGCACACAATTTTTAAGCTCTTAAAAAAATATTTTCTCTACATAATTTTTCTTCTAGGTACCGGTATCTTTTAATACACGATTAATAAATTCAATTAAACGTTATTAAGAAGTATTTGTCCTATTTAAAAACAAAAATTAGCGGTATTTCTGTATTTCTTAGTGATTTGAAATTTAATAATATAGTTCATGTTTAAGAATTTTATTTTACAACATAAATAATTCCGATACACTTTAAAATCAATCTTTTTTTATAAGTCATTCTCGTCTAGAAATACAAGTATTAATGCTTGTAAAACGTCACTATTCGTCTTTTCATAAAAATAAAATCTATAATGCTACATTTAAAGATGTAATCTTTAAAAAGGCCGTTATTACTATAAAAAAGCCATTTCTGAATTTCAGTGCATTAGAGTTTTGCCCATAAGTAATTCAGTAGGAAAAAAAAACCCGACAGCAATAATACATGACAGAAGTCAAATAAAATAAACTTTACGATACATTTAAAAAAATGGTGCAGTTAAAATATGGTATTTGTCACTCCACCAGTCAAAGGAAACAAATCAATTACTTTTAACATTTTTGTCAACATCAACCATTTTAAAAACTCCATGAGAAAAAATTCTTCACTAAATTAAACGATTTTATACATTTTTACTCTTTTTTTTTTTTTGGTGACATAAAAAAATGATGAGCTAGAGATAGATAAGTAGATTGTGCCACCCTAGAAGCTGGTTGTGTAACGTTAACGATGGTCATCATAGCCAAAAGACCATATAAATTGACATCTGGCCAAGCCAACCCAGAGCCACGTTTTTTTCTTATCGTTTTCCCACACAACATTTTTTTACTTAAAAACTTTTTTTTTCTCTTTTTTTCTCTCCAAAGCTCATTGTTCTTTTGTTTACACGTGATTTACAACACCCATGCAACATTTTTTTTCTTTACATCATTTCCCACTGCTTCTTTAAAAAATGACTTAAGTGAAAAACTGGGACAAGCTCTATTCTATACAAGAACAAAAGAAGAAAAAAAATACAAAAAAACCTGCGACATTGTAGGAGATTACACCCATTCCCGTCATTATTGCCTGTAACATGTATTCCGTACAATGCATATGGTAAAAAAATGTTAAGAAAAAAGGAATCTTGCTGCCCTTGCCCTTCAAACAGTGCACCATAAAAAAAGCCTTAAAAAAACGACCACGTCGATCAAATAAATTAAAGCCCACTAATTAGCTTTAAGGAGACAGAAAAGACTTTCAAAAAGCTGGTGAAACCGCAGAGAGAGAGTTATAAGAAAGCTTCAGGATTGGATTTATTTCAAACCAAAGACCCAACCAAATGGAAATAATTTATTTTACCTACAGCGAAATTTTTTAACACAAAGAAATCGCATTATTTTTTTTTCAGCAACAAAAACTTTCATTTTAACTATGAAAATGAACTTTAGTTATTTTGCAACTACTGTTTAAGATTTTGTGTAGAAGCCACTGCTTTCATTCTTCAACACTTTCTTATGAACCGGTTTTTTTCTTCAATTTTAAATGTATTACATATGCACACGTTTTAACGACTAAACTAGTACTTAGGTAAACGACGTTTTATGTAAACCCCTTTCTAACTTGGCTTAGATTGGCCGACGCCAGCACTTTGAAAACGAGTCCATAGTTAAGTTGATTACTAGAAGATAATTTGAGAGGGTTGGTAAGTTAAGAGATTGGTTTGGAAATAGTTTTTGGCTTTGGACGTTTTTTTTTAAAGGAAGGTGGAGATATAAAGATTCAAAGTTGCTGAAAGTGATTGTGCGTATATTTTCTTATGTGTATGAGGAGGAACCAACAAATTTTTAGGTTGAGCCGATTTGAGAGGTTAACAAAATGGTTAGGCTAATTTTTTGGTGAGTGTGGTGAAAATGTTTTTAGAATCAGTCGAAAAGTGCTGGAGAAAAAAGCTCTGAAAAGTCGCTCGTCAATTTTACTACTTTTCTTCCAACTAAAATCGCGAAAACACATATACTGTATAGCAAAGAAGCAAAAAAAGAAAAAAGCATTGAAGAAATAAAAAAGTTGTTAAAAGCGCATTTAAAAGTTGTTTAACCATCTACAACAGATACAGTTACATTTGATATGCTAACTGTATAATATTTCTTTTTATCTACATCAATTACAATTTCCGGTTTGGATTAATGTACATCAAACTGCTATTTCACGTCATCAACAACAGCCATTTTGTTGGAGCTACTTCTGACTAAACTTATTACAAAGAAGAATTTCTTTTCATCACAACTCGTATAAAATGTCTCTTTGACGTATTTAAAAATGATAAATTTAAAAAATTACTTAAGCAGCTGCAGGTGAGTAATGTAATTGATAATTTTGAAGTTATCTGTTAATCTTATCAACGTTTATCATTATTGTGAAGCTAAAATTAACGTGTAAAAAGTCAATAAACAGTCAAAAGTATCCGAAAAACATTGAAAGTTACGATCAAATTGAAGTTGCATTAACGGTGTATGTTTTTAAGTGTCGTTCAGAAAAACAAATACGATATAAGCACAACGTTAACAGCCGATGATAACTTTGCCCCTTAAACTTTATGTGGTAATTATGGCTGGGGAATGTATACTTGTTACATGTATATATATCTACACATGAATTTATTTAAATGAGAAATAAACACGCGATATGCATAATACTGTACACAAAGAAGAAAGTTACACTATACGCATAACGACAGTATTATTTATGTTTTCATGTCATTTAATGAGAAATTAGCCAACCAGTTAACTTCAAATGTGCATGTCCGAACACCCAACATAGAGCAATTTAGCCTATCAAATCATTAATTAATACTTGACTCAATTTCCCCAACTCAAAAAATTAATTTACATCATAAATGACTTTTCCAATATAACCTTACATAATTAAAGCACTACATAAAACAAAGCAGCAAAATTGTGAAGTTCTTTTGTTTCTCTGTATCAAGTTGTAATCTTATTTTAAAACTTTGTAATACAGTAAGGACTTTTTTAAGTTATTGTAAGTTACGAAAATAAAAACAAAATCCGTACGTAAGCCTTTTAAAATTTCTTTTTTGTAAAGAAAAACGACCCAAGAGACCTTTGATTACCAAACATAAAATAAACCTTTTTTATATTTTTTTTTTAAAAGAAAATATAACTGCTTATTAAAAAAAAGGCCTACATATAGAAAAGGCATATAATGTGACCCAGAGTTATTGCTAAAGTTGCTGAGTGAAGCACTAAAGTTTTTCACAATTGCAAAAGAAAAAACCAACGTAGTCACTGCATAAGCGCTTTTCAAATTGTTTTGCTGAATCAATAATACCGCTTGTCAATAGTCAGTGCCAAAAGCCGGCTTCTTCCAACCCATGCATAATTTTATTTGCCTTTAGCATAATATTATTATAATATAGTCAATGCTAATTACGATTTAATCGATGTATAAAATTAAGTTACATAAGAATAAATTACAATTCGTTACGCGTTTATACACTGTTAAAATTGGCTCTTATAGCAAGAGTTAAAAATTCTCTTCTAACTCGCTCACTCTAAGCTACAGTATGTAATTATTTCATAATCATAATAATACTACATTTTAATAATAGTGACTCAGATTTGACTGTAGGCTGCATCTGTTTTTATTTTTAAGAGAAGCTATCTTTACACCGGTTAGATATCTTATTAAAATTCTACCTGTTCGCTCTGACCAAATTTACGACGAGAATTAAAATTCAGGTTAAGATACAAATTAAAGCTTTTGGCATTAACTTGTTGAAGGCTATTACAGACAATAATAAGTCAATGAGACTAAAAAAGAATTATTATCTTAATTTGAATGACTAAATTAATTTTGAATTCGACTAACTAGTGAATCATAGTAATTGTATGTTCATAAAATTAATATCTGAAGAAAACTAATTATAATTAATGAGAAGGAAGCTACATTAATACGATGCTAAACATAATTATTGTACAGTAATTTGTTTTTAATTCAATTAAACTTTCCTAATAATTATACCACATAACGCATTTTATTTTTTAAAAAATAATTAAATTACAGTAACTCTCATTTTTCTATATGCCATGACCGTTTTAAATTTATTGAAAAGCAATTTAAAAGAAAAGTACTACGATTTTTAAAAAATTAAGTAATATTATCTACAAACTCCTATGCAGATATTCTCCCAACTCCAAAATGTAAACAAAACAGTCGGCCATTACTGTTACAGTCACGTGATAACTAACTGCCAATAGCAACTCTACAGCCGCCATTACTAAACTTTCGTCATTGGAAGCGCCAATTCAAAATTGTGTACGCTTGCGCAGTTGCTGTAACGTAAGCCAAAGCCGCCAGCGCCACCTCTCAGAATTTTCCCTAAACTTTAAGTTAGCCGGCGTTCCCTTTACCGGTACCGGAAAATGTAAAAAAAAAAAAAGCTTGACAACCGATTTTGTTTCAACATAAATACGTGAAAGAATATTCTTGCCAGCAACACAAAAAATCGAAAAAAAAACTAGCCACATTTTTAATTAAGACTAAGAAAAATTAGATAAAATATCAATTACTCACGGTTGTATAATAGGCCAGCCAGCAGCAACGTTGAAGTCAATGCCATGCAGGCGGCGCACCATTACGTTGAAAACGAGCAATAGAAACGCTGTAACGTCAATACTCGTTGAAAAGGTAGTGACGCTATTGGTGGATAAGTGTACGAAAGCTCGTTGCACAAGTACGGTGACGAAAAGGAAGAGGGAAACAAATCCGAACAATCGCAGGCGTAAACGCAGCGCCCAATAGCAGCGTTACGCAGCCGGCACAACCTGCAATAGAAAACAACCATTGGTTACGGTTTCATTCTTCTCATTCGCATTCACACATCACATTATTGAGGGAAGGCCGTGCCAACTTAAATGAGACAATCACCGATAGAAGGCACTACAAACGCGATGAAAACCTGCTGCTCTTCCCATCATGCATTTATAAACATACTGTACAATGTTAGGAAAAGCCATATCTTAGGGGTCAACCACGACACCATAGTTTACGACATTTCAAATTCTTCCTGTGATAACCACAGGGGTCCTTCTCTACTGTCATATTCCTCTGCCCCATGCATCCTCCATTAATAATAACCACTGCGATCATAAATGATACAGACATCGAGATATTTAATATTCATAATTAAACGCCGTGACGTCTTCCCAAATGACCCATGCAATGTTTCAAAAAATTCTATTAACAATGTAATGATATGTATTTAAAATGTAATAAAGCTGGCCACCTAAGGTTTTAGTTTAAACTTCACCATAGGCGGTTTTCCTACATGCAAAACAATACCATTATATCAAAATGCAGCAATGTACATGTATCTGCCGTTATCGTCACGCGTCGACGAATAGTCCCTCACTCTACCTTTCACAAATACACTGTTAACAAATAAATAAACAATCGCAAATATAAAATTAAATATGGGACACCAAGTTTTGTCATTACACCAAGAAATTTTCATAACGCATTCATGTCACGTAGACACAAAATGCATTATGTTCAATCTTGCTATGAGAGAATTCAGGCGGTGCAGTTGCACTGGACCGAAGTTGGTCCAACATAGCAATGGGCCAGTCAAAAATCACCATAAAGAATATCCAAACCGTATAATTTTGCAACAATTTTGGCCAATTAATTAAAAGTTAAAATTTCTAAAATGTAGAAAAAATCACTTAAATCTGCCTAAAATAATGTAAAAATCATTACAATTTGAAAATGCAGAATACTAATAAGACAGTTAAGAAACAGCAAGAAAAAACTTACTGGAATCTTTTTTAAAAATAAGACGAAATTTACTTAAATAAACAAAATAAAATTAAAAAATTAAATTGGATTTTTAAATTTAAATAATTAAGTGAGAGGGCCACAGTTTTATCTGGCACCAAGGCCAGAAAGCCTCTTTCTACGCCTTGGTGGAACACCCCTTATCGTATTTCATTTATTGGTTATCACTGGATAGACAACTAATACGGCGACACACAAGTACTGTTAATAGAAAATTTACGACTTATGTTGCAGGACGTCTCCCGCTGACCATTTGCATATACACAAGATGGTCACAGTAACGTGACATAAATCAAAAACACATTCAGCAATATTGTCATTTTTACCGTGAAGAAACATTTTTCCTCGCAGGATATTGTATTAATAAACATCGAATTCAAAAAGATGCTGAGCAATGCAATATCGTTAACAGACGCTTTTTTTTTTCAAAAACAAAAAACCCCATTATACGGGTACAAATTCATTAGAAAATTCTGCCAGTGATGACTTGTGACTATTTTCATAGCCCGTGACATTTAATTATACAACTTTCCAGTTACATGATTTAGATTGTGTCAATAACGTAATATAACATCATCGTTAAAGAATATAGCATTACTATACATACGATTGCAAAATAAACTACTAATAGTTAACTGCTTGGCATTTTAATTAAGATGATAATTAATAATCAAGGCCAGAAAATATTAACCAAGGTCGCACATTTTCACGCAATGGAATTTTTTTTTACTAATTTAATCGAAAATGATAAAAATTTATTGGTTTATTTAGAAAATTCAATAAATAAATTAAACATTCTTCACATTGATTTTGAAATTAATTTACTGAAATGGGTAATTTATAAAAATTAATTTTTTTAAATAACTGCATGGCATTCTCAGTGTATTAAATTATTACAAAAGCAGCAAATAACCGTTGCAAAAGTCGCTCTGAAAAGTAACTAATATACTCCGTATAAGTTTATCACAGTAGTTTCTAAATGACAAAGGAGTCAATAAATTATTACGTATTATGATAGTAAAAAATTTCCCAAACGGCAATTACGAATAATTTAAGAAACGTGTTAAACGGCCGGCAAATCTATCATCTATCTTATTGCTAAATTGTTCTTTGGTAGTAATTAACTTAACAAGATAATTAGTTCGTGTTAATTGAACGTTTACCATAAAGCATTTTGTAATAATTATTGAGAGCTAATCGTTCGCATAATTCCCCGTTTAGCTGTAATGTTAACTTGTAGCGGCTGTGAATGCGATTTTACCTCTCTTGTATGGTCAATATAAATTTTATCGACTATAAAATTAATTTTTATCGCTGCCATAAGACTTAAGTTTCATCGCCCATTTCGAATTATATTCTCCTCTTAAAAAAATGTTATGAATTTCAAACCGAGAACGTAAAATTGACGATATTATGATTTATAAAACGCACAATCACATTAAGTCCACTAACAACATAAAAGCTACCTCAGTGTCATCAATCATTTAATGCTAAGTCAGTCAATATATTAGATAATTATTAAGTCATTTAATTTTAGCTGCCACAGAAGCAATCAAGTCACAATTACCATATTATGCAACATAGTATTGTAAATTTAGTCTACAAGTACTTAATAGCTAGTATCAGTGTACCTAGAAAACACAAATTATGGAAATAATTAAACCCTAAATACCAATAAATTGTGTCTAAAACACCAATTTAGCTTCCAAACATCCTTTTTAAGCTCAAAAATCAGTATCAAATAGCTCAAAGTATTTTTACAAAAATTTAAAATAAAAAATAATGTCTTTGTAATTTTTTTGTAATTAATTGTTGAGAACTTTACTTTGATATCTAATTGATACAACATGACAAATGTATACGTGGCTGTTAAACAATTTATACATGTGGTAATTCCCATCTGGAAATCATTAATAAAGTTCTGCAGAAACTTTTATTAACCACAATGAATGAAGAACCAAGTTAACGTAGACGTTAATTGAGCTGCGTTTTCAATTACAAAGTTCCACGAAAAAATAATCCATTATCTATCGCATAAAATTACAGTTATATCAAAATCAATTATTTTTTATTATGATGCCAGCCAATCACTCTTAAAAAATACAGCATTAACTTCTCAAAAATGTTTGCAGTATAGTAACTGAGATATCAAATGGCCATATTAGCCATAAACTTTTTAGTGAGACGTGGTAAATTATTCTGTTTTTACAAGTCAGTAAGATAGCCACAAGTTGCTGTGAATAAACGCCGAGACATAGAAACAGGATACACACGAAACTGTTGAATACAAACTGTTAACATCTTACGACTGACTTTTAACAAGCATTTAAAAATGCATTTTAAACGATCATAAAACCAGCTATTTTCGCTTCTAAACAGTCACCTCACCTATTTTAGTGCAACATGCATATTCAAACCCCTTTTAGTTTCTTCGTCTCGATTCTTTGTTTTTTTTTTTTTTTTTTAAAAAAAAGAAAAAACTAAGACATAAATTTTCATTAGATACTCACAAAGATGTTTTCAGCAGCAATAGCAGCCTACGGTCAAAAAGCAAAAGAGAAAATAGCATGTGCTCGGTCTCACATACACGCACTATTCATTATTATGTACATCCAATTGCACGAAAGGCAATTTCCATCGAAATTATCACTGCTATAGAATTGATGCACCGGTTAGATTTTTGGAATAAAAGTAGCAGACGAATGAGCGTGATGGTATGAAGCCAACTTCCTTCGGGGCAGTTGTACACATCAAACACCGCAGCACACAAGCCGATAAACAACTTAAAAAAGTGAAACGCACGCACAAACATAGTACACATACGCAATTGTTTTCTGTATGAGTAGGTTTGGCCAAATAAAAAACATATTGTGTGTGTATACCGGTTGGGAGAGGAAATAGAAATGGTGTGAAAGAAGCGGGAGAAGAAATGATAAAAAATCGCGGCGGGAAATTTTTGTCAAGGCGACAGCTTGTCTCAATGCACCATTCGAAATAATGCACTTTAAGTACTTAATTTCACATTAAATTAACAAAAAAAAATTGAGAATCGTTTTAAATTAAAAGATTTGAAACTTATTAAGTATTTATCAAATAAATATTTGTTGATTGTTTATGTTTGTGCAATACGGTGATGCATACGAGTAAGCAGAGTTACATGAATTTATGTCATTTAATAATAAACCAACTTGAAAGTAATAATCTTGTAGTGCAATACCATGAAAACCAAAACATTCCCAAATAAAAATAGAAAATGTTACATTAAACAGCTAAAGACAAACAAATGGATTCCTTACTAAGAATTTTGTCTCAGGATTGTTGATAACAAATTTCACATTAAACAAGTCGCATGAATAATTTAAAAATTGATTCGTCTAATATTTCTATCCAAATATTGCAACATAAAGCATACCAACTTAAATATGACAAAGAAATGAAATTCTTTGCAACATGTACCAAAATATGCAACAACAAAAAAATACCTAAAATACGTTAATCAAATTACGTCTTTTCCAAGCAGTAAATTAAATGTTTGAAAAATATTTGAATATAGCAAAGAGTTTGAGTAAATGTGCTAATGAGTGCACATTACATACAATTAAATTCTTAAAACGACTAACAGTATGTAAATTGTGGCACAAGAACGCATAATAAAATACAACTTACATAACAATATTGCCATAAGTAACACCAAAAATGTAAAAAGATACCAAATAAGTTAATGCAAACTTCGCCTCAAGATTGTTATTTTAATTCCTTCTACATCTAAATTAAATTGATCAATTTTAAACAGATAATAAATATTTTGCAACGATCAGCTCAAAGCAAAAGTTGTCTTTTGACTGTTGTATTTAAGTTATGCATGAACATGTACAGAGTAGTACTCAAGGACAACGTTATGTTATAACGATTAATTATTAGAATGCTAAACTTACCAAAAATGAATTTATATAACCGTTAAACATTTTGCTTTTTAGACATACAATTGATTCAATCCGTGAAGTGCGTAGATGTACAATGTATTTTACGGACAAACATGGTTAAAAAAGCTAAGGTAAGTGGTGTTGTTAAGTTTATATAAAGACCTTTAAAGAGGTGTGTGATAAATCCAGACTTTATTTTTTCTCCTAAGAAATGCGCCTAATTTACTGGATGCTCTAGTCAAAAATGGTAATTTAACGTTATTAATAACCAGTTTAACATTGTAATCGACTAATTTACTGCTATGACTTTTCAGAATAAAAAAAACAACAAAATCCTAATCACCGACGGGCATCGACCACTAGTTCAATTTCTCTCAATAGTCTAAATCTGCTTCTAGGAAATAAAGTCGTAACTCAGCAAAAAATACATTAATTGTAACCTCGTTTTGAATTAATAATTTACTCTTCTATCTAACTTAGTGTACTTAGTTGAAAACATTAGACTAGTCATCAAAAACTTAAACGATTAGAGAGAAGAAACAGCGCGATATCTATTTTTTTAATTAAACAATTTGCGTGATTGGAAAACTAATGAAATTTCATGATTGCTTTTAACGTTACGTAATCTGACCATTACAGACAATGGCAACTAGAAAAGATGTATTATAATAACAGTATAATTTATAATGAATATTATTAAAACAAATATACCAATAAACAAAAATGATTGATTAATTTTTTTGCAGAATTTTATCAAACTGCTTTTTCAATTATTTAATCGGCTTTTGTATTGGTCTACTAAAACTTTATTAGTATATTATACCGAACTATATTATGACTTTTAATGACTAAGTTTGACTTATACTTTATCCATTATAGCACGAAAGGAAAATGATTCAGAATTAATTATAATTATTGTTTGGCTTAAAATATCAATTATAGTTTTTAGTATTTGACATTCAGCCATTAAAAACACCAATTTTAAATTACGATATTTTTAAAACTTAGTTGTTAAAATAGTTTGTTTTTTTTTTCAAAATACAATAGTGTAGTGGTATATCTGCAAACCATTACTGAACATGGGTACTAATTGTATAAACTATAGATAATAGAAAATGTTTAGGTATAGCAAAACCGTTGTATTTCCTTACTGTACTGTAAAGTGAAAATGATGTCCTTTCGTTTTTAAGCGGCCTATTAAGCACAATGAGGCCTTGTTTTTCTAAATAACTATTTCCCAGAAGCAACAAGTAATGTACAGGTAGCATCAAATCAAGTAGTACTAAAACCACTTTACATGTAAACGAAACAAAAGGGCTTCAATCGTTAGTCTTCTAAGAAGTGTCCCACCTAAAATCTAGTTATTTAAAACCATCCTGGACAACCAATAAACGGGCCCCATTTCATGTAACACGAATTGAGATTTGCTTACAAGGTAGAGCATCTCATAAACTAATTTAAACAGTCAAATGCCGCATTGTCAAAACAAAACAATCGAATGGTCTTATATCAACTTAAAAAAGTACTGACACACATAAACTCCAATTCTTTTTTAACAGTTTACATAACAAAGCAATTTAAAAATATTATTAAAAGTGCACAATTGCCACTTGTAGTCAGTTGTTCATTTAGTTGGCCCAACTAAGAAGCTTTACATAAAAGTCTCTGAAAAGTTTTTTACAAAAACCAAACTGAATTGGAAGCTCATTCTTCGCAGACAACACTGTTTATTATCAACTTTTAAACAATGTTTAAGATAATACCCAGAGTCAAAGTAACAGATAAGAACTGAAAGAAGTTTCAAAGACACAAAACAAAAAAGTTTTGATAAAAGTTACCAAATGAAAAATATTAAGTTTTCAGGTGGACTTGACACACTTTCAGCTTCTTTAAATAAATGGTCGTCTTCGGTATATCACTTAAAACTGACTAATTTTTCGCCTTTCAAATCATCAAATGTGTGCGAAAAGCATCTATTTTTTTTCTTCATCTAAACAACAATGCCACGTTCGCATTACTATAGCAGCTCTCTATTTCTCCTCCTCTTTCCCACACACATACACATATCTTTTTTTTTTCTTTCTTTTTTTATACAACTCTCTTAACATCATCCATCTTTCTTCATCGGTACATTCATATAAATAGTCGGATGTATACAAACATCTCTTTCTTGAGAACCACCACTCACTCACTCACAGAAGCATCTACACAGACATATTATAGAATACAGTACATACAGTACATATGCACACAATCATGGCTTCCTTGCCATATTCTTTTTCGACCGAAAAAGTTGCGCTTTATATGGATTACAGAAGACATTGAATCGACACATCCGAAAAACTGTTTGAAGATGGGGAACTGTATAACACGTTACGTACTGTAGTGCAATCTCCATTGAACATCTCTCCCTCCCCCCTCACCTTCCCCTTCCATATCCATCTTCCACCCTCCCGGCCAACACTTGCCTCTCCGATGTTTATGGAATATGATGCCAGTGCTTACATATTAAAAAGATCAAAGAAAGCGGTTTTAGAAGGACTACCTCCTTACTAATATTGTGTATACGAACGAAGAAGACAACAAAATTCCGATATATCTATGGGGATAAATAAGATAGACGGAAAAAAATTTGCACATGTTTCTTTTCTTTCTCTCTTACTTCTTCGCACTTCAGGCGGCGTAGTAGTAGAGATACCGCACTTGCTTGTCGCCTACGCTGAAATAATTTGATTAGCTTGTCAGTGTCAAAATATACGCAATACAAAAGCCGAAAACTGCAATAATAATAAGAAGCTTATTTTCAGTTGTCACCGACAAATTCGTTTACTTAATTGTCAATCAATATTTAAACTCGTCCCGTAAATTACTTTTATTATCGTCACACATCGGTATTCAATTTGTGTCATTAGCTGTCTATAGAAACACCAATTGTTTGCAAACAGCTGCACTATTAGCATGTAGCTTGTTGATTATTGATACTATATCAATTAAATCCGCCATGCAAAATAATAATTACAAATTCAATCCACTATATATTTTGTCACCCTGTATAGCGCGGATTGAGAGAACTCACGTTAAGGAAGATATTTATAAGTTAAGCAACATTGGCACTATTATTTTAATTCGTCCCGTTTACAGAATGGGGACCAGTGTTTCTTTTAAAGCTTACTGTATACTATAAAACAAAAACGTTTTTACGACGCAATTCGAGTACAAAACAGACAAAAACAGACGCATGTTGTGCAAAATCTGAAATACGCCGACAGTGACTAATCAGCACAAAGTCATAACTAAGCTTAGCTACCGTATGCGTATTTGGAAATTGGAACATGTACAAATAACCGATACGATACCGGTAAAATAGTAAAATTAGCGTTACATAAAAGCAACAATAAGCATCATCATCAAATGTTTTAAAGCTCAATAATAATTATATAGCAATACTGTATTAATACAGCATTAAGACATCGATTTTAAAGATTTAAATGCCAATTAAATTAAGCGGCCCCAGTGCTTACAAGTTGGTATGCCATTTTATCAATTTACATGCTATAAAAATAGTATTGCCAGTTTTTTATTAGTTATTGCACATTTAACAGTAGCTATTGAATGCAAATGCTGATGAAAATCACAATACAGTATTTCTAAAGCAACTACTGTACAAATGCATAATAATAAACCCATTAAAAATTAATTAGTCAAACAGTATTACATCCCTATATTTTTAATGCAAATAAAAATTGAAGTTTCTTTCTTAGCCATAAAAGTTCTTAACAGTTAACATAAGATTATTCATGTTCAAATTTTTGATTATTATACTGTAATTAAACCAAAAGGCTCATTTGCTAAAATGTTACTCTTAAAGTGTTCAATTCTTATATATCATAATAAACACTAGACTAATATTCAATCTTGTGTAGAAAATCAAAATATTATAAAAAATTCTTTTGATAAGTTCATAAAGCATTACATTTTACGCTTCACGGTTTTATGGTCCATACGCTGAAGAAGAACATCTATACTAGCAGTGTCCTAGTTGCTATCAAAAGCAACAAACACTACAGTAAATTTTATAGACACAATAGAATAATTTAGTACTTTTAAACTGAAATTGTTTTTTCTAACGTTTCTATTTCTACGTTAATTTAATTTCACACTATTTTACAGTCTTAACAACGTGTTGTAATTACGGCTTTACACATGGATGGGCAAAGCGTGCCCTTAGCTCTCATAATAACTCATCATTACTTGAGTGAAGTTTAACACCCATGCATTCCCCTTCATATTTTGATCAACTTTCATCACTGCTAACGGCTTTCGTTATACCCATCCTCCAATTTCGTATACACTGCTGTGATTCTCAACATTATTCACCAGCCCAACGAGGCGTACACATAAAAATATCTATTAAAAACAAGTTTTACAAGCAAATTAAAATGTTTACGTCTGTCCAAATATCTCATTAAACGCACGCTAACTGCCTTAAAAGTGCTCTTCCTATTATGTATACAGCTTCCCATTTTAAAAGGACATAATAATAAAAGACGTTTAAAGTTATTTATAAATTCATTCACAAACTTTATTATGTTACATAAATTCAATGCATCAAACAACCTTAAATAAAAATGGTTGATTGTGTCACGTAACAGACGGATTTGATATTTATTGCTACTGCTATTACTATTACTACGGCACCTACCACGTTCCTCAACTCGCTTTAGAAAAATAAATAAACGCCCAAAGTAATTCGTGGTTATTTTATGCTCGATTTTATCCACCTTCTCTTTAAATAGCTATACGATGCTAAATCGTTAGCAATGCATGACAACTTCATAAAACAACAGTAAACACGTTTTTATAAGTATTGAATAAGCTCACATCAAATTCAACGCCAATAAAAATAAAAAAAAAAGTTACTCTTTTGATACACAAGTATACAGAGAGAGGGGATGGACAATTAAACCTTTTAAAGTTTAAGCTTAAAGTATAAAATAAAGTCTTTTTCAAAAGGGTTAACTTTACAACGCAGCATATTGCGCATTCTACAGTAATTAAAACTTAAAAATTCGATGTACTTATCAAAACTTTTAATTACTATTTTTTTTAAAAAAAATTTAGTTATTAGTTACACTTTACAATAGATAATTTTCGAGGTGTTCGCGCGTGTGTATTGTAAACTTTGACTTTTGGACGTGGGACGATGTCGAGTAATTAACATGTTAGCCAATAATTTAATTAACAGCTTTAAATGCAACTTTGCATGTAAGTTATTTGGGTGTATTTCAAACATGATAGTGTGAAATACACTCATAATTTTATAATGATCAGTAGAGACTACATGTTTGTGTACCCTGATCCATGCACACACACACACACACATAACTGTGTAACTAGTATCATAAGTAAACCGTGCAGTCAAACATAACAAAAAAGGGAAATGCAAAGCAAAAATGTCAATCAATCGCCTATCTGACGACATACAGTACAGTATGCACAGCTAAATTAACAAATATTATGCTTATGGGTGTGTCTGCAAACGCTCTCGCTATTTCAGAGGTTCAATGCTATTTATTGGGTAAACATCTCGCTTCGACTCCTTTTCGGCTATTTTTAAATTTAGATCGATTATTATATGAATAGAATTTTTCTTTGCTGTATAAACTAACTTTTTTTGTAATTTTGCAAGAATATTTGTTAAAACTATTGTCATCAATGTTAAATTGTAATAGATATGATCAGCAGTTACGAGTAGAACACGTCAAAGCTTCTGTCAATTAAATTGATACTTTGAATTAAATGTATTAATTAAACAAGTCATTGATTGATCAATGATAAGATTTAGTTTTAGAGATAGTTTGAAGTTGGTCTAATGGCTTTTTAGAGCATTTACGACACTAAAAATGACTATACTCGTCGTCACAAAACCGATCAAACAAGATCCTATAGAGCTTAACGTACATTTCGAATGGTATTGGAAATAAATTGCGCTTCATAGACTCTTGTTTGATTGGTATCATGATTATGAGTACCAGTATATACCGTAAAATATACAGCAATTTTAGATTCAAAGGGCATAAACGAAGAAAAGTTAAGAAGTTTTCACTTGTTTTTAAAATGATAATTGCTTTTATTTTGTAAACTTTAGTTAAGAAATCTTACAAGTTTTAAAAGTATTTCAAAATTCTATAATAAAATCAAGAGATCTTCATGGCTTTAACGCCAAAAATAATTTATCAAGTACCAGTCACAAAACCAAGAAGAAAAGAACAACATCAGATTTGCATTAATTATCATTGTAATTCTTAAAATCGTATTTTAAACTAGATTTCAGATATGATTGAATTTAAAGTACAAGTCTGTGTATTGTTATTAATGTTAAATCCCAAGTTTAATAAAAACTTGTCTGGTTTAGGAGACCGGAAGAAATCTAAAATCTGAGCTTTTCTCTCTAAAAATAAAAAAGTTTTAAAATCGCAGCTGATGACTTAAAGACTAAGACTCTATACATATTTACACAGCCGGTACTAAAGTTCTGTGTAACTATAAAATCTTAAATACGACCGTCATTACTTTTGCTTTTACCCAATCGTCTTCCTACACAAATGTCTTTCCCCCTAAGCTATTAAATTATTCTTTAGAAATAACAAAAAAAACTCCTTAGACAGAATTAAAACAGTACTGACTCGCTGTATCGACTCTTAACTCAAAATTTTCAGTTTTCTTTTGCGTGTAAAACAACGAATAAAATGTTTGGTTCTACAGGATAACCATATTATAGTTTCATCAATACTGGATAATTTTCAGATCAGAAACGGAAATCTTTTATAAAGGTAAGAAAATATTTTCTTATTAATTTGATTACTCTTATTCTCATCACAATGCATAATAAAATACTTTACGAAGAAATAAATACGATACCCAGAAAAAAATTAACTAATAAATTAAAGTCAACCACATCAAAGCTTCAATAATAAGCATTAATTTCCTGTACTGTGAGATTTTTCCAGTGAACTTTGCACAAACTTCAAGTGAACTAACAAATTTTGCTTAATTTCCTTTCTATCATTCAACTTCCTGCTATTCAGTTGCCACATGACAATAATGTTAATAATTCTGAACAAAACAAGCCACATAAAAGTGTAATTAGCCCACTTCACAGCTTCTCTGGAACACAGATACGACAAACATCCAATTTAAATAAAAGACCAAATTGAAGCAAACATCTGTAAATAAATATACAGTGCATTCTGTTTGTTTATCGTTCTGTGCAGCTACAAACTTCCCTCAATACGTCAATAGTCAATACAATACACTGCACAATTATGCAACAATTGAGTTATCAGTGCGTTAAGTAACATACAACATGAGTTAGTTACACGGTACAGAAACAGGCCCTTTGCAAATACATGAAATAAAATAAACTTTTACAGATAATATAGTGACCTAAGTAAGTTTCAGAAACTTTTGCTCATAAATCACAATGGACTTTAAAGGCCGTCTGTATAGTAAGTTAACTTAGTAGTACATAATATAATAGCATCTATTTATGTCGGTCGCACAAAAATAAAAGAGAAAAATTGAGAAGCCATATTCCACGAAATTGTGTACGTATACATAAGTAACAAAATATGTGCAGCAGCTAATACACAGCTGTCAAAATCAACAAACACATGGCTTATCAGTCAGTTTTAGTTTTCCAAACCTATTCATATTTCGACTTTCTAGTCATGTTTTTCCCCCTTACGAAAAGCAACAGTGGGTGTGAAAGATCGTACAATGTCTTTTATACGTACAGCTATTTTATATTGACACAAAACGCAATATTCCACGTGCATTAATCACAACGTAATAAAATAAAATATTGGATAGAAATAAATGATCAAACGTATTTAACAATAAATGTTTTTTCATACTGTAATTTCTATATTTGCACAGATGGTAAACTAACAAGAAAAACCTAGTTACTTAATTGTTTAAGCCATTGTAAAACTACTGCGCATCCAGCATGAAAGACCTATAATAAACTTAATTGGGCATAGTTTTTGCTAATGTCTGAACAATCAAACTACTGTACTTAAAACACAAAAACAATTTTACTGGATATTGTAAACAATAGCATAAATTATCATGTACAAAGTACTCGTAAATTAGCATTCAGAATGGTCATTTTCACTATCAAAGTATGTGGTTTTATTTCACAGGGATTTTCTTCAAATTAGACTGTGTGACATGTTAAACCCATTAATTATCATTAGCTATAATTTATTAACATTTGAAATCTTTTGTAATGCAACCATTTTTGGAGATGATCGACAGCCTGGTGGTGCAATTCGAAAAAGATTATAATTTTTAGACACTAATACAGTAATTGTTAACAAGATAGTAATTGATGGAAAACGCAAACTAAGTTACAGTAGACTTGCACTCTTAAGATGCAATCGTTTTAGCATTATAATAAATTAGATTATTTATTGGTTACAAAAAGTAACAGGTGTTATAAAAAAAGAAATATACAACTTGAAGTGGCCCTTTAGCAAACCATGAAATTTATGATTAGTATAATTGCATAATACCGTTAATATAATGTTTAAATAACGATAATTGTAATACAAATACTGTAATTAGTCCAAGTAGCTTATTTAGCCGACTTATCTTTGGATTATAATAGTTTACGAATAATCATTACAAATTTACAAGTAAATTGTGCACAAATTTCAAGTAAATTCCTATCAATATGATTTGCTAAAAGTGCATTTGGATTCTACTTGTTTCGTGCACATTTATTACGCAACTAAAATAAGTTTCTTGATGTTTGGCTATTGGTTTGGCAACGTTACAAAATATTGAAATCAGCAAAGAAGAATTATTAATCGAGTTGTAAATCATAATGTCTTAGTTGAGTAGTTCTGTCATTTAAGATACTACATGCACTTAATAAGAAACGTTGCAGGTAGCAAGATGCTAATTCCGTTACGTAAATTACTAGTAACCTAGACAAAATATACACATTATAATTATTCATTTACACACCAGAAACAAGTTGCTCAACACGGCTTAAGTCCTCAAAAACGACTAATTAAGTTGCCTAATTAATATTAATATTATACCATATTACTAAGTTATAAATATTAATAATAGTCCATAAACGTGATGACATTAATAAATAACGTAATAGCTAAGCTTCTCTTTCATTTAGCAATAATGCATTTCAAATTTTAGTTTGTAAACTTGGAAAAATTAATTTGAATTCAGAAGTTGGAGCTTATTTTGTCGACGTTGCATTAATTCTTTTCCAATTAGCAGCTGGCATTTTAGCATTTGTATTCAAAAGTTTCTTCAACTGTTTCAACAAATTGCAAGGTTATTTATTGGCATTAAACAGGTGTTTTACATTTACTGCACAACTAATTCAAAAGACAAAGTACTACACAAATTTCATCATCAAGTAATACAGTAAAGCTAAGCATTATCAAATTGCAAATATTTTTTTTAAAAATTTTGCGATCCTATAATTAAACTTTGTCCTAAAAAACCGTTTTACTACATATACTGTATAACGTAAATTTTTTTTCTTTTAAATTTGTGTTTTAAAAAAACGGGGGTGCATATGCTCTCTTGTGAACCCAATCCGCTGTAAATAAACGGCCAGAATTCTACGAAACGGTTAAAATATCTTCCAAGAATCGCAATAAATATGTAGATGGTGATTTATCTTCACGACGTTGTTAAGTCTGGTAAACATTTCGACTAGCAAAAAGAAGGATCAGATAGTTTCAAAATAACGTCTTTCAATACATTGTACACTGTACATTGTAAAAATAGCACAAGCTGCATACTGTACAATTGAAGAAGAAAAAAAAACCAACTACCGTTCTGAAAGAATAAAACGCCTTTATACAGTCAGCTACTACAGTACAACCACTATCACTAATCAATAATTACCCTGGCTTAATTAATTAAAAATATATAGCAAACGTACAGTTGCGTGAGAAGACCATTTGCGTGTACAGCACGTGAGATGGTGAAAACACTTGATACAACAGTTACCATATAATGCTACAAGGTGGATAGTGGATACCAACAACAAATATGATGCACCAAATAGTAACAAAGTTGACTGTACGGTTACCCTACCCCCACCCCACCCTCTAAACTCCAAAAAAAATTAATGTGCTTTAGCCTACTTGTATTTGAGCTTGAAAGTTGTCAGCAACGCCAAGACTGACAACACGCAACACTAACGAATATTGTTACATTTTGCAGCTCACGCAAATGCCATAAACGACAGAAACTTGTCAAATTAGTCAGAAATCGAAGACTTGTCAGATGAAAATTAGAGTTCAACTTTTATCAAATTAACTTTCTGTATAACTTAATTTAGTAATAGCAAACCAAATGAAAAAAAAGTCTGGTGTGTAATATAACCAAAGGAAATTCAATTTAGTATCGTTTCAAATTTATCAACTCGTAATTCAATACTATTTTCTGGATAAAATCGTTAAATTTAAAAAAAAAAAATAGTTTAATCAAGATCTCAAGTTTTTAGTTGCAAGTAATGAGTTAATTCAAATCGTTAATAATGTACAGTGTTGTGAATTTTATAGTTGCTTTTCAATTTCAGAACTGATAAACGACCAGTTCTTGAAGATGAGCAAAACAGCAGGGAGTTCTGTTATTACTTGTACAAAGTAATTGAAAAGTTTCTAGTAAAAATTACTAACATTCCTTGAGTCATCGTTGCAGCTGCACTAACCAAAATACTAAGCACAGCAGTTAAAACCATAATTAAACATTCTTACCAAAGTCAAAATCAAAGTAGCAAAGTGACTAATCACCAATCACACTATAATAATACTTGTCTAAGACTCAATTGTGAATTTAAACATTTAGCACAGTTATAATTACAGCATATAGTACGAGTATAATCATGATAATATTTACATGTACAGAATATTTACATGCCCTTTTCCATATTAAGCTAATTTAGGCACAATAAATACAGTAAAAGACGTACTGCAGTTCCTTGTATATATTATAAGCTTATTTATTAGCTAAAAGCACAAAATAAATAGCATTTTCAAATCATATTCCAACCAAACAATTATATCCAATCAAAATAACTTATCATTTAAATACCAATTTTGACTGCTATAGTATTCAAAAGACAGTTTCAATTATACCAAACACAAATGTAACATGTTGCAGAAGTACCGATACCACTAAACTAACTTAACACTCAAGTACAAGGCACTTGCCATACCTATTATGCATTGCAAATTAATTTTTAAAGTAATATTCAAAGTTACACCAAAACAACGTCACATTATACAGTTTAACTTAAAACCGTGAGACCTCTAACTGACATTACAGTTTGTTAATACATTTTATTTTTATTTAATAAAATAGCATCAGAATACATTATATTCTGAAGTTTGGAACAACTAGAAAAAGATTGATATCAGTATCTTAAATTGTAAACTAATAATGCAAAACACCAGTTGCATCTTGAAATATTTCCAAACGCTTTTATTACAACTGTCAAATGTCAAGCTATAATAAAAAATAATTCTTGGGAAACAACGTCATACCACGTTGTTGAATCGAACACACCTGTAGAGTCTGCTTCACGCAAGGTAGCCCATACATATGGCCCATATGATAATATAAATAATTCTGCATCCTACCTTGAACGCTAAGTGTTGACGGTACTGTCTATAACCTGCTGAGTATTGATAAAAATTGCCAGTTGGCCGTCAGTATAATCAGTGTGGCGTAACAACAATGAGAAAGGAAATTTTCTAACGACTTGATGATGAAATTCAAACAAAACTCAGCATGGATCCGGCCAAACGACACTTGACGACAACACTACTAAACTAACAAAAACTTGTAGGACACTGGAGTCTGGCGCTCACTTTAAGACGTATACCAGACGAATAAATTACACCCGATTTTAACGATAATATATTCGGCTGACATGGTAATTAAGCAATAGGATTCAACATCATCCAATCAACACACTTTTTTAAGCGTTTACAATCCTTTCTTTTCTTTTTGGTCCTCTTCACAACTTAACTAAACAATGGATTAGCCTTGAAAAATTTTTTTTTTCCTTTCCAAATGGAAAAATCACTGGGCGTCTTTAAGTGCGAAATCACATGGCATGAAATGCTGTATGCGATTAAACTAAATGCGTGAACAAATGTCTCGAGTAAACAATAAAAAATCTGGCACAGCCAAAAAAATAAAAAAGCAAACGTGTACATATATTCAAGTTAGAAAGATGCAACCAGATACAGGCGGTTAAATTATTTTAATTAATGCACCGGTAAAACAAACAACCCCCACTATCCTTTATGTATACACACGGTATAATCCCCGCCTCATCTTGCCCTCAATCGTTCCTCAGCACCATCCACTTGGCCCCACCCAATTTTGCTCCCCTCCGTCAACACCATCATACGTTACATCAGTCATAACATTATAAAAAAAGCTATTTATTGCTCTTGCGGTGGTCCGTACACTCAAAACCCAATACTGCACTTGGGTCCTTTCCCTTACATGAGTTGATTTTTTATTTTAAAAAACAAAATTTGACTTTAAAGTGACCAAAAATTTCAATTTTTAAATACAAAGTGTCACTCTATTATCTGAAATTTGGCTTTTATGGCATAAATTTAGTTTTCACGAAATAAGTAACAGAAAAAGTGTTCCAAAATGTAATTAATTAAATATTTTAAAGTCTGGTATGCATACAAACAGCATTTAAAAGTCGCCATACATGTTCTGTACTGTATCTTCTTGTAATTATAACACTAATAGTGGATCATTATACCTATTAAAATAACTAGATAACTCTCTGCCAAATAAGAAAATTAATTGGTACTAATTTCTTTAAGGGATAGTTAAATAAGTACATTGAAGATTCCCCGACAAGCGCTGTTGCTAATGTCTTAAAAGTTTTGCAATAAATTGTAATGACATTGGTGCGAAAGCCGAAATATTAAGTTAAATATCACATTTGTGATATATAGACACGTGCTTTGCTATCTTAGATGACCTCAAAGACATTTCAACACTATGAGAAATTATTTTCACTCTAATTTCACACCGTTTATACAGAAGGAAAAGAAAATTAGGCATTGTTTAAGACGTGTGTAATTTGAATAGTGTGCATACTGTATCTGTATAAGCACTGCATAAAACTATTTTACATCAACAAACACGCTTTAAAATGTTAAACGATGTGCAATATATACCAACATTAAAACCAAATTATCATTAATATTTTTATTATCGCCAAGTCATATAATTTATATTAATCTAGTTTAAAACGAAGGCGGCAGATGTCACACTAACTTTGGCAAATGGTTATAACTTAGAAAGCCTTTCAAAAATGTAGACTACACTTTGATTTTATTATTTTGTAAAAGCATCTCAACAGCTTGGAAAAGTCATTTTTACGAGTTAACAACTCTTGTTTTATTTTTCCTCGTCTCATTTATATGTATTTAAAAATCAAGATATATAAAAATCGAGTTTCCTGTGATTACACTTGTTAAACTGTTTGTTAAGATGACATTACTAAACGATAAAGTCGTATTGTTTATAACCTAATAATGTTGTAGTAAACTCAAGTTGCAAATAGGTAATTTCATATGTCAGTATTAAATTAGGAAGTCGCTCTTTCGGCTATAATAATAGATATACACGTACTACGACAACTGTAGGAAATGGCAATTTAAACACTTTTCTTCTTATTGATAGCTTTGTTTGCAAATATTGGCTATTTGAGAGTCGTAAATGACAATTATATAGCTAATTCTAAAGCATATACTGTACTAAAGTTTGCCATTCGTTTGGATTTCAAATGCTTAAGTGGTAGTTTCCTGCAATAGAAAAAAATAAATCTAGAGAAATGTATACTAAGCTTACTTTTTGTCAAATGGCTATAATACGACCATAAACACATTCGCATGCACGTAAAATTATTGTAAGAGAACAAATATTTTCAAATAAATTTAACACTAGTTCAACAGATTTTAAAAAAAAACATTAACAATAGTACTAATCGAAATGGAATAATCACACTTAAAGCCAGAAAAATATTCAGTTTGCATCGCTATTTAACCAAAATAAAATGATTTCATATCAGATTCTTATTCAATTTTTCTGTGAAATAATGTTGAGCGTTCAGCAATTACTATTCTCTTGAGTATTTAAAAATTTTTAGACATGAGCACCCTTAGGTCATCCTCTAGATTGAACCCTCATGGAGCCACGTCTGTCAAGTGAGCATAAACAAACATAACAACAAAAGAATCTAATACTGTAAATCTATTTAAATTTGCATTTAAAAACGATCGTAATACTTGTACGACTAACTAACAGAACCAGATTATGTGGATAATTAATTTTACGGACATGGAAATTTCACTAAAATCACTGACGTAATGTTATTTAAATGGCTGTATTTGTCTTTAAAACATCTGACATATTTACACGTCTATTAAGTCTATACAAAGCTTTAAAACTTGTATCAGACAAGTAATATGACTACATGTTTAAAGTTTGCGCAAACTATTATAATTCAGAATAATTGTGCAAATATTTTGTTGACCTACCACTGACTTTCTCGACACCACTTAGCTTTAGACTTCAAAAAACTTATTTTTTCTCCAGCCTGATTTGAACTTGGATGACTTATCGTATGAAGACGGTAAAAAATTCAGTCACATTATCTCCTTAACTTATTCGCCATTTTCTCTGACTTTGCCGACTTTTGTTTTAATGTGTAAATGCCGGTGTAAAACTCTTACGTTATGCAATCTTTCCCTTCACCAACAACAAAAAAAAGTTTTTTTCCGTGTGTGTGGATGTGTATATGTTAGCAATATAGATAGTATTCATATGCACGTTAGTGCGAATATTGTCCACGGCATAATACAAATAAGAGGTTAGAAAAAATACCACAAATAAAAAATATTGCAGGCGGCAGCTCTATCATGGTTGTGATGTTTGCCAACTTTCTTTTCGCACCTCAGTGCCAAAATCATATTTGGGTGGGGGCACACGGTAAAATATGAGGGTGGTAGGAATTGAAGAACTCAGTGAAGAGTGGGGTGGCTATGGTAGAGGGAATCATTTCACCCCACCCTCCTCCCAAACATAACACCTCAACATTTATCCCGTATACGAAATACAAAATATTGCTTTAAGTTATTTTATATCATACCACGTAGGCGCCTTTGATGGTGATTTGTAATCTAAAACTGCTGATATTTCATTTTAATTAAATGCATATATTTATATTAAAAATGTCATAAACGCCGACGCGCCTATCTCAACTCAATCATTTGATCTTGATACATAACTAAAGTCATACCTACAACTACATTTTATCAATACATACTGTAATATATTTGTACTAATTTTACTAGGTTAACTTTTCCTGTAAAAGACTCGAGTAAGTATTACAACGTATCCGAGTACAGTAATAATTTTTTAAAAAAATGAAATAAAACAGGTAATTTACACTATTTACAGCCACCAGCAGCGTACTGTTTGCCCTGCAAGTCACATCTCAATACCTCAATAAAGCATCCTGATCAGCTGGTGCAATTAGCACGTCTAGCAATCGACTAACAACAAATTAAATCCACTAATCGCCATAACTTTTATCACTTTGTAAATTTCCAAATGTACGTATGTTTTAGCATGATGCAATGATTATAACCACACAACGCTAGCCATCATACAACTTTTAAGTGAAATTTTCAATTGTTTTTTTAAAAGATTACAAAATAAGATAAATCTAAAATATTTTACGTTTTCTCCCTCTTCCTCCTACCACCACTTATTGACACTAATTTACAATAAATAGGCCAAACGTTATTACACCATTGCAGAATTTCTTAAGCCACAATCGAAAACCGTGATATAACACTTTTGGTCCTGCTAATGGCTCGTAAAGTCACGGTTGTTACCGTTGAGTGACTGGATTAGTATTACATTAGATGCCAAATCAAGTCAAATTGCAAGAAAATAAATGTATGGACATTACTTACAGAACAATTAACTTAATACAATATCAAAAACTCAAGCTATAGTACTGTCCTTATTATAGAATCCCAAATACAGTTAAGTAAATTACAAAACAATACACAATTAGCATAATTAATCACTATCAAATAAAAAAAATAGTGATAAAATTAATTACAAAGAATAGTGTGTCAGCAATGAAATTAATGCAACTCACTCAGGTAGCCTGCTTCGAATCAATAAAACTGAAAAAACATCATATTAGATTTACAAAAATTAGTCATACAGCTTTAACAAATATAATATAATAAAACACTAAAATCTTAGCCTATAAGACTCCAAATGTCATTTGAAGCACTCAATTTCGACTATCTATTCCAAGAACTAGATTTGACACTTCAGAAACTAAGCTGGTGTCTTTTGAAAAGGTTTTCTGCATCTTTGTGGTTACGACCTAACAACTTAGTTTGCTTTAACTAATTTCACTGAACTACATCATAATGCTATTGAAATGTTCCTGATTTCTTACCAGGCAATAAGTTCACTGTTTACAAATCCCTGTCTCTATATACTCTTAAAAGTTCTAATACCAGTACCAGAAAATTAAAAATAAACAGTACTACAAAGCCACACAGACGTATTACAAACAGATAAAAGCTTGCTAATAATTATAAGCGGCGTTTTGAATTGCATGGATGACAGCTGATTTAATCAACTATAAGAAAGCATCTCCTCTAGTCTAGATTACCCTATTCATTAATTTATGGCACTACTTACGACAGTGCACCTTGGCATAGAGGGAAATCGAATTTCATCAGCATTAGAAACGGGTGATAAAAACACAGGCAGATGATATAGCCAACGCTATAAGGTGAGATCATCAACATCCATACTAAAAGGAAGTAATAAAACTTGCAACTTTTTTTTTAATAATAAAACTTTTTAATATTACTAGCATATACGCAAGCAGGCAGAAAAATGTAAAAGAAAAAATCTAGCAAAGAAAAAAAAAGTCGGCAAAGTGGAAATCTAAACGCCGTTAGTGCAAAAACTTTTTAAATCTAAATTTCTAAACAAACTAGTTTTTAGTAAAGATACAGCTCATTATAAAACCTATGAAATTAAATCCACTTCTAAAATTATATCATTAGCGCGCCGCTTATGATGGAAAAAGCAGCAAATTTGTGTCAATTAAATTATAATTTTAAAGGAGTTGAGAATTTAATGTTTAATTACGTAATGTTACTATATTTCTCGACTCAAACCTCAACTATTTTAGCCTATTTTTATCGTGGGAAAAAAACTCAAGTATGTAGGTCATCATTTTTGTATTTGGCCGTTTTTAACTTGAAAATCCAACAAAAAAAAATTCATTAGCAGCAAAAATGGGAAAAGCCTTTACGTAAAACTTAACGTAAAATACTTCTTAACCTGATGAAAACTTCACAAATATGATTTTGAAATACTTTTAGACAACACTATCTAAATCTTTTTTACACACATAATCTAATTCACTACCCTTCGATATTGCCTATAAGTTATAACTTATAACAATATAAATTTGCACTGAAATGGGCGGAATTTTTTTGAATTTAAAACTCGCTTTACTAACACTGCACCGACGCTAAATTAAAATATAAACAATGAATGAGCGCAAAAATTATAAAAATATTTTCCGCGTGATTTCACCGTGAGAATAAAATAATTTCAAAAGCTAATAAAACAATTAACGTTACGCACGTATGATGCGCGAAGGCAAGCAAAGGAAAACTTTTGCTCAAAAATTCAGAAGCAGCCGAATTAAAGTGTTTAACGTTAATAAAACAAATTTCAGCATTTAGAAAACAGAAGCGTGAGAAAAATTATTAAAAAGTTCAACACCATAAAAAATAGAGAAGACAAGAAATCAGAAACAGTTATTAATATTAAAATTCTTTGCTAATTCGTGATATGTTTGTTTTGAGAGTTAATTATGGGAATCGACCGACAAAATACGAGCAATTTATCTCGTAAAAACATAAATAATGCAAGCGAAAAATGTCTAACAAACACAACAAAATAATGCACATTCCTTCAATAATGGCGTGTAATGCGGTACCAACAAACTAAATCTGTTAACTAACTTTTTATAGTCAATGTCGCTTACTTTTGTACATACTGTAAATTACAATCAATGTTACGCCTTTACGTAAAAGCCCATTAACGTCAATTAAAACGAGGCTTACAGTATACAGTATTTATGTCCAAAGAACAGCCAAAAAACCAAAACGTAAATAAGATCAAACTATTTTTAAACAAAACTAAACAAATATAATCAATAATAAGCGTGTTTGCAAATGTCACGACATTATTAGCGTTAATTGACTTATTAAATTATGAATCAAAACAGTAACTTATACATAAGAAACGGTAATACGAGCACTGTACATATGGAATAGATAAACTTGATAGCTCAGTTGTTACCCAATATTTATTACTAATACCAAAATCTATTTATTACTTATTCCAAAATCTATTTATTACTAATACTAAAATCTATTTATTACTAATACTAAAATCTATTTATTACTATTATCAAAATCTATTTGCAGTAGTTATTCAAAATGACTGTGCCTATATTATAAATGCTAACTTACACACTAAGTTACACACTTTTAGAACGTAAATAAAACATTTGTAAAGCCCGTATAACCTCAACATTGTTAACGTTATTATCAAATCTTTGATCATAGTTTAATAACTTAAATTTAATGAAACATACAACCGTTTCATTAATAACAACTTATCTCAGAAAGACCTTTTATTTTAGGGAAATGACAGTGTTGTTTTACTGTTAACCATTTATGCTGTGCAGATACAGTAGTATAGATTAAAAACGTAAAACAAAATGAACTTTAGACGTTTAATTAATATCTTGAATAAAAGACCATGAAAACGGTATGTGCAGAACAAAGTTTTTATAATAAACGGGCATTTTACGCTTTCAAGTACGATAACTTTATAAAAGTTGTAACTTTAAATTGAAAAACGTTGATTTAAAGTTTTAAACAATTATTTGAATTTCAGTTGCCATTTACTAATAAGTCCCCTAATATGATACATTTGCCTTTATACTGTACTAAAAACTCTGTTCTAGTTCTTCTCTATTGACTACAAAAATGCTTTAAAGTGACCATAAATTGTTTATATCGTTGCAATTAGTGCATTAATTACATTTAATAATATGCTGTGCAGCATAATCTCGATAAGTTGTCATTTAAATGTATACAGAATAAGTTGTACTACAATGTTACAAAACTATTGAAGTTTTAATGAATATATACTGTAACACTTTAAAACCCAATAATTTTATGCACCATAAAAAATAAAGCCTGGTTGTTAAGGTCCCAAAATCATCATAAGTACGGAAACCATCGATACATGAGTAATCGTTTTGGTCTTTCAACTGACAGTTTTAACGCTTTAACTTTTAAATTATTGCTTTTAAGCACACTTAGGTAAAGAGTCCTTACCTTTGTGCATTAAAGCTGATTCATCAACAAAACATCACAGTGATAAGCATTTTTGTAGCATTTTCCATTTAACTACATAACATTCCTTGTAACGCATTTTTTTCTTTTCAATACAATGTAGTCCTGTGTTTTTGTCGGGGCTCAAATGTTGCTTTGCACAATACACAGTTAAAAAAGTAAAACATGACATAGAAAATTAAAATTAGCTCTAAGACATCTACAGTATCTCGTACACCAGAACGCTAACAAAAGCCGTCGGTGTGTTTTGTTTTGCGCTCGCGCTAACTTTGCTATTCAAAGCTAAAACAACACAAGGGTAGTATTAACGTGGCCTCTAATAGGCGAGTAAATTTTAAAAGCGACACATAACGACAAAAATTATAGCCCATAAAACGGCGATGAGTGACGAAGGGAGAGAGGAGAAAAAAAATCAGTTTATAACTAACTTTTAACTGCCCATGTAACCAACACGTGGATACTTTTACTTCCTAATTTCGTTTTCGCAAATAACCCCAACATTACAAGCATGTCATGTTTGCTAACAAAAATATTTCGGAAACAGTACACCGATAACAATCTTACTGGTAATAATAAAAAAATAGTAATGTTTTGTTATTTTTTAAGACTCACCTAAACTGTGCTTGTGGGATTGCAAACAAAAAAAAAAGAAAAAAGACAAATGATGCCGGCTTCAAATAGATGGCCGTCTTTACACGTGAATGAATATAAGACAAATTAACGATATATTCCAGAAATTTGTTGCAAGGAGGAGAAATTTATGCAAGTGGGATTGTACCAATCCTTTATATAATTTAGCAGATGGGCGCCAACGATATAGTCAGCTAGCGATTGGCAGAGATCGCGCCACGTAGAGAAAACAAAACGCATCATCGCAACAACTGCTGCTGCTTTAGTCCCATACATAAGCCAGCACATATGTTGAACTACATTTTTATAATTCATATACAGTACAATGTATGTACTGTACAGTATACCCGGTAAGTAAAAGCTATTAAAACTTGCAACATGCAGTACTGAAAGTCACTGTTTTAGCTATAATTGCGCCAGACTCAGCAATGTTGATTATGTAAACAACTACAGTAAATGTATCTGGTAATTAATTAGTTTACGATGGAAAAACGACAGTAATTAGGAATCAGTAATTTACTATACAACACGATAGTATTTATGTCATAATAATAACTTCAAAGCACTAGTTTTACGTTCAAAAGTTAATAATTTCAGTCATCAAAATCGTGGTTATATTCGTACTTAGCAAAAGTAAGTACTCGTAAATTGTTTAGATTTATTGATACAATATTTAAATTTCACTTATATAACTCATTAAATTTTTTACATTTAATGTTATGATTACTTGTTAATTTAATGCTTTACCACAAAAAACAAAACAATGCCATTTGATATGGCCTACAAGTACAATGTGTACACTTGTATACTTCAAAATGTTGTTTGCATTAAACAATTATCACAGCTTTCTAAAACTTCAACAAACACAACTTGTTGATAGATTGTGATAAGGACTATCCATGAAATACTTCTTCACTAATCATTACAGTAAGCCTATTCTTATTTTGAATGGTACCGTGCTAAGTTGCTAACTTGTACTTAAGCAAAGTCGCTTTTACGCATATGCCAATGCAACCAATACGCTACTGTATTTTAAGGCCCTATACAATTTTTGCTTTAAAAAACTGCAGTTTTTGCTTTTTTGCTATTCTGTTATCAATAACAGATTACTAGTATTATAAAATAATCAAGTTGTATTGTTCATAACCTAATTTGCATTCTTAAATTTAGTAATTAAACATTTTTTAAACATAATAATGTTATTAATTTTATTTGAATAAAAATGTATTACCAATAAAGGCACTTAATGAAAAACTGTAAAAAATTAAACTACCGGTACAATTATTTACTGATAATAACTTTATAATTAATTTTGTTAAAATTTTTGAACATTATTAACATCTCGAACACTTTATTATCTAAGATTCCGTTACCGTCATTTTAAATTTAGGAGCAAAATAATGTTCAATACAATAAAAATGTTTAAAAATAAGAAGCTGTTGATAAAAATAGACAGTAACCATAAGCTTACTCCGCCGAAAAATATAGTATTCTACTATATTTTTGCCATCAAATACCTTACTGATGATAAATAAGTTACTTTTGGGGTAACAACTATTACTAATATTAAATGCAGTACAACTTTCAATTTTGGAAAACTCCCAAAATTGCTAGGATATAAATTTAGCTAAAGCAGTCCTTGAAATATTTGGCAGTAGAATAAGCCTTATAAATAAAGCTAAAAAAAAATTCAAAAACGTCAGCCCCAATACTTGTTAAATTAAGCGTCGCCTATTTCATAATCAATATAATTTGTCATTTAAGGTACCAGCTTTTTAACAGAAGCAAAATCATCTACAGTACGTAACAGATATTTATTAAAATAATGCAACTCTCCATAATGCAAACATTGAACTACAATACAGTATATTACCCAATAATATGTTAAACACAGTACGTGTATATAAAAATATTGCACTGCATAATTTAAAGTTTAAAAAACGTACAAGCTGGTAACCTCAAAGTTTTAAGCTATGCAAATCTGCTATACTGCAATTTCTAATTTCAATGTGATATGCAATAATGCTAATTACAATATGAACCCAGTAAGTGCAAGTTACATAATGCATTATCCAAAATGATTTTGATTTTAGAAGTAACATTACATTTTAATGCTTTTCTTTGGATTAGTTTTAAGCTATTACAAAAACAATGTGAAGTCACTCACATACAAGCTGATTTTTAACTATAAGGACTTTTTCTCTAGAGTAAAATCACTAGAATAAACAAAAAAAATGATCCAAATTAAGTACATCCATTAATTCCATGGACAATTTACATCACTTAAGACCAACAATTTCACATATTACCATGTACTTGTAACAAAAACGTAAGAAGTAAATTTCTTGTTTTCACTTAAAACAACAACGTTGGATATTTAATTGCAGTGCGTTAAGAAATGATATCATACGCTACATTGTTTTATAAAAGCGTTTGTGTCTTAAAGCACAAGTTATCACAGACATCGGATATATCAACGTCCTTTTAGCATACATCAAAGTGCTGCCGACCTCATATTTCTCCCCAACATAAGTCTCTCCCATACTCCCCTTACCCAAACAAAGTGTACTGTATAATGTGGGTGAGATATACAAAAAAGCAACAGCCCTGTATGCAATGTGCCATCTTTTATTGCTAACTGCATATCATATAAACATTTAGGGATATTAAATAATTTTCATCCTTTCCTCTCCGACACTCTAAAGTAGTATCCTGTATGGGAATAACAGACCGGTGAATCATTTTAATATTAAAAGCTTAACACAAGGAATGCTTTCATCGGTCTACACTCTACACTTTTCATCATGGGATTTCGTTTTTGCTACATGTTTCGTGTGTGTGTTTGTCTCGCCTGCTTCAAACACAGCCGTTGTCATTATGCTATAAAGGGAATTATTCTTAATTTTATTAATTAAGCAATATATGGTTGGGAAGTACTTCCACCGAATTGAAGCAACATACAATATACACGCTCGATGACAATATATAAACGCCTGGAAAGCGTAATTATTAAAACACCGGTAGTCACGATGTGTCGAAGCACGCACTGTCATAAACTTTTGTTACATTAATTTATCCAAACTTGCTCAACACAACTTTTACTTAAAAACGCCGCAAGTTTCAAGGAGGTTAAAATCAAATACAACATTGTAAGCTGTAACTGTAAGTTGGTAAGATATTTCACACACGAAATAGATTACAGAATAATATAGATTTTATCAATCAAACATTTAAACACAATAAAAGTTAGTGAAGTACTCTAACTTACCAACTTGAGTGAAAACCACATTGCCTCAACTAGCCAAAACAAAAAGTAAACCACCACTCATTAAGCTTCACCTTAATTTTAGATTTAACTATTAATGATACTGATTTTCGCCAGTACAGCTTGGATGACACGATATCACTGTATGTTGTACAACAAAACAATCACACGGTATTTTCTATCCCCACAATACTTTCAGTAAAATTTTCTAGATTAAATTGCCTCATTCTATATTTCATCACTGCGACTACAATATCAAAATGTAATCGGTGATAATTATTAATTTATAGTTGTTAAGTTTAGTTAACGGTGCGAGCAACCTTTCTTATGCAAGAACAAAGATAACTGCAGTACCGTACCCTAAAATCGAATTCTTTTCATAAAGTTTAACACAAGACTATCGACCATTTACAAAAATACAGTACTGTTAAGTATTCGTTTATCAATATATTCTAGAATTTCAATGGGCGGAACAATAACCTTAAATCGACACAGATTATTGAGGCTACGTCTCTTAAGAATTCAGTCTATAATACCATCATCTACTTGCTTGAGTACATTGCCAAGTTAATTTCAAAATCGTTATTGATTCCAATTTTTTCACGTAAACCATATGAACCACGAGATAAAGTATATCTCATTTGCTAATTCAAGACAGCTACTAATTCAAAAACTGCAGCATTTAACCTATTTTTACGCTGTGTTTGTGCGGTCTCACAAAAGATGAAAGCTGTAATATCAGAAATTATCTCTAATGGTTCTGCTAAATATAGTAATTGGTTGAAATTGTTTTCAAATGAAGCAATTAAATCTGAAAATTCAGTCACCGAGACTTGTTGCTTGTAAATTGTAATACCCTGGCGCCTGTCTTTCGTTATATTTCTTGATCTGAGAAACAATGAATATGTATTTTGCAGTAACATATTATACCATACCAGTAAATATTAACAAAATTCTAGTTACTCTGCAACCTTGCGGGTTAAATTACCGGTAAGCCCGTTGCAAGTTCTATGCAGAACATCACGGTCAGTAATGTTTTCACTTTTTAACATCTATAGTACCGTTTATCTTACTTGTGCATTGTATAAATACTGTACTAAGTTATTAATCTTTACACTGTATATATTCTTACCTTAGATAAACCCATAAACGACTCTTCTGGCTCCACAACCGAAATAAACGTCTAGCATAAACTTTAAACCTTCTCACTGGATCAGCAGTCATGTTCAACAGTCGAAATTTGAACATTCTTTGGTTCCAAACAAGAAATGCTGAGAAGTTCACAGAGCCAGCCATTTTAGCTGTCACTTTCGCGTAACACCGACACTTTGAATAATCTAAACCAGAAACAAAGCCCAATTAAACTTTTACGACCGAGTAAGTATAATACAAGTTTAATAAAAGTTTGACACATTTAAATAAAGGTGTGCACAAAGCACAACACCTGAATTTTCACAACTACGAGTATCCATCTTTCGATAAATTGATAGCGAGGAAACCTATCCATAATGCGGACGACAGTAAGTTAAACTCGAATTAAAATATCTCGCCACCAAGTTTACGTTGACGGAGTCGATACTGCATACATATAAAGTAGTTCACTTATACCCGTTACAATTTAAATTTTATATTTTCTCATCCATACGGTTTGCAATCAGTCAGTGTAAAATGGCAGCAGGATCAGCTTAAGCACCTGCATCGTCTACAAATGCTTTACGAAAAGAAACTCATAGCTACAGCTTCTGCACATACAGTATAAAATATAAACTCTTATTATACTTCTGTATTGAAATTGTACGATAAAACCGTCTGTCAATTTTATGACCCCTGTACACATGACCCCAATCAAAATTTATATTTTACAACACCATGCATCCGTTTTTCTGAATAAATGTCGATACAAATACCGGTATTTACAATATACTTATCGTACGGTGAACCACTTTTTACTTTTAGTTAAAACCAGATACAAACGTACGACTGAAATTGAATACAAGACACGTACACTTTATCCACAAAAAAAAACAGTTTTAAGTTCTAATTTACGTTGAATTCATGATGTATCGTAAAAGTGTAATTTTTATAGCATAGAAAATGAGTTTGTTTGCTCCCTCCTGCCACTTTACAATGTCCTTTTGACCCTTCGAGCAGTTCGAATTATATTTTTTACTCGAAATGCTTCTGCAATAACTATTTATTGCAGTCTGATGAAGATGGTTCATTATCAGCTGGTATCATCACATCAAGTTAACTACTTTATACTGTAAAGAAACACTGTTTTTTTACTTTGATCATATCTTTTTTCTTTCTAGCAGTTTGTACTGGGAAGCTTGACGTCAACGCTCTTGTTTCGTACGCTGACTTTCGATTTCTCCTAAAAAAAAGTAATGAGAATCCAGTTAATCTATAGTTAAACCAATAAAATGTTATCAGGCCACAACGTTACCAAGACGTTAAAACGCGACAGACATACCAACTTTAATCGATAAGGTTTTCTTTCTAAATAAAAAGCAAACATTATAAAAAAAACTTAAGCATTAAATACATAGTATAAAAAACTGAATTGCATGGTTAATTTCATCTGGCGAAGAAAAATGCATGAATTTCAAACAACAGCCATTTATACATTTTCCGAAATAAAATCGAAACAAATTTACTATTTTACAACCAATTTCTAGAATTCTGAACAACTTATGATACACATTTTCCTATTTAACAGAGAAATCAAACCAGAAATACCGGAATTATAACACATTACAATTGACATGTTTTTGAATTCGTTTATAACCGTCAACGACTGTTTTCATATCAATTCATTAAAACAATTTAAACAACACAGGTATATCAATTATTACTACCTGAATGTATTGTTACATACAACATTTTTTGTTTACAAAGATCTAAAAATTACAAAAAGATAAAGCTTTCATTGGAACTACGTTCTTATTAAAGCCAATTTTACTTAGAAAGACTTTAATAAACTTTTATGACATGTTCATAAAACATTTTTATTGCAGTTTACATCTGTAGTATTGTAATATTTTACCTACACACAAGGACAGGTAAGGAAAAAAAATAAAATGCAGTCTGGTGGGTTAAATATGTGCAGTAACGTTGAATATTTTCGATTGCAATTAAAACGAATTTAAACAAAATAAAATAATTTCGCGTACGGTATATGAAAACTAGTTCATAGGTTATGATTGTCTTTAAGCAATCTGATATTAATTTTTGTAATTATTTTAGGGAATTATACCGTACAGTAGGATTTATGAGATGTTATTTACTCACAGTTGAAACTTCAGATAACAATATATTTACCGTTCAATTCTGATCTTGTGTGTTAGCAATACATTACTAAATACAGAAATAAGCAACTAAAATTAAAATTCATATATAATAGAAATTACAGCATTATAAAATTCATGTGTGAAATTCTTGCAAGTTTACCACAATGAACTGGTTACCGTTAAGATGCTTATTTACGAGTTAAAAGCGCCCCAGACATCAAAAAGCTATATTTAGACGAGATTGTTACTTATTTCTTCGCGATAAAACATTTATGGTAGCGGGTTTATCATTTCAAAATCGATGCCACTCTATAAAAACTACGCACTAATAATATTATGCCAACTGATTATGCCATCTTCAGCAATCACTATTGACATAACAAACCGCCAAAAAGTAATGGCGCCACCCAAATTGTATGTTCTTTAAGTCATAACGACACGGTGCATTAGCTACTTTAAAAATTATAGCCTTTAATAAATTATAAACATTTTGCTGTATTTTAAAATAATATTTAATTTATTTTGTTTGTGTTTTTATTGATTTTTAATAGTAATGTTTATGTTTAATACGGTAATTTAAGACAGTTATTATTAAGTGTAATGCTGACTTAAGTGAGATCGTTGTTCTTTGCTTCTCCTCCCTGCATCATGTATGGGAAACCAATGGGGTTCCCTCAAATCGCATTAAAACTTCTTTAGTTACAAAAATAGGTCGCCTTTCCACTAAACTCAACTTGGTGAAGTTTGCGATAGGATTAGAAGGGGTATAGCGTTACAATTGTTTACAACAAATTCGACCAATCGCTCAAACATATTTCAATTTGAGGCGGATAAAATGCAGAAACAGAGACAAAGTATTCAATGTGGGAGCCAATACGCTGCGATATGCAATACGATTTGCCATACACATAGCAGATTAAATTATCACCGGTTTCGCTATAAATATTATAATCAGAGCCGTAGTAAAATTTCAAAATTGATCACAAATGGACTATTCGAATCCCAATTGTATATTAAACTTAATATTACATCCGTTTTTTATCATTCTTATTTTTTTTAAGTTTTAAAATTTTATCTATAATTTCTATAAAAACCACAGAATAAATGAAGTAATTTAAAGTTAATTATTTAATTATTACGTAATAAATATAAGCTAATAAACAATATGTTATAATTTATAAAGCTATGAATATCAAATAAGTCATACATTAACAAAAAAAAAGTTCCCGATAAATTAAAAAAATATTCAAAACTCAAAACTTAACCGACTAAAAGCCGCAATTAAAAATCTATTAAAACTGTTTTGAAAGCTTTAATATTTTTAATTGGATTTAACTGAAGATTAAAAGAAATTTAAAGATTTTAACATAAAGTCTCGAAACTTTTTAAAGTTGGCTACTTTTTGTTCGCCCCTTCAGTTTGTTTACATTTTTTTGTTACATTACGTCATAGCCGCCATTAACCTTTATGTAAATGAATCAACTCTGGTTGGTTGAATTCCATTCAATATATAGCGCCATCTATCAATGATACGAAGTGCAAGATGCTAAGCAGAGCTACTGTTATTGGGGGGAAATTTAACTGTGGATAAAAACAAAATCGATACAAAATATTTATTACAAATACGTAAACTAACTTTTTCATATAAATCTTTTTAAAATTGCATTTTTTTAGTTAAATATAATAAATTTAATGATTTAGTCCCAACTTTGCCCCTTATTTGCCCTGAATTAGTTGATAGTGAAATATTTTGTTCAGCAGAGTTTATCAAGATGATTTTACTTTTTTAAATAATGATTATTATAACCTCTATTAACTTGATTTCTTATTCTCAATCTTTTCATTTAGCTCTATAATCAGCTTACGCTCTGGATTATACTGCAAAAACCAATTAATTAAAAAATAACAACAAAAATCTTTAAACAAGTAAAACATTTACATGATTTACCACAGAAATCTTAAAGCAGTTATTATTGCTTAAAATCTGTTTCATTTTTGTCTGATAATAAGCTATCCTTTTATCTCTTTGTGTCCCTGTTGCGTTGAATCCATCTATTAAATAACCTTTTTGCTCCTTCAGAAAATTTTCAATGCATTGAACATAAGTTTCATCAGCAACAATACATTGAAGCTAAAATCGGACAAATATATTAGTTAATCTTATGTCATAAATCTTAATTATTCTTGTGACTTCTGCTATGAAATGCTAAAATCAGCAAAAATTCAAAATTAATTATTTCATAGTCCTCTTTAAAAAACATTTTACTTTTTTTTCTGCTCCACAAATCGCAAAACTATTTTCAACAAATTCACAACAAAAAGTGACAGTTTAAAAACATAAAATGACAAATACAGTACATTGTATTCAAGTCTCACCTGTTGTACGATACTTTGCACAACTTTATCCAAAGTAAATCCAATAAAGGCATGAATGCCGAACATTTCTCTTAATGTGTCTTCATACGTATCATTTTCCATACAGCCATTGAGTCGATCTATCACCATATTCAAAAATGCTGGATAACATTTTTCAATGTCTATATCGCCTGCAACAGAATATATTAGAATTGAATTCTTCCTCCTTCCCAGACCAAAACATACTAATCTTAGGTTTCAATTTCAAAGCCATAGCCGTTGACTCTCTTCGAACTTTTTTAGATTTTGCTTCTTCAGATGCAATAATAGCTGAAATGTTATTGATTTTGGCCAGCTTTTCACAAAGACTGTGGTGAAGGCGGAAAAATAAACACCACACGTGGTTAACAAAAAAATAATAAGTCTCATTCTGAAATGAATGATTCATAAAACAAATTAAAATAATTTTATTAACCTCTATTAGAATAATTACCTTTTCTGGAAAAATTTTTAAATTTTTATTACGATCTTTAACTTTTCCATTAGAAAACGGGTTGACTTGATTAGAATTACCGTAACTTCTAGAGTTGCATATTATCCTGTTATTTTCCTTGTTGTTTTGAGGCTTATATGTTCCATCCAAAGATGCGCTATTTAATTTGGCTTTAATTGCTGCTATATCAATACATTTAAATTTAATAATATTAAATTTAAATTCAGTTATTTATACGAAAAATTATACCTTCATTTTTTCCATTTAAAAAGTCTTGTAGTGGATCAAAAAACATATCAGGAATTATCTGCATAATTAATTGGGTGATCCTATCCTTTACTATTCTACGAATACCATGCTTTTTATTTACATGATGAATAATAAGACTAGCCGCATCATCCAAAATTGAATTGTTCTTGTATACAAATGAAATACGGGGTCCACCCTTTTTTTTAAAAAAAATAAAAAAACGCATATGAAACAAATGATTCCATTTCGTTTAAAGATACAGTAAACTCAATTTGTAATTTAAATCGACTTCATCATTAACTTTAATATCTAAAAACTACTGTACAAAGATTAATTTTATCACAAACATTTTTTGGTGCACCAAATTATAATTTTACTAAATTCATATTATTTACTGAATTTAAGTTGTCGTTTGGAATAATAACATTAAATCAAACAGCTTATAATAAATACTTAATTACGATATTTATTAGAAGATGTCCCACTCACAAGTAAAAGACTCTTGATATATTCATTTTCTTTATGCAAACAATCCGACATTAATTCTTCGTCATCATCCTTCTTGAAATTGATTTTCTTATGATCCAAAGATTTTAAATAATATTGTTCATATTTGTCCCTCCATACATGATTATTAAGTTTCTGCGCGTCTCTCCATTCTTTATTTTTTTCTTTCAACCGTTTTAAGACAAGTGGTACAGCGACTTTCGGATTTTTTTTCAATCCATCAATAATATTAGAAGCTCCACTACCATAAATTCGCTTAATTGCTTGTTTATGTATCACTTCAGACGTGCCTCCTAGCCTATCATCTAACTTAAACTTGTTCAATTCTTCTTGCGGCATATTAGACATCATCTTTTGAACATCTTCAAACATGCAAATTGTTGACAAATTTGATTCCAAAACCAAATCAAACTCAAATCGCTCATCTTCGTACTGATGCATGTATTCTTCATATTTGTTTTTTTTTACTTTAGAGTTTTTAGGCAAACGAGGAATTAAGAGAAAAGTATCGTTGAGCACTTCATTACATAACTGAGTACGGCCACTACATTTTGACTGGTTACAAGTCTTTGGAAAATAGTAACTGGCTCCATAACGTTCACCGAGAGAGTGGTCCTAGAATATAAGAATAATAATTACTACATTATCGGTACTGGAATTTCTTTTTAAAGTTTTAATCAAACTCAATGAACCCACAATCTTCAAAATGTTTCTCCATCAAGACTAGCCTTTTTTAACAAAATTAACGAGTATCGTATTTTAAACCAAATGTATTTTTGGGGAAAATATAATTTTAAATAAAAATGCATTATATTCCGTATTGAAAATGTTTCAATAGATCATCGTTATTATCATAATTGTCAGGTACATTATCTTCAATATGTTGATAACGCAATATTAATCAAATTGTCATACAAATAAGTTCTTTTTAAAAACAAAATTTACTTTTTTTGCTTGGATAAGGTTGCTAATGCCCCACCTAAAGTAATCCTCATAGAACTAATTTTTAATAATTTAAAATGCATATTGTCTTCCGCAACCAGCATTTTTTTGCGCAGGTTAAACCGTTAGACGGTTAGATGATCAGCTTAGCTAATCTACTTTTATGAAGTGCTCAAATACTAATACATGTATCAAATTTTTATATGACAGTATTACTTGCAGCGACAAAAAACTAGCAAATGTGATGAGATGTGAATTTCGTACGATATAACGATGATAACTTTAGACATCTGAAAAAAAAAAGTATTCGATCCCAGTTCATTCGATTGTGAAATTTTCAATTGCGTCATACCCGCTGGTATGATGGAATCAAACGTGTATAAGAATTAGCCACCGAACATTTCTTAGCAAAAAAAACTTTTACGATTATCTAGTATATTACCATTTTCTCCATAAAAACTGTATCCAGTAATGAAGTGGTCCAGTAGAGTCAATTTTTATATTAATATACGATGCACCTTGTTACCCGAAGTTTCTAACAAAAGTGTATTGTGTAATGCTGACTTAAATAACAAGGTCGTTGTTCTCCACCCTGCGTCGCATGTAGATTGTGAGAGAAACCAATGGGATTCCCTCAGCTGACATTAATCTTACTTACTCTTCAAAAATCAGTCGCTTTTCCACTGCATTCAATTTAGGAACCGTATGCGATAGGATTAAAATGGGTACTGCGTTACAATTGCCCTTCACAAAATCGACCAACCGCTAAAATGCATTTCATTTAAGGCGGGTGCACACATCAGTAAAGGAGGAACCAGTGTCAAAAGTTGCTCTTTGCCATAATAAAATCGCTGGATTGTGCAACACGATTATTTCACTGCTAGATTATTACTACCGTAAATAATACTTTACATAATTTTTATACTCTACATACAAATACTGTACATATTGGTCTGGTTGTCTTGCATGGCAATGTATTTTGTCTAAGAACTTTTAAAATCATTTTTAATACTTTTGTAACGTAATACTGTACGATTAGTAGGATAAGATCAGATATGCTTTCTAATTGTATAATTTAATTAAGTTGTTATACGCTATTACAATTATAAATAAATAAATTATATTTAATTAAGTAATTTTAAAGCTAGTAAGAACCCTAGAAAAGATTTGTGTAATCTTTTTGTTTGTGCACGTAAAAATAAGCTTAATTTAAAGGACAATTATTTTCGCTAGTGAGTAATCAATGGCCAACTGACCTTTACTCACCTTCCTCTGTAGCCAATCAAACTTGTTGAAAGTGAAGCCCTAAGGGTAAAAGAGAGGATGGTGGAATAAAAAACAATAGGAAAAATGCCTAAAGAAACACAGTTATGTGAACCGATCCATTGACTTCTGTGTATGAAAGTCCCATAAATTATGATTAATATGGAAGAATTCGCTAATAAAAACAATGTGTAATCTCCATGAAAATGATAAAACATGGAAAATGCTATCTAATTGCTTTAAAACTATTTTTATCTGTTTGAAATAAAACACTTGTATCAAGGATTACAACAATCAAAGTTGAAAAGTAAATAATTGGTTAAAACGATCTAAAATCAACGAGTGCAATAGAAAAGTTTCTTAAAATCTTACAGTGCAACACAACACTGACCTGGTAGATTATTAATTCGTTCATACAAAAGCATACGTAAAAAACTGTTTATTTTCAAAGTTTAGTTCTAATTCTGAAAACTTGTAAGCCCTTGTTTTCTTTATCGGAATGAGTGTCATTATGTTTGAGACACGAATAAAATTATTATATAAAGATTTATGTACATAACATATTGTAAAAAAATGGGCATCACCGTGTTTATACCAATAATTTAAATGTTAGTCATCAATAACGAAGTTAGGATGAACAACTAATATTGGGTTTTCATCAGTTGTTGAAACAGAGTCGCCTTTACCAGAAAGCCTTCCTTCAGACAGTGCTATAATTATGTGGTCCTAAAATCACCACAAAATATTAAATTTCATAAACTTAATTTCACAGATAATAACTTAAATGTTTACATGATTAATGAGACGATCCAACACTTTATCAATCAAATTCTTTTTCTCAAACAGTTCAGCTTCTGTTTCAATTTCTCCCTGGATTTCATTAAGGTACCAGTTGACAACATCATTGCGCCTTAAACCTTGTTCACTTTCACCTAGAATAAAGCAATTAAAACAATTGACTACAATACTTCATTCTTACTATACTAACACTCTGGTTGGGTATCAGCTTTCCGCAAATGTAAAACAATGAGATTTGAGATTGTTTTATATTCCTCGTAGGTAAGCTTTAAAAACTTTTTAGGAACCGATGACTCTTTCGATTTTACTGGCGATTCTTGACCAGAAGATACAACCGGAGTTTCGTCTATGTAAAGAATACTAATGAAATGACGAATAGCTAAGTAATGATCAATGAAATATGCCTTCAGCGGGTTCCACATCCATAACAGTTTCGTCGCCTTCATCAAAATGAATGTCAGGTTGTTCCACACGAATAATGGATTTATTTAGCAGCCGATAAGCTTCTTTGACATGTTTGGGTAAAACCTATTCATATTTAGAAATAATATTTAGTTATAAAACGATCGATGCTTAAACTTAGAATCTCAAGCTCAGATGTGACTGAAATTACCTCGTCTGAACAATTCAACCTTGCCATAGCTTCACTTAAACGGATCATACTTTCCAGTTGACGTACAGTAATCCTCCATGATGATTTAGTTACACCTGCACCATCTCGTTGTCTTAAATGCTGATATTGATCCACTAAAAATGTTCCCGATTCTTCTGTTAACTATATAACACTAATTATTACTAAAATAAAACTTAAACAATTACAGTATATTGTAAATTACTTTTGGCTTAAACTGACGAGCAAACATAATATATCGCCTAATTTCGTCTAAAGTATATACTCGATCAACAGTTTCGTCAATTGCTGAATGAAGATCAATTATTCTCCTGGCAATGGCATAATCAGTCACCTATAACAAAGAAAAATAGACGTATAATACTCGCACGATTACCTACAATCCGCTAATCATTATGACCTCATTGCATTCATCAATCATAATAAAAAATAAATCAAATCTCGACATAATAGGAGCCGTCATAGTAATATTTTGCTTAAGAGATTTAGATCTGTTGTACTGTCCTCCAATTGGATTTGCAGCAGCAAGAATCGAAGTTCTAGCGTTAAGAGTAGCTTTGACGCCTGCTTTCGTAATTGTTATAGTTTGCTGTTCCATGGCTTCGTGAATGGCAACTTGATCTTTTATGTCCATTTTATCAAATTCGTCAATGCAACATATGCCCTATATTGTTTATGTAATTAATAAAAGCAGTATAATTTAACATTTCAATATTGTTAATTTGAAGTTACATTATCAGCCAGCATAAGTGCTCCTGCTTCAATGACATATTCATGCGATTCTTCATCTCTAACTACAGCAGCGGTTAAACCGGCTGCAGTACTGGCTTTACCACTTGTATAAACCGATCTGGGGCAAAAATCTGCAATTTGTCTAAATATAAAATAAAAAAAGTTTTACTTATATGGCAACAATAAAATCAATGGTTCATAGATATTATTTTATAAATTGCTGCTTAAAAATGCCTTCTTACTTTAGAAATTGACTTTTAGCTGTACTTGGATCACCAACAATACACACATTGATATCTCCTCTTAAACTAGTTCCTTCTAAAGTAACTTTAGGAACACCACCAAACAGCATAATAAGTAAACCCCGTTTTACTTCGTCGTTGCCTGCGAAAGTATTAATTATAATAGACATTTCTTTGATTAACTTTCTAATTTGTTACCGTGAACTGTTGGGAATAAACTATTTATTAAATTCTGATACAGATTTTTATCTCTGCTCATTTCGAATATTTTTTGCCATTCTTCTTCCGTCATGTGTTTTTTAATCGCTTCAGCCGTTAAATCTTCATTCCTGAAGTCATTACTTCCAAACTATATTTCATTATGAAGTACAGCTTTTAAGAAAACCATTTCATTATAGAACGATAAATAAAAACATACGGACCTTTGCGACAGTAGGAGTCACTGAGCAAGCTAAATACGCCATTCGATAAGATAATTCTCTCACGCCAAGTGATTTCAAGCCACTAACTCCTTCGTTATCAAACCCTTCTCTTCCTTTTGCAGATCCACTAGTACTTAGTATACCTAAAATAACATTTAATACAATTCCAGTTCTATAATAGCTTTCTTAGTAACACAAAAGCATTTAACTACCAGGTGTAGCAAGAGCAGATATATCAGGAACAACAATCAATGTTCCAATAAAATCACAGCGATCACCAGCTTGTGCTAATTCAACGGATTCAGCCCGCAAAACTATATCAATACTTTAAATAAAAATAAATCAGATTTTATAAATGTAAATGATGTACATTACACAAACAATAAAATAAGAAAAAAGAAAACTACCTCCGAGGAATGCATCCTCTGGGCAGCTCTGCTTGAGTTTCCTGTATTCGAACTCGTTGAAAGTCGATAAATTTGGATTTGCTTACATCCAGCATAAATCTACTTCGGTTGCTGCAGACTGGATTACTACAAATTACCGGCTACAATTCAAGAGTATAATTAAAACTAAAAATCTAACTCCAAACAATCCATAAAACAAACCTGTGTATACTTGAACTGTTGCTCTACATCTTTTATTATAGCTTGACAGTCGAGACAAACAAATGTACCACTAACAAGCTCGGGATGCACTGGATGTGTTCGAACGACCTGTCCACTAATTCTCATTAGAGAACCGGCTTTTGCCATATTCAACTCACGAACTCTGTATTAATTAAAAAGAAAGTGGCTTAATAAGTGCTTATAATATATCCAGTACATTTTACTTACTTGTAACGAATAGGTACGTCAATAAAACTGACATAATATTCTTTAGTTACTTGGACATCCACATGATCTCTAACGAAATTCCTCACAGCTCGACATAAATATGGATACACCCTATGTATTTGTTAACCAATTAATAATAAGCTACACGATAGACACGATTATTATTATTACTGAATACATACCTATAATATTCCTCCTGTATGGTAGTCGCTACACTGACATTGTATTTTTCAATATCTTCGAAACTAACTTGAAGTGTATTTCTTTCAGGTTTAACTAATTCTTTCGCTTCTCCAACATATTTTAATTGGCCATCAACATGCCACCTTCAATAAACAATTTCAAAATATTGTATTAGCATTATAGTAGCTGCAGCAACGACAGTATTTATTATGCTATAATTTTACTATACACAAAACATACTCATCCAAAAAGTCCTGAAATATTTTCTGACACCGATCTCCAACATCATCTTTAACAGCTATAAACGGTACTTGCTGTTCAGGAACATCCATGACACTGAAATGTCGATTTCACTTGTGAACAAATACAAATAATACAGGTGCTGTTCTGAAACAAGTATTTAAATTATTTTAAAATAACTTTTGTTACTAATTAAAATTATAAAATTTCACACACTTACGAAATTGCGTAAACAGAGCAAAACTACAATTTAACCAGTCTTTTGCTAGCGATTGGGCATAAACAAGTTGTCAAACTTCAAAAGTTAACAAAGAAAGATGGGACGATTAGGGAGAAGCATCAATTCGCGCCAAAAAACAGGACAACAAGTAGTCATGAGCGACTCAATTCAAAATTCGACCTCAAGTCGACAGATGATTTCCGACTCAAAAGTCGACCTATAAACCTTGAAGACCTCCATTCTACAGTAGAATACGTTTCGTCACAAAGTGAGAGCGATTCCATTCTGTAATTCGAGTTAATATTTTGGTTTAAAACTTTTCGTCCTCAGAAACTTGAACCGGACGAATAGCGCCAAAGACGACTTGCGAATCTACTCTAACCTAGCCAAACCTAATCTGACTTAACGATTCGCAAGTAAGCCAGTTCCCCATAGCCCAGTTGAGTTTGAAAGAATCATATACCGGTACAGTACAAAAATTTGCAATAACAGTAAATTTAATTGAATTAAATGATTTGTTATAATATGTACCATTAATCAGGTTAAACTCTATAAAGCCGAGATAGTCATTCCATGACACGACTACTGATAATTAAATCAGCGAATTCCCTATCGCCATAATCCTACCTTTTCTGGCTGTGAATATACTGTACCGGTACTGTAATTCACTACAGTGCTAAATACTGTACCGGTATTCGCATTCTATCAACCAGCGACATAGTTCACCATTAATCATTTGTTGTTATACAATGTATATCATTGTAATACGATATACAAAACACTTCTGAAGTTAAATGACACCACATAATTCAATGATGATGTTTAGATTCGTCAAGCGATTTTTTACATTTTTCGGCCGATGCTTATCGTAACAGTCACGGCATTGCAAACTCCCCCCTTCATCGGGTTTTCCTTCGCCGTCAAATAGTCAGTTGATCAACCGCGCACATATACTGACCAACATTATTTTGGGCTCATTTTACCGCCAAAACATTTACAGCCAATCAAAGAAAGGAATGGAAAATTTTCGAAACATCTGTTATGCTCTGTGACGGGTATGACGTCATATAGACATTATAAAAATTCAGTTTTTATTTAATAAAAAATTAATTTATTACGTTTAAGAGCTGCAAATAGTCTAATAAATGTTTTTTTACTGTTATTAATAAGCTGTATAGGTTTTTTTTACTTAAAAATAAATTTAAAAAAATTATATGTTTTTTAACTTGAAAACATACTAGTGGATATATGAACTTGATGTTGCATTATAACTTTGATTGAAAAGTTTTTAAAAAAAGTTAAAAAGTACTATAAATGCTTGCAAATGACATTCTAACTATTAAACTCATTAATATAAACTTGTTTATACAATTTTTATAAATACTGGTTAATTTAAACAATTTTTATTTCAATTTTAAAATTGACGTAAAAATGATTGCCGTTTGTGTTCGGCGCAAGTACGGCATATCTCTACAAACTCCGTGCCTAGGTTCTGTAAGTAAAACACGCTACTAGGACGTGCACGGATTGCCTAACATAAAGGGCACGTACATACAGTAAATACTTAAATTAAGCATTAGTTGCCACCTATGCTAGGATTGCACGATATGTTTGAAGACGAGTTCATTAATTTGGACTCGTCTTGGGAAGGAGAAATCGCTTTTAATGAGTAAGCTGTTAGGAAAAAGAGTACAGTACTGTATTACGATACTGGCGTTGTCAACTTGCCGTGAGTGCAACGACTGCCACCGGCCAGAAGTTGGCAATTCAAAGTGAAAGACATCTGAACTACATAGGGATACATAACATAACGTAATAGGACCCATATCAGTTTTGAGAATGTTTACATAAATAAATTGCAGAAGGGCATAATGATACGTGGTAATGACGTATTATTTCTGTCACCCACAGATATTTTCCCAATGGGGCAAAACAACTTTGTCATAAAAAAGACTAATTAAAAATCTGAAATTCAGAGGATAAGATTAGTTTCGTTTCCCTATGAGCATCTATGGTTATATACAGTAGTAGTGTAATATCCTTTGGTTGTTATTATTAGGGATGACTAATTCAAGACTTTCTCTTTATAAGACTAAATAGTATAAGGACATACTTTCATTGAGCCGTTTTACACTGGTAGAAAATCTTCTCTTTTAGATACGTTTATGACTCGACTTTTGCATTGTCGACTTGCTAAAAAAAGTCGAAGTCACCTACCACTAATGGCGCGAAAACACATGTCAGTAATTCCCGCGTAAGCATTTTCACAAAATAAGACTGCTAGCGAGGAGCTCACCAAATGCTATGTAGCGAACTATTGCAGCGCTTGTAATCTTCATTCATCAAAATGATACCAGCTTGTTCAAAATCTTGTTTCGCTACTCGTGTTGTTGCTTTAAAAGCACCGTTTCTTGATTTCTGACTACACCTAAAATTGCCTTGTTTGTTAAAAGAGATTCTCAAACTGTAGATCACGAGTTTCCCAAAAGTAAATAAATGAACAATAATTATCAAAATATTACTGTGATTTGAACGATTATGTTCACCACATTAAACATACTGCATTACTATATACAGTATAACATGATGATTTGATGGAATATTGCTTTTTTTTTTTAAAAATAACTACTGATAATAAATGCAGTTAATCAACATTGGTAAATCTGAGATCACTATAGATATTTTTATTTACGATATAAAACAAATTAACTAAAATCCAGGTAGGAATTACTACATTTAATTAACTTTACCGGTTGTTTAATTTGATTTAATTGATACTATAAAATCAAATACCAAAACCAATCATCGGAAAAGAACTGCACATGACTGACGCTTTCCAAAATAACCACGTGTTTTATAAATTTCCCATTTATTAACCACCGACAATTTAATATACAGTATAGTGATACCGATAACTAAAAACTTGGATGTATTGCAAAACTTTATTTGGTTACGTAGAGTAATTATAAAACATTTCCCTCAAGCGTTTATCTGTTCAACTCAATGAAATGTTGATGCATACACTGTGAGCATGTGTAAGTTGTGTTACAGTATCATTAAATTTGATTGACATACTGTACTATACTGTTAATCATCATTTCCATGTGCATTTGTCATCTAACATTAAAGTGTTTGACGTAATATATTGGATAGTATTTGATAACTGATAATTAGATAAAAGAAAATTCTTGTAATTACGTAATGTAAATACTGTATTAATGAAGGAGATGCTATAAAGAGTACTGTACTCACACAAAACGTTTAATGTAACTTATCAGCCTTAAACGTTTTATTAAATTTGACTTCATATTTCAAATACAAAATATCCCAAATCAAAACTTAACCCAATGGCAGCTAAATTACTCAGAAATAGCATAATCAGATACTACAGTACAGTACTGTATTATCTTCATGGAAATTGCCAGAAAATTTAGGCATTCTCAGTGATAAAAGATACCAGCCATTTATCACAATAGCTTCAATGAGAATTCGCATGGGACGTAGGTAACTTTCAATGGGAAGGTTGAAAAACATAGCTGATGCAATGACGACATATTTAAAGTCAACCAATAAGCCGGATGTACGTGGCGTGGAGAAAAATCTAGAATGTTCTAAAACCTCACCACATAAAAGCAGGAAGCAGCCCGTTTTTCATTCAGTTGAAAAGAAAACCTCATTGTACATTGGAAGTGCCGCTATAGGAGACTTCTTCTATTTATCAATAATTTATTTTACCAAGTAAGTATACAATTATTTTTTCTTATTTAGATTAGATTAAATTTGTTTCTTAAGTTTAATTATTTTAAAACCGCTTTATGTAAAGCATAAAATGAGATAGTTTTTTTTAAAGCTGTAATGCGATAGGCCTAGCCACGCTAGTTAATTCATTGTTCTTGTGAATCGGTTTTTTAAATCATTAGAATAGCTTTCTATCTACAATATCGTTTAATTAAGGTGTAACCATTATATTTCCACTGTTAGTCCGACTAATTTTTATTATAATTAAAAAAATTTTTTTTTGGTTGCAGACTTATTAATTCCAATTGAAAAAAAAAATGGCGAAGGCCGTCGGTATTGATTTGGGAACCACATATTCCTGCGTTGGTGTTTTCCAACACGGAAAAGTGGAGATCATCGCTAACGACCAGGGAAACAGAACCACACCTAGTTATGTGGCTTTTACCGATACCGAACGTTTGATCGGTGATGCCGCTAAAAATCAAGTTGCCATGAATCCAAACAACACTGTATTTGGTAAGTTAATCATTTTTATTAAAGATAATCAATCTGATTCGGGAGAGGCCGGAGACTCTAGCCGGCAAGGAAGTGGCGTGGATAAAAATTAGGGTTGGGCTTTGATGTTGAAAACTTGTTTTTTTTGTAATGGCGCAAGGGGAGGAGCAAAGGGGTGGCAATGTGATAAACTGCAATGTGCACTCTTTTTGTCTGACCTATCTGGCAAAGTAAAAGTAGTTTATTTCCAAATTTTTTGACATGTAAAATAGGGAGTTCTTGTGTTTCCTTTTATGGAGAAAGTGAGCAAACATTTCATGGATACATTTTAATTACCTTGACATGTTTTGTTTCTACTTGTTGACCTGATTTTCGGTTATGTACAATTATTAATTTATATTTTAATTTTTAGATGCTAAGCGTTTAATTGGTCGAAAATTTGATGAGCCTTCTGTGAAGGCAGATATGAAACATTGGCCATTTGATGTTATTAATGATGGCGGTAAACCAAAGATCCAAGTCGAATACAAGGGTGAAGTGAAAACTTTCTTCCCAGAAGAGATCTCTTCTATGGTTTTGACTAAAATGAAGGAAACCGCTGAAGCTTATTTGGGTAAACCAGTGACCAATGCCGTTGTAACCGTCCCAGCTTACTTCAACGACTCCCAGCGTCAAGCCACCAAGGATGCTGGCACCATTTCTGGCTTGAACGTTTTGCGTATCATCAACGAGCCAACCGCTGCCGCTATTGCTTACGGTTTGGACAAGAAAGTTAGCAATGTAAGTAAATTTTAAAGCATCTTTAAGAGAAACTTAACATTTAGGTATTGTTAGGTTTACAAATTTTAACTTTATTTTTGTTATTATAGGTTGGTGGTGAACGCAACGTGCTTATTTTCGATTTGGGTGGCGGAACTTTTGATGTTTCCATCTTGACCATTGAAGATGGAATTTTCGAAGTAAAATCGACAGCTGGTGATACTCACTTGGGTGGTGAAGATTTCGATAACAGAATGGTCAACCACTTTGTACAAGAATTCAAACGTAAAAATAAGAAAGATTTGTCCACCAATAAACGAGCTCTACGAAGGTTGAGAACTGCTTGCGAGAGAGCGAAAAGAACTCTTTCATCCAGCACTCAAGCTAGGTAAATTGAGTGAATTTTAACATAATTTGGTTCAATATTTTAACTGCTGTTTTTTTACAGTATTGAAATTGACTCCTTGTTTGAGGGAACCGACTTCTATACTTCAATTACAAGAGCCCGTTTTGAAGAATTAAACGCCGATCTATTCCGAAGCACATTAGACCCAGTAGAGAAAGCTTTACGAGATGCCAAGATGGACAAAGCAACTATTCATGATATTGTCTTGGTTGGAGGATCAACTCGTATTCCTAAGATCCAAAAGTTGCTCCAAGACTTTTTCAACGGAAAGGAGTTGAACAAAAGTATTAATCCAGATGAGGCTGTTGCTTATGGTGCTGCTGTACAAGCCGCTATCCTCCAAGGAGACAAATCTGAGGCTGTTCAAGATTTACTACTGTTGGACGTAACTCCATTGTCTTTGGGTATTGAAACTGCCGGCGGTGTCATGACCGCTCTTATTAAGAGAAACACCACCATCCCAACCAAACAAACTCAAACCTTTACAACTTACTCCGATAACCAACCCGGTGTACTCATCCAAGTTTTTGAAGGAGAGCGAGCTATGACCAAAGATAACGTAAGTTCACTAAAGATGTTGTAATGATTGTATTGAGCTAATGTTTAAAATCCATATACAGAACCTTTTGGGAAAATTCGAACTCACTGGCATTCCACCTGCACCAAGGGGAGTTCCACAAATTGAGGTTACTTTTGATATCGATGCCAATGGTATCCTGAATGTCTCTGCTGTCGACAAGAGCACAGGAAAGGAGAACAAGATCACCATCACCAACGATAAAGGTCGACTTAGCAAAGAGGAAATTGAGAGGATGGTCCAAGATGCTGAGAAATACAAGAACGATGACGATAAGCAAAGACATAGGATCTCCGCTAAGAATGGATTGGAAGGCTACTGCTTTAACATGAAGGCCACTTTGGAAGACGAGAAATTGAAAGACAAGATTTCTGAGGAAGACAGAAAAACTGTGTTGGATAAATGCAACGACACCATTAAATGGCTGGATAGCAACCAGGTAAATATTTTTATATCGTTACTATAAAAATTGGAAAACTAGATGATGATAATTACTTGGTATTCGCGGTTTTCACAGAAGGGAGTGCATCCTTAATGATGTAATTAGTGTCTGCTGCAATGTCTGATTTCAATATTTTAGCATACAATTGTTTTTGAAAACAATTTTATTTTTAACCAATTTTTAATTTCTTTTAGTTGGCTGAAAAGGAAGAGTTTGATCACAAGCAGAAGGAATTGGAAGGCATCTGCAATCCAATTGTAACTAAATTGTACCAGTCGAGCGGTGGAGTTCCACCAGGAGGATTCCCAGGTGGTGCTGGATTCCCCGGTGGTGCAGGAGGAGCTGGCGGAGCTGCTGGTGCTGGAAGTGGTGGTGGACCAACCATCGAAGAAGTCGATTAAGCGTTTATTTTTGTAATATACCGTTCCACTTAACAACTTTATAACGTTTCTTTATACAGTACGAAGATAGTTCATGAAAATGTAAATGTTCTTGTGATGTGAACGTGTTCATTTGCCTAAATTATGAGTTTAGCTCAGTGTTTGCAAGTTTAAAGACATTTAAATGTGATCATTAAATTTCACTAAAATAAGATTTAACATCATAAACAAGTGTGGTATTTCGCAACATTTACTCGTTGCTGAACACAGAAATAAAATTTTAAGTGAAGTTTGGTAAGTATGTTGTACTAAGGAGATATTAATGCATTTCTTGAAGATCGTACTAAAAAAACCAGTAAGTCAAAAAGTTTTTAATATGGAAATCTTAATATTGCATTATAATGAAAGCTAAACATCAGAAATGTAAGCGGTTTTACTAGAAGGAGATTACTATCTTTATATTTTCTGCTGACTGCAATCATCTGATCTGTTTTTGAATTTCATCATGATCGTGTAAAACTTACTTATTGGCTCTACTAATTTGAAAGTGCTTCTTCTAGTTGCTATCAAGAAAAGATTTTCAATGATTAATTTAAACGGTAACAAGTTTTCGGTATGTATAATTTAAACTTCCTTGTATTTGTTGTGAGATTTTTTGTTAAAATGATGAAAGCAAAACTTCCGAAACATTCGCGGTTTCCATAGAAAGGTTTAACCACCTTAATGATATTTTTTGCTGCCTGCAAGCGTCTGAACTAGATTTGAATTTCAACTTTGTAATAATAATTATTTATTCAACCCAACTCATGGTAACTTCATTATTCCTTAGTATTACAAGTTTGGCTGAAACAAGATCTTCATTGAATTTGAGTTGTAAAAGTGAGGTATGTATCCCTTTAATATTTCTATTTGATTTCGATGAAAATGATGAAAACAAACTTCCGAAACATTCGCGGTTTCCACAGAAAGGATTAATCTCCTTAATGATTGTATGTCGTGTCTGCAAGCGTCTGAACGAATTAAGATTTCATCATAATTTTCTTTAAATGCTTCAGCTTTACTAATTTTAACTTGCTTATTCTAGTTCTGGATTCGGACGATTTCTGAAATCAATCAACATGGAGAATACCTGCACTGAATAATTAAGGTAGATAACGTTTAAAATTAAATTTCTTTCAATGTTGTTGAAATGATGAAAACCAACTTCCGAAACATTCGCGGTTTCCATAGAAAGGTTTAATCACCTTA